>JAVDOI010000004.1:32023463-32453894 GCA_032191485.1 Leptoclinus maculatus
ATAATGACTTTAGGGCGACACACAGTCAGGAGTTGCCATCAGTGATGGCACCGGTGTAAAACTTTGGGCCGGGTAGCCGCCTGCATGTCGTTTTATTTCCTCCAGTATCTGCCTCCAGCACACTCACGCTCACCAGCCAACAGGCTCCTTCTGTTCCTTTATCGCGCACACTGATATGCACACGTACTGTAGGAGTGCAAAGGGAGTAAATGAGCACACAAACACACACTCAAATGCTCACAGAGAAGATGAAAGGTACCAGCGACTGAGGGGGAAAAATAAGAGAGAAGACAGTGAAGATTGCAGCTTAACCTCTTGGCTCCGCTGTAAAGCAGCACTCAACTCTCCGGAGCCTCGCTGATAGCCATCTGTCTGGCTTCACCTTCCCCACACGTCAGCACAACACACAACTAGCCTACACTCACGGGTGATAAGTAGACGTGCTGCACAGTTTGCATATATCCAAACAGAAATTAAAGTTTAGATGATCCTTGATCTGCAAAACTAATCATGTGACCCCCCCGAGATTCAACCTGCATGCCCCCGAGTGTCAACATAAAGTCATTTATTCTTCATTCATAAAAGGTTTGCTTTTTAGATATGCAGCAGCCATAGCAATGATTAACGTCTATTTAAAGTGAGCGTGGGACATTCATTGACGAAGAATGAGCAATGACTTGGAAATCCTGAACGGAATCCAAAACACTTCAGATTTGGGCTGTAAATGTAGAGCTTAGTCAATAGCTCCCTCTCAAGGTGATGGCTGAGCTAACGACAGCCCACAACCTCACCCTCCTCTCCTCCTCCTGACATCCTTTAGCCCCACTCTTAAAACATGAATTCCTTGAAATCCTCCCACTTTCTCCACCTCCACCTCCACTTCCTCGCTGCTCCTCGGTGTCCTCTCCACCCCTCGATCCATCTCTGTCCTCCTGATCAATAATCAATCTGCAGGGGCCGAGGCCAGGGACTCTGCCCCATCTGTCTCCATCGGCAAATCTGAGAGCGAGAGAGAGAGAGAGAGAGGGAGGGAGGGAAGGAGGGAGGAGTTCAATCCATCTCCATCTATCTCCATCCGCGGTCAGGTCCACTCTGCCGGTATAGATCATAATTTGGAGAGGTGTAATTGCTGTTCAGAGACTTGGGGTGGATGCGAGAGGGGGGGGGAGAAGGGGGGGGTGTCAATAATGTTTCTACAGTCAAGTCCTCCCCTCTGCCCCACCTCCTCGCTCTCCTGCCTGACCCAGTTTCCCTCTGTTTCTCCTCTTCATCTCTGTCTTTTCCACACCTCTCCTGTTATCTTCACTTTTCTCAATTCAATTTACAAAGATCCACAGAACCAAAACAACATAATTCATCACTCTTCTTCTTCTACTACTACTGTGTTGGTGTGTTTAGTTCTGTGTGTGTGTGTGTGTGTGTGTGTGTGTGTGTGTGTGTGTGTGTGTGTGTGTGTGGGTGTGTGTGTGTGTGTGTGTGTGTGTGTGTGTGTGTGTGTGTGTGTGTGTGTGTGTGTGTGTGTGTGTGTGTGTGTGTGTGTGTGTGTGTGTGTGTGTGCGTGTGTGTGTGTGTGCATGAAGTTTGTTTTCCGCTGTAGTCCTGGAGGACCAGCACCAACAACGCCTACCCTCAGCGTCTGCGCTGCACTTGACACCCGTTTGAGCGTCGGAGGAGGATGATGTTGCCGCTTTGATAATGATCTACCTAGTAACACCTGTCTCGGAAAAATTACTCTTGGCTCGACAAATGAATTGTCAAATACACTTGAGAATGTTGCGCAGCGCTTGCCAAGACCCGGAGGAGATTTTTTCCAACACCCTAATTCAATCACACTATTATCTAAGCAAGCACCAGCCACGTGATAGCAGCTGTGAAAGAAGCCTATCCGGCACTAAACTCATCGTGTTTGTTTGAAACCAAACTTTATTTTTCATCCCTGAGGTAATGATGAAAATAAAACCATACATTTTGTTTCACTCTTGCTAAATTGGCAGAAAACAAGTTACCCCTCATTCTTGCTCTCTATTTTCACTCAGTCACAAGCAGGTTTTCTCTGATGAACGTCGTCGTGATTCTCACGCATTAACAAGAGTCAACAGTCACACCAGCGGTTCTGTGAAGCCGTGCGACTAAACGCTAACATGCTCACAATGCAACTTGCTAACACGCTGATGTTAAGCAGATTCAATATTTACCATGTTCACCATCTTGGTTTAGCATGTTAGAACGGTCAACCTCTTGATGGCGCTGGAGGAAAGCTTAGGGGATCCCCCCCCCCCCTCCTGCTGCACCAAGCTATGCTAACAACACTGTTAACCCATCCGATCTCCCATCTTCATCTAAAACACCAGTTAGAAAGAATGGGCTAATCTGAGACTCAGTGGCTCATTAGCACAGTGTGTGTGTGTGTGTGTGTGTGTGTGTGTGTGTGTGTGTGTGTGTGTGTGTGTGTGTGTGTGTGTGTGTGTGTGTGTGTGTGTGTGTGTGTGTGTGTGTGTGTGTGTGTGTGTAACACTGCAGAAAAGATTCATCAAGAACATTCTTTTTCCATTTTACTCCTCCGTGCTATCTTCATTTAAAAGCGATGCTACAAATACAAGGACTAAATAAACATGTTGCTTCGTGTGTGTTTGACAGAAAACATTTCCGTTCTTTGTTCCAGCTCAACCGAGAAGGGTGTGTCATCAGAGGAAAACACATCTCAACCCTTGCACACACACACATGCGTGGGCACTGGATGAGCTCCTGTGAGTGAGAGTACCTGGTCTGTGAAGGATAACCCAAAGGGGGAAACAAAGAGCCAATGAAACTTTAATGAGCTGGTCACGTATCAGCTGAAGCCTGCTGCAGCTGCACAGCTCTCTTTCTCTGCTCGGCTCTCAAGACACAAACGTCTTTCCCCCAATCAAACTCTAAACCCCGTCAAACTAAATTAAAACAAAAGATGAGTTTACATTTTGCTTTTCTGTTTCAGGTTCTGCACTTGTCTTCCTAACTTGCGAGACAAAGAGATCTGGTATTTGTTGCGCAAAGCCAAGGACAATTGAATGACAATGCATACTTTAGTAAATAGTTAAATTACCAACAAGCCAGTACACTAAGTATGCAGAATCAGATAAAGCAGTGTGGGAATACTATTTATGGTTTACTTGGTCTTGGATCTGTGTGGTTTGGTGGCAAATCAGCACCAGAAAGTGTCAACAACAGCATGAAACTCTGTGTATTTTATCCTTATGTGCCTGTTTGTTGTCTGCTATGTATCAGTCTTCAACAGCTTATCTGGATTGTCCTAATATGACAAACTCTACCATCGATTTCATGCACATTAAAAAAGACTAAACATTTGCAAATATTTGACCTGCAGGTCTTTTAAAAAAAAAAGAGCACTGTTGCTATTTCTTTACAATCCCTCAATGTATAATATACATACAGTGTACCATATGTGATATGCTAATAAATTCTGAACACACGTTAAAATGATGCCGGCCTCTCCCAAAGCCCCCGTTCTCGCTGTTCCTCATCAATGCTTTCTGCTGAAACGTACGATTTGCAATATGCAGTTAATGAGTTGTTGAAGGCTGAGAATGAATCCCATTCTAGCCATAATTGTGTAAGGTTTCCCGAGGGGGCGACTGTGTGTGTGTGTGTGTGAGAAAGTTCTTTGCATGTGTACTTCAGCATGAATGTGTGTCTCTCTGCGTGTGCCTGACAGTGTGTGTGTGTGTGGGTGTGTGCTTGTCAGTGGAAACAGAAGCGTCTTTAATCTTCATTTGATGACTCTCACTCAGAGCAGAGAGGCTGCAAACACTGTAAGTAAAAGAAAGAAAGAAAGATAAATGGATGGAAGCGGCGTTGCGAAGGGCAGAGTGAGGAGAAATACAGACGGAGGGAGAGGAAGAGGAGCGATAAACCTCTCTCCGTGATCGTGAGGAAGATGTTGTGGAGGAGATCTCACCAGGAAAAGAGCCAGAGAAGAGGGAAGAGCTGTTCTCACACAGACCTACTTCTGTCAGTCAGTCGAATGTCGCTAAACATTTAGCGAGAAGCTGCTGAGACACACACACATATGCTCCACTAATACTTCACAATCAACAACAAATAGAAGAAGGAACAACATTAGAAACTGTGCACATTGTGTGCAGGAGTGTTTACTATGACAATGAAAGGTAGGGAGCTCATCATGCTTGACAAGAAAGACATGCTACATCTTCTATAGGATTCTATGCACACACACACACACACACATACTGTACACAAACAGAAATCATAGGGTACCCAATGCACACACACAAACACACACTTTCACATTCCAGCACACCTTATCTGCCCCAGCAGTGTTGACTGACACTCTCCACTTGAGGAGATTAAGTGTGCTCATGCTGTGTCGGCACAGCTTGACGTCCATTTATCCTTAAAACTCATATGAAGCATCTCCAAGAGCTCCGTGCCAATCACGTGCACACACACACACACACACACACACACCACCCACCCATGTGCATGTTCCCCAATTTCCCCCTAGCGCGCACCTGCTACTTTATTATGACTGCTGTCACTGGAGAGAATACAACCGGTAGCTGCAGTTCTCTTCTCACTTGAATCCGATGTTTGCATGGTCACTGGGACCACTGGGACCACTGGGACTGTGAAAGTAGGTACACAAAAAAAAACACATTGAAGATTCTCAGAAGATGAGGATTCTTTGCTCTGAAAAAAACATTTTGTAGGTATGTGTTTTTTTAAACAACATCGGCTGTGTGCCGTTTAATTGCCACGCAGAAAGAAGGAGCCTGTGGTGTTTGTGGTTTCAACAGCCGCAGATTTAACCAACACACTATAAATACATACAGGCCATCTGGGTACTTGCAGGGTACAGATAACTCGCTGGCAACTGCTGCTGGTCTCTTTATGCCTATCAACATTAGAATATTATTTATTTATTTTGTACCATTTTACAGTCTGCTGAGCTAATAATGGGACCAGGGAGGGCTACATGAGGAGCCCTTATGAAACATGGTAAACAAGTAAGGGCCTAATCTGGGTATATATATAACAACCCTTTGTGTACTAAAAGTGATCTCACAGGTAGCCAGTCAAGTCAGGTTGATGGCAGCTGTGTGTTGGCTTTCTTGGATGTGTCCTGGTGTCTGGGTTGGCAACACAAATCTGTGATCAGCACTCTGATTTATAGAGTTGCTGACTTGACCCAGTCAGTTATATTGACGATAGGTGTGGGCCTGTGTCGACACTCTGTAATGCAGATTCATTCATCCAGATTTACGCCACGTGCCGAGCATATTTGCCTACCTTGGAATACCTTTACAGTTTCCAACTGCGTCCTTGTTTAGCTTCAAAATGGTGGACAGGTTTCCATCCTCTGCTGCCTTCTGGAGACACGATGAGACCTCTTGCATCATGTCAGTTACAGACTCTAAGGATCTTACATGCATTTTTTTTTTACAATATCATAAGACAAAATAATGGACATTTACTCTGTATGTGCCACGGAAAACTCACAAAAACTCCTTTTCAACAGTGGTTTTTTCCTTTTCACCAAATTGACAATTCCTAAACCTGCACAGAACCCAGATCATGGGCAACACTGTGTATACAGGTCGTAAACATCTTGTGTTGACTCATGGCAGGAAAACAGAGGTTTCACTAGCTGCTTTGATGTGAAAGGGATGCTGCATGTGATGGAAGGAAGGTTCGAGAGGAAGAGGAAGAGGGGGCAATAGGTGGGGGCGAGGTTAGTGAAGGGCGCTCCGCGAGACAGAATGATGAAAGGACCCTTCGAAGGACAGATGGGAATGAGATTCCCGAATCAATACCATCCAAGGGTGTTTTATTATTAACGCATACAGCGAGGAGCCCACGTTCGATGACTGCTCACCTGACTGCTCAGGCACAAGACCCCTCACACACACACACACACACACACACACACACACACACACACACACACACACGCTTTCATCTCCCTTCTACCACTTCTACACACTTTGTGACATTTCATGTGACAGTGGGAACCATCACAGTTCTCAAAACCTTTCGCTCACAGTGGGAGACTGCCAAGCATCCCAGACTCCTACGGGCCCTAAACGCATCAGGGTCATTTGTGACTTTGTACCACTTTGTACCAGATAACGAGACATTTTGTTTTGAGAATGCACCATTTAATAATCACAATACCAGCTATCTTAAAATACCAGCGGATGTTAGTGTCGATGAGTTCAACTCCTATGGCAACAGTTTGTATTTATTCTAACACTGGTAGCTGTATTATTGAGACAGTGCTACTGTAGCCCAACAAGAATTTATTTATGTATCTATTTTGTTTATTCGTTTATCTTTTTTTACTGTGAGTTTCCTGGTGAAGCCTCTGAATTCGGAGCAGAATGTGCACAATTGTTTTTCTCTCAAGTTGGTTTGCGTTGCCATTATCTATTTGTTATTCTGACAGTAAACCAAACAGTGGCTCCGAAAATGAAAATGGGTTTTATGTATGGAGTAATAACCTAAATGGATTCTCTCTCTCTCTCTCTCTCTCTCTCTCTCTCTCTCTCTCTCTCTCTCTCTCTCTCCCTCCTCTCTCTCTCTCTCTCTCTCTCTCTCTCTCTCTCTCTCTCTCTCTCTCTCTCTCTCTCTCTCTCTCTCTCTCTCTCTCTCTCTCTCTCTCTCTCTCTCTCTCTCTCTCACTCTGGGAGCCTGTGGCCATGTATCTGCCAGTGTCTAATTATTCATTAGTGAACACAGAGAATAGAGGAATGGAAAACATAGTTGTGCATTTACTGTAGTAGATCAGCATTCCTCTGCAAAACTGACTCTCACGCCTCCTTCTCTCAGTTCTTTCTCACGCTCTGGGGCCGCAGGGGTCAAAGGTCTAACATCAGTCATATCAGCACTGTGATAAAAAAAGTACTGAACAACAAACACACATAATGCCAACCACAGTGTTTACCTTCAGGTGCTGCTGTCTGCTGTTGTTTGGATCACACAATAAGTGTAACTGATCAAAAGACACAAATACCGTTGAATCTGTGTTAATTAGGCAACAACGAGGCTAATCCTGTTCACGTTTGGCAGAAGGGCTGCGATACTCTTTCTCAGTGCTTTGCACACAAGTGGCCAGCAGAGGACACTGTATGTTCTGGAGCATGCAAATCCAAATAGCACCTGATGTGTGTAATGTATGTTTACACACACACAAATTAAACTAGGTCCTGTTTATCAAGCATCTGTTAATAAATGTAACTGAAGCAAACACATGAAAACTGTGGGTGTGTTTAAAATGCATACCCTGTACAGATGATGGTTCCGAGTGGGAATAAAGATTCTGTTTAAAACTCCACACTTCACAGCAGTCACCCATTTAATACATGCAGCTCTATGGCCCCACTGTATATTGGGTCTTACAGATGTCTGTCATGTACAATACTGTATTCTATAGCAGCGCTATAAGCCATTTGCTAGGCAAGACTGTCACCTAGTGGTGCTGTCTGTGTCACACACAACTGCTGCTCTGCTGGATGTCTATTCTGCAGAGCAATCCAGTCATTTACATTCATCTATGATGTGGAAATGTTTTTACTGCTCCTATATGCACCCAGAACGTTACATCACAAGTGACATAATTTGATTAGACATGAGTGAAACACGTGAGTTTATAGGATGTAATATTAAAGATGTTTAACTCCAATATCTCGTAAAAATGATGTTGCATGACTGAGGTGTGTTTGACTAAGAATGTATACACTGCACGAATGTCTGTTCACTGTAGATCTATGAGTGTTCAGGGTAATTGACAGGATGCGAGTTATTATTAGTATAAAGATTATTATGTTTCTCCTGCAGGTTTATATGCTTCAGCTCTGCTGTCGCACACCTGATTCAGTTCAGGGCCACGCGCTTTCTGCGCATCTTGTTCGGGCATTGCTGATTCTACCGCTCAACCAATCAGCGTTAGGCGCTGGAACGCGATAGGAGTCGGACAAACTGCTTGGTGCTGACGTTGGTTGACCTGCAGGTGGCGCCACTGCTCTTTGGAAATGGGGAGCTTTCTGTGGAGGAGGTGAACGTGACGTCATCTCTATGCCAATATAACCAGCGGCAAAAAATATGACGTCCAGTGGGACATCGTTATTTACAGAATAATGTTATTTAGACATTTTATTGGGGGGGGGGGGGGGGATTCATAGAGGATTTGTAGGTTTCACCAAAACATGTTTAGGTCGGTTTCTT
Source organism: Leptoclinus maculatus (assembly GCA_032191485.1). NCBI lineage: Eukaryota > Metazoa > Chordata > Actinopteri > Perciformes > Stichaeidae > Leptoclinus > Leptoclinus maculatus. The sequence continues at coordinate 32,031,705 of JAVDOI010000004.1, forward strand.
CCCTCCGATAAAAACCTGTAATGGTAAGGTCCAATTATTTCCTTATGATACACTTATGCACGTTTCAACGTTTTAGATGTGGTCATGTGAAAATAAATAAAGCATTACTTCTAAACTAAAAATGTGTCTAGGTTTGAATTCATTCACCAGTCTAAGTGTCTTATACTGAAGAATGAGCTCAAACTTTACTTGTTTCTGGATTGTCACTGAACTATATTGGATTTGTTTTGTTCAATCAACTGTAATTAGGGGTTTATCTGATCTAATAATGAATACGTCATGATTGGATTTTTCTTTTTTTTTTAATGGACAGCCCACAAACCAAAAAGGCCCTTAGACCTGAAACTGGTCCGTCATAAAAAGTAAATATTTCACTACACACAGACACTCTTGTCAACGTATATTTACAATCGCTATAATATGTATGAAACACCAGGTTACGATGACAAGGAAGACATTTAAAAAAAATCGAAATCTTTTATGAAAATGTGTTGTGACAAAACAAAACGCACTTTATGAAATGTGTGCAATGTGTTTTACTATGCTTTAAGTCATCCGTGTGCTGTTAACACTGTGTTACAAAAACTTCATAATATATCAGCATGTTATTTTTGTTTGTTGAGATTCTGTAGAATGCAGATTGTTTCTATTGTATTTATTTAGCAAGAACAGACAATACTCCAGTCAATACAACAAAATGCACGCGTCATTTTGGTGAAAAGATAGCCTGTCTGTCTCAAAATTGTTTTATTATCTGAAACGCTACCTTTTTTCCCCATGATTTATACACACCTGCCAGCAGACCTTTGTGGATGCACCGTCTAAAAATATTCTAATGTTTTGATGTTTGGTTGCAGAAACAAGTTTTATCCACCAGAGGCCAAAACACTGACACATTTGGAAGGTTTTCAGTTTGTGCATCGAGGCCGTAACAACACGCCTTGTTCTCGAGGCTCCCTTCACAAATGGAAATGTGTAACACGTGGATGATCTCAACACAAAATGATGATACTTTTCCACTTTCTTTAAAATAACATTTATTTCCAGCATATTCATACAATGTGACAGCACAGCTTGTAACATTTGACGATGAACTGACTTGATCCAGAACTTTGTCACAAAATATTAGAGCCGACTAAAGGATAAATGAAAAGCGTTCCATGTTACCAAATGCAATATATAATACAGGCAGTTGGAAATGAGCTAAAGAAATATGTGAGAGAAGTGAAATGGTACATAAGAATAAAAAGGGATGGCATTTACACATCATTAGTTCAACTTGTACATCAGGAAATGGGGTTAATATGTATAATCTACATGTTATATTTAACTTAATTTTGCTTCATTTAATATTTCATACGTGTGTGTGAGAGAAATGCTTATTTTAAGTTTTATTTTGAATCTCATGTGCACTTAAGTTTCACCAACCAGCTGAAAAAAATGAAAAAAACATTTTAATTTATATCCTGCTGCAGAATTGAGATAGAAATCAGTAATAAAAGCATGTGTATATATTCTAGCCTTTTGTGCAACTGGGTTTACTGTTTTTAACTTTCCCAGCTTTATTGTGGATGTATTTTGGAATCTATAAATATCTTTTCAGCTTCCGGTTATTTTATTGATCAGGTTCATGAATGTCATCCAATCTTTCTTAGACAAACATATAAAATTACTTTTTGAAAATTACACATAAGTGAGTTTATTTTTTTTATTCTTTTTTTTTTTTTTTACCTCTCGGACCTTTTAACTACAAGCCAGACAATCCTATTATTTACAGCAGCCTGCAGCCAAAACACATCACAGATTTTCGCCAAAACATTCAACACTTGTGGCTACAAATACAATGCAATGTGTCTGTTTGGTCAGTCCAGCAGCCTCACGGTTTTTCCGGCGTGTTGTTGACCAAAGGCCCGTACAGGCCGCTGGGATAGCCTTGCTCCTTGTGTAACATTGTTCTGTCCCTTATCAGGTCGCTAAAGGCATATTCCATCGGGGGTCTGAAGCCCAGGGTGGGCATCAACCCGGCGGTGGAGTAAGGCGTCATGAAGGCCAGTCCCCGGCTGTGCGCAGAGTAGGCCAGCCGCAGCGGGTTCAGTCCCAGGTGGGTGCCCAGAGGATAGTTGCTGGGGTCGAAGTGCGAGGAGTTTGGCTGGAGGGGAGAGAACGCAGAGCGGTTGCTGAGCGTCATGGCTCCGGGCAACATGGGCCTCGTCGGGACGGTTGTGGATGCGGAGGACGGGGGAGGCTGCTGCGCGTTTTGGAGCACCCTCTCGGCCGTCCATGTCTCACCTGCCCCGGCCTTGTTGGAGCCCTGCGCGCCGCTGTTGTTGAGGATCTGCTCGATGGCCTGCACCACGTCCTTACCGCAGCCCTGCAGGACGAGCTCCAGGACGCTGCGCTTGTGGCTCGGGAACACTCGGGTCAGGATGTCGATGGCGTTCATGTGCCGGGAGGCCGCAGAGGACGGGGACGGCTCCTGCTCATCCTTGTCGGTCTCAGAGCCAGAATCAGAGCCGAGGGAGCTGACGGACCGAGGAGTTTCCCCTCCGTCTTTTAAAGGCTTGGACACCGGTGAGCTTATGAAAGACTCACTGTCTCCGTTCTCAGAACCAGAGCCTCCATGTCGACCGTCCGGGGAAGAGATGCCCGGGGCCGAGTCACTTTCGGTGGACGCCGGTTTCCCCACGTTCTGCTGAGAAATGGCGGATACGGACAGGTGGCTCTTTGGAAACAGCTCGTACTTCTGGATACTTGAATCTATTGACACATTCAGAACATCACAGTGGGTAAGATGGGGGGCAACATGTGAACATCACAGTAGGCCGAGTTAACTCGATAGAGAGTCAAATCCTGTGAATTAATCAGCAACAGAAAAAGTCAGGAAATAAAAACATGAACACCTATTAAACATTAGGCTTCAGTCCAAACATCACCGGGTCAGTCTCAACATAAAACACACGAAGGCACACATTTGAATGCCAAACAAAAAATCACTATCTTCTCATCAGGTGTCTTGGCATCTATAGAGCAAGCTCAATCAAATAGATGGACGGAATAATCAACAATATTGAGGCGTTTGTGTTACTTGAGATAGCCAATTTCCACTTCACTTATTTCCCCTTTTCTTTTGCAAGCGGCATAACTGACGCCTGTAGGTTTATTACACTTCTCCTGCTCAAAGAAAAATAACAACAACGAAGACCTGCGCTTCTTATTCTTAATGCTTCCGGCTGCTCCACTCACCTGAGTTCATATCGCCGTTGACACAGGTAAACACCTCGTAGCTGGGACGCGGTGGGATGATGCCGTTGGCGGCGGCCAGTGCGAGTCCCTCCGCCGTGCCGTAGAGCAGCTGCAGCTCTCGCGCCTCGTTCTCCTCCTGCGCCTGCTGCCGCCGCAGCGCCACTTGCGCCGCCATCACCCGCTGCCTCTCGGCGATCAGAGTGCACTTGGCGCACATACAGTCCTTCCAGCGGCAGTAGCGCTTGTGGCCCTTCAGCGCGGACACCACGCCGTGGTTCCTGCAGCGGGCACACTTCGGGGTGCGCGGGTACTTGTCCGTGGCGCGCAGGATGAGCGGAGGGCCGCGCAGAAGGGTCCCGGCCAAGGACATCGGGATGGAGGCTAGCGCTGCGGCTGCAGCCGAGTGGACTTGAGAGGCAGAGGAGACTGTGGGGTGCTCCTGTCTCAGATCCATGCCCTTTGTTCCTCACTGATGTAACTGAACTAACAAGAAAACGGATTTCCTCTAAACGATCTGTTTTAGTTATACTAGTTGTGAGCCGTTCACATCTGCTCAGCGGGTCATCTCTGGGCAAATGGTAAAGTCAACGGTGTCGCTCTACTGAGGATACTATCGTGCAAAACAAAAGCTATGATCGAAACTCTAATGTAAACTGTGCATGGAGTCTGCAGAAGAAGCAAAAATACTAAGATACTGTCGAGTTTAAATCCGAAAAGTGCAGGAGCCGAGAGGAGCGACCATTCCTCCCCGGTAGAAAGTTTAAACTGTCCAGGAGGAGCCGAGGTTGCTACTCGCCGCAGCCTGAGACACTAACTTCCTCCAGAGATCGTCAGTGGATACAGATCCCTCTCTCCCCTCTCTATTGTTGCTCCTACGTTTTCATTAGACAAATTTGACAACAATGTGGCGTCTGTCATTGGCCAAAGGAGGAAGGAGCAATCTGATTGGCTTGCCTCTTTTTTTTCAACTGTGTCCACCTGAGTTCTTATTCCAAATATCAAGTGTTAAGAATCTGAAGGGAGTTCCCGGAAAGCTAAAATCGATGCTGTGTATTTCCAAAAAAAGATTTTTATAGATTCAAAACAATAGCCTCTATTATTTCATGTATTCAGCTTTATAATGGGCCGATATGCTGCCAAACAGGACACTACAAACATAAATCATAGCCCTGAAATGAGGGGAAATGCTCATTCCTTCCAACCACTCTCTGTTTATTTCTCAAGAAATATTCTGTATCATTTGACGAGATGGTTGTTAGAGAAATCTCGAGTGTTATTACAATTATTACAGACAGGAATGATAGTCCTCAAAATAAAGATGATGCGTGACTGTAATCTCGTCAACCTGGAAGGTAAGTATCATTTATTTTATTGATTCACGAGAAGGCGAAATTTGATATGTCAGAAAAAGTCTATATTTGAAGAGGGTTATTGACAGCAGACAGTGAAGCTATCGGTTAACGTGCACGGTTCACTCGGCTGCAGTGTTTAACCCGGTCCAAATGATAACCTCGTCTACTGGTCGCTACACTAGCCTTCATTTAATTAAATCAATTTGACATTTTAATTGATATACTATTTGTTTCATGAAGTCTATTGATGAAGAAAAACAAGATCTGCTTCGTTTGACATATCATTTTGAAACTATCGGGCTCTATAATATTTGGACTTATTATTTTTGAGATAGCCTAAATCAAACCTTTGCCTTTGTATGGAGTCATTGATGAAATGAGCATCAAACCACAGGTGTGTCGTTATTTCGTTTCCCAAATGTAACGTGACAATGTCTCAAATTAAACTAATCCATAATAACGAGGATGCGCTTCGATACGTTGACAAGAAATTTTACAAACAAAAAAAATGTATTTTGTCAAATTTTTCGATTTCCCTCTAATCAGTCTGCCGTGGGCCGTGTCCCACAATAAAACACTTGCTTTTATCAAATTAGTTTGCTCCAATTTTACGCATGATTGTACACGTGCTATTATTTAATTAATTACAGAAATAAAACAAATCACATTTAATTTACAGGCAGATTCCTTATTTATTAAGTGATTATAGGCCGACTATATTTTCTAAGATTAACTTGTATCCTTATTTATTCTCAGCTAAACATAAAGCAACATCACACAGCCCGTATAACAATTCAAATTGGGAATTGAAATATATTATTGTAATCATAATAATATTGTTGTTATTATTATTATTATTATTATTAATAGTATTAGTGTTATTGTTGTCATTATTATTAACAACAAAAATACGAAAGTCTATAGGTAATAATGAATTACTCTACTCTGACATAATAAAATATATATATTTTTAAAGTATCCTACTCCCTCTTTTTATTATTAAAAAAATAAAAATGAATGAAACTGGACAGAATCAGCGTTGTTCACGGGCTGGTGTGTCGTCGTCGTCCCATCGCTTCCCATTAAGTGACGAACGGTAATACTGTAATGCTTCCGGAGATTTAAGAAGTCCACGACGCGCAGAGCTACAAAAGGGCAACTCCGCGGAAACCACCTGCTTCCTCACCTGTTCACGCAGGAGGAAACGCACGCAGGTATTTGAATTCAGATTAAAAAGTTATAGATGTTTTTTTTCCTTCTTTTAAATCAACAATTGTCAGTCCCTTTGAGGATGATAATAACAGTCTTAGTGGAGAACAACAACTTGAAAGCGGATGAAGAAAGAAATGGCTGCTCGGTGATGAGCAGCAGCAGCAGCAGCAGCATCGAGTGTGTGCAGCAGCCTCTCTCCCCTCACAGGCTCATTGTTTACTTTCTGAATCACTGTAAGCAAATGCCATCTGTTTCCCTCGCCGCTGTCATCTGCACCTTAATTACCTAGCCAACCGGCTAATAGAGACGATATTAAAATTACATCTTTTTGACATTCAAAGTAATTATCTGCATCTCACTCGCACGAGATGCGAATCACCTGTCCTGCGTGGTAAAGTGATAGTAGCGAACTGCAGAGAAGGCCCGGCGCTCATTGGAGAGATAACAGCTTACAGGCTTAAAACGAATAATATAAAAAACATAGCAGCCTGCTCTTCTCATTAGTCCGACTGCTCGGGGTGTTTACAGGCCGAGAAAGAACTAAAGAGAACAGTTAAAGACGACTGACTGGAAGTTCCTGAAACTTGAGATTCATCAGCTCTTATCATCAGATGTCGATTGTTAATAAGAGTGGATTTGAAGTGACAATTAGGCTGCTTGGTTCTAACAGGTGTTAATTGAGCCATATGTGTCCGTAGAGCACTATCAGGGCTCTGTGTTTAATATGAAGTGTGTAGACAGATGATGGTTATCACTGATTTCATCCAAAGCGTACAAACTTTGCTGCTTCGGCCTGTTAATCGGTCTACTTTGGCTGCAGCATAACGGAAAGTTCATTTTGGAGAAATATGCATTATGATAGGGATTATGTTCGCTATTATTCCTCCTGGCCCAATTAAAAATGCCCCCCGCGCAATTAAAAGTGACTGTGAGCACTTAGAAAATCCAACATTCTTTTAACCACTTCATTAGGCCTATGCATAAAAAAAACCGTGCGATGCTTTCATTTCTTTCAGGAAGGCTACAGACGAGTGGGTTTTTAACACCCTGTTAAGATCACAACAAAGGCCATGCTTGACCCAACATATGTAGCAGCATGTTTCCGCTGCCCCTGCACCCCGGTGCGGCTTTCTAGCGGCCTCTCCCACTACCGCTGCCCCGCCTGCAGCCCGGCTGGGCCCCGGATCCCCTCCCGCGCTCTCCCGCTGCAGCAGCCGGGCTCCGTCCTCCGTCACACAGAGGCAGAGGTTAGAGTAGCAGTTAGACAAGAGGCCGCGGAGAAAAGAAACGCACGGGGTTTTTCACAGAAGTATTTACACGCTTGACGGGCACACACGGTGAAGGCCCGGGCATTACAGACAAGAGGCTGTTAACCTGCCACTTCACACCAGCTCCACTGCGCCGGGGAAGTGGATCAAGCTAAATGCATTCCTGTGAGGGCAGAGTCAGGGGAGCAGTGGACACATATAAAACACATTGTTGGGGTGGGGGGGGGGGGAGTTTATAACTCTCTTTCCACGCTGTCATACAACAGTGACATAACTTAAAGCTTTGCAATAGTGCTGCTTGTTGTAGTGGGTATGATGACCCGCATAGTATTATCTTCAATGAGGTCTGTAATTCATTATCAACATTTAAACGAATGTTAGGAGATGCAGGATCCTATTTGAGTACCAGAAGATGTACATCCTCCATCAGCATATGTCCTGTATTCAAAATGTAAGTAATGACAAAAGCAGTATCAGCAAAACATCAAGACATTCATATACATTTTGAGATTATATTATTATATTACTATATTTTGAAGACTATTCATTGTTTCTGGGATGAGATGGAGCTAATTTTGACTACTTGGTTTGATCTGCAACAATCCATCATGTTTTATAAACTCAGCGAATTAAAAACACCTGCCACAGTGGAGTAAAAAAAAAGTAGCATAAAATGGCAATATTGAGTAAATGGTGTTTCTTGAGCCCAGTAATTGAGTAAATGTACTTATTCACATCCCACCACTGGAGAAAAAACACTCAAAAGATTCTCCAGAGTGTTTTTATGGCTCTCAGCCGTGCAGAAGTCACAAAGACAAACAGCCATATAAGCTAAATGACAGCAGGATTGGCTAAGGCCATGTGCTGCAAACACTCGAGCTGAAGAGGCAGAGAGAGGTCTCTGAAGCATCTCTCTTCACCCGCTAGAATAACACTTATTTGTAAATGGGGGATAACCCCGCCATGGCGTATGAATATTTCAAAGATTTGAAGGGTCGCTCTTTGCCAAAGCTGTTGGCCAGCACTCAGGCAACCCCCCCCCCCCCCACCCCCCTTCTCCTCTCTCTCTCACACGCACGCACACACACACACACACACACACACACACACACACGCACGCACGCACACACACACACACACAGAGAAAATACCGTTTTTGTGCCCCCAAGGTAGGTTGGCATGGATTATCTTTGTTTAATGAATGGGCTACAAGTGTTCATCAACAAGGCGAGATTATTGGGCTCACTCGCTCTCCCTTCTGCAAGCCCTATAGTGGCATATAACTCTGGTGTGTGTGTGTGTGTGTGTGTGTGTGTGTGTGTGTGTGTGTGTGTGTGTGTTAGAGAGAGAGAGAGAGAGAGAAAAAGACAGAGACAGACCTACACACTGCAGCCAATTAAAATGCACTCTCCCCTGCTCTATCCCTCCACATCTGCCTCCTTTTCTCCACCAACGAATGGCGCAGAAAAGAAGGAAGCTCATGAATAGGCGCTCATTGAGATCACAGATGGAGTATGGCTTTCTTTTTGCTAGAAATTTGAGAAACACCATTGTCCCCAATCAAAACTCAATGTGTTCGCCTACAATGGTGCCGGCTTTGAGCTCCGCCGCTTCAATTGGCCTTGTTTTTGAAACTTGAAGTGTTCAGCACAAAGACTTGGCCCTCCTAGATGTCACGACCGCTTCGCTTCAGTGTGTGTGTGTGTGTGACTATGTGCGCTCAGAAAAAGAAAAAAAAAACACAATTAATATGAAGCTGTAATTACTCCCCTTCACGCCACTGCACCCATTCAGGACCCCACTGGCCCATTTATTACTTTATCCCATGTGGCTGATAATCCGAATGCCACAGGTTTTTATAAAACCTCTGCAGCGCGAGGAGACGGATCTGGATGTGCGCGTGAGGAACATATATATATATACGTGTATATATATACATATATATATATATATACGTATATGTATAAAGCAACAAGTTGACAGAGGCCGAAGGCTGCAGTGATGACACGTTTATAGGCAAAACAAGTTAAATACCGATTAGATAATACATTACGACCGTTTTACTGGTTTTAACTTTATAATAGTTTCGGATTTATTAGTGCATTCATATTTAGATTTAGTAATGGACCTACCGGCTCACAGTGCGGGTATAGTTGGTGTAATCATCTATTAACCTGCTAAATTAATTATTAATAATAAGCCTTTATCAAATACCTTTATTTATATGAAATTATATTTATTAACAAAATCAGCATTCACTTTTTTTCACTTTCGGACGTGAAAAATGAAATGAATAAATACATTTAGATTATTATTTTGTTTTAGAAATATCACTAAATGCAACAATTGATTTACTAAATTGTCTTTCTTATGTTTGTTTTCATTTTTTTTATCTGAAACCTTTTTCTACAGCTCCTCTTACCGTTCACACATTTAAACAAGTATTTAATGAGACCAGGTGCAGCAGAGATGCGCCCTCTCCACATCAGCGCCCCCTGGTAGCCCACAGTCCGCACCAGCACAACCAGCACAACCAGCAGCGTGTGTCGTCACATTCAATTCACATTGTCGTTATTTCAGAAGTCCTACTGAACACAAACAATATATTATCTCTCTTAGCATCACATATGAACGGTGCTGATTGAAGATGGTTTTAAAGTCCAAACGAATCATTAAACTATTATACACAGCACCCTACAATTATTTCAGATTTCTTTTCCCACATAAATTCACTGCAGACTGAAATTATTACATATAAAATGTCATATTCTTTGGTCCGTCTGCAAAGGAAAAATTAAAAAGGAGAGATTTAATTGGTCAGTTGACCCTCATGACGGCAATTTAGGATAAACACACACACAAAGTGGCATCGATTTCATGAAAAATATAAATACATAAGGACATATTCTTTGCATTTAAATATGAAAACATGTTTTCGTTGAAAAGAAAGAAGTAAAAAAAATAAAAATGTTCGATGGATTCAGGATAATATGATTAATTTGCCGGTTTGTTTTTGAATGAGAAAGAATACCGACAGCTCGACGGAGAATCCACAGGTCTGCATGACCGACAACACCTCGAAGTAAGTAATCCAGGTAATCATTAAAAGATGTTAACCCAATAAAACTGTGTTGACCTCCAGAGCCGTCAGACTCAGTAGTTTATTACTCCGGTTATATATTAAGAGGAAAGAAGAACAAGTGTTAACAATTACAATAATTAAATCAATTATTTGTTTGCTACCTGTTAAATGGCATTTGTTGGAAGTGTTTTTTCTGGCTATTTATTTGTTGATTGATTGATTGAGGCCTGTATTTTGTTTATTGGGGGGGGTTGCTCTCTTACAATGAGTGTGCATGGTTAATAAAGCATTAAAAAAAGGACCCGGGCCCGCACCTTTACGCCTTTAAAGAAATCCAGACCCATTTCAAGGCCAGATCTTTTTTTTTTTAATCAGATTGGTTACATGGCTGCAAGGAAAACGTGTTTTGTTTTTTCAAGATGAAAACCCGAAGTCTCTCCGTGTCTATTGTGTCATTAACAAACAGTACTGTGAACGGAGAGAGACAGAGAGGCAGAGATGACCCTCCTTTTGTGCCCACCCAACAGTTTAAGCTGCATAGATTCTGTTTCTTTGGGCAGGGCCGGCGTCTCTGAGAAAGTAAACTTGGGGTGACCCTCCAGGTTAGGCCAGTCTGGGATACAGGCGGGGATTCTGTGATTCAAGGAGCCGCCGTGCTCGGAGATCTCAGTTGTACCCACTTCAAAAAGGAGGGAGGAGAGATCACTTGTGTCAGGAATTTTGTTCCCTCGCCAGTGGGCTGCATTCTTGACCCCGGCGGAGCTGGTTAAACATCATGGACGCTTTCCTCTTTTGTCATCGGAGAATCAAGACAGCAACCTGATGTTGCCACCACTGAATCTGTGTCAGGGGAGCCGGCAGAGTAAGCTCATTACCACACAGACACTTTCTCATCCCCCTGTGTCACATTTAAGGGGTGGTGCTTGGAAGGCGCTGATTAAGACATCCTGCCCAAGTTTGACTAATATGTCAGGAACAAAAAAATGTTGTTCCTTTTACTTTATAAAAGAAAAAGGAACTAAATGATCAAAGTCAGAAATAAATTAAGAACAAGCAAAGACTTAAAAGCAAATTGGTTTAAAGGATGCTTCGTCATCTTCTTCAAAAAACGGAAAACATGACATGAAGAAGAGAGTCCATGGCATTCAAAATCAGTTTATTTCTCATGATGACACTGAATATGTAAAAAAGAAAAAAGGTCATTTTTAATGATTAATTTACTTGAAATAGTGCTACTGGAGGCCCACAAACTGATCTCATGTGTGACGGGAAATTATTGCATTTGTTATTATATATTACGAATAATTAAATTATAAATCAAGCTTTGAAATCCAAAATAAAAAAGTAGTAATTGATCTAACAAGTTGACAAACAACTGTCATAAACGACATAATTCCTCCCCTAACAGTCAAAAAGCTGATGACTTTCCCCCAGTGAAACAAAAACAACTGATGACAAGTTTGGTCAGGAGTCAGAGGAATATCATTTATGTCTCATTGGCAATTCCGACCGTATCACCATCATCAGCTGCAGCGGCACAGAGGGACGTGCCTGTGCACATTACGCTCAAAAGGCTGCGTGATAGAAACTGTAATCTCACACTCGAGAGGAGCTGCACTATGTACACTGTTCCCCGAGGAAGACGCACTCTGACAGACGAGCAGAGAGGTGCACCTGTCCTGTCTCCTGCAGAAACGCAGCGGGCTTCACACCTCACTGAGCTCCCCGCCCTGCTCAGACCTCGCCCTCGCCCCGAGCTGCACCTGTGTCTGTGACACACACGCGCACGCACGCACACAAAACATTAATACTTGAATCAAACTGAGCTCCAACTCTCGTCAAACTCAAGTGACCTGTTTGATGGAATTGAGGCACTTTAATTGCTATATTTTGGGAGGAAAGTCAATGAAACAGCTCAGTTAGAAATTAGAATACATGTTTCTATCCCAGGCTTTTCCTCAGGATGGACGTAGACAAAGTTGTGATGCACAAGACTTAAACGGTACATTCTTGACCAACCATATGTAGCTTTAAGCATGAGTTCAGGGCTTTTAATGAAATTTCCTCATGGAGTCAGGAATGAATTAACTGGGCGACCCACCGTTTGATTTTCTGTCATCGTAGCTGAAGGACCACAGAGGGATATTTGAACGGTTACCTGTTGTGTCTTCTGTTGGACGCTGTTCATCCCTCCATCATCCCTCCATCACAGCCAGAGTCAAGGCCACGTCTATGGCTCTCACGAGGAATCTCTGAAAAGGCTGCGAAATTTGCCACAATGCATCGATCTCATGGACAAAGTCAATGCTAAAGATCTTTAAAAATAAAGTTAAACATCTGTATTCTTCTTACTTGTGGTGAGTTCTTTGACTGAAGTGTTTTCAAAACTTTTAGGGACTTGCTTTAAAGTTTTAAGTCTTAACAATAAAAAGAGTTTTAATTTCCTTGACTAACAAATATCAATAGTTGAAAGTACATTTTTATATATATATAGATATTTTTGTCACACCTCGTCTCACAACGGTTGAACACAACTTGCTAAATCTGTTTTAATTAACAGAGAAAGAGAGACAGAGTCCGTCCTGCAGTGTTTCTGTCTCGCTCTCCCCGTCAGTGCCTGAAGCAGCGAGTCTTGTCTGGTCAAACCCAGGGAAGTTTGGCTGGCTGAGCACATCAGGTCGACTCATTCCTCGCGTGAGAATCCAGACGAACCCACGGCGCTCGTATACTCACTGTGTGTATTACACAACGTATAGCCCCAGTGATTCATAATTACCATTACCAAAGACAACTACACGGCTACGTTTGACCTTTTAAAACAATTTGAGTCATACTTTCCCACAGTGAACAGCATAGGATTTTGATGGCATTATTCACAGAGCGGTTCATGAGATAATTGTCTGTTTCACTCACACGATTAAGGCGAAGCTCACAGAAGAAGACAAACTCAAAACAGCTTGAACAGACTTGGTTCGCTCTCCTCATTGATCATCTAAGAAGATTTGAACTACTCTGGGACCAAACAGGGTCTTACATCTGTTAAAGAAGCCAGAGTTTACATCACTAAAGTCTGACTTTGACCTATAGTCGTACAATGATTTAGGAAAGGTCCATCGATTCATTTCACTACTAATAGCTCCTCGTTGTGTCACATTTTAATACCAGCTTTGTTTTGTAATGTAATGTTTCGGATTGACCTTTCCCGCATCACAGCACTAATCAATATTCTACACTCGCAAATCCCTCCCCCAGTCTTACAAATCTTCAACTCTTGATCTGCATTAATTACATATTCTCGTAACGCTCGCTCTGCTGGGGTTCTCAAACTTTGCCTTTAGCTGACAGAGGAGCCCCGATACAGATGGAGGGCTAAGCCTGTGTGATCTCTCCTCGCTTGAAGGCAGGAAATTAGCTGCAGTGTGACTGATATTACCGGGTGTGACTGGGAATATTAAAACATTGCAGAAGGTCTCTCTCTCGGTGGCAACAGAGATGTGAGGATGCAGATCTAAACTTTGGTATCTGTAAAAACTGAACCTGGGCAGCGTGTTCCGGTCTTCTTGATTACAATCAAACTTGCATAAAACAGCTCAAACATTATTAAGAAGTTGAACATGAACGCCGCACATCAAGATATCTAGCAGCCTGTTTAACAGGACCAGCCACAGAGTTTGTGGTGACAGATTTTAAAGCTCCCAAAGACATCCGAACTCTCTAACTGAGATTTGTTTAAAGAAACTGCTTTGCTCAATTCATTAATAAATTATTAAATAATTATTATGTTATCCTAATACCCCCCCCACGATGCAGAAATTGATATTGATTTGCAAAGTTTGATATAAAATCAGATGATCTTCCATTTAGTCTGAATATGTATGTAGGCCCTCCATCACAAATCTTTGCATAACTTGAGAGAATTAAGAAAGAAAAAAAACGTTTCAATAATTTGAATGTGTGTGTGTGTGTGTGTGTGTGTGTGTGTGTGTGTGTCAGGACGTGTTTCAACAGATTTCCGGGCAAGACGAATTGATGTTCATATTCATATATTTTATATAATGTATATCAAACTAAAACTAATACAGCATCAAACTTAAAAAGGATCAGGAGAAAAAAAAATAAAAAATAAAAAAAACAACTGAAAACTGAGCAATCCGCTGGCTGGTGGAGCAGTGGGTGTTAGAACCAGGGGGAGCGGAGACTGAGGGGGGCTTCTCGTGTGCAGATGCTGCAGGTGTTCCCATCACGTCTCACCCCCGCGGCTGACAGCAGACGGAGTGATGCAGGGGTGGGAGTTGGGAGTTGGGGGGGGAGGTTGGGGGGGGAGGGTGGGGGGGGGGGACAGAAAGTGGAGTTTGGGAAGGTTAAGGGAGGAAATACAGGTGTAGATGAAACCGCCCTGACTTCTGCCAGGAAACATCTCTTCTTGCTTTTTTATTTTATTTCCATTTTTAGCATTTTTTTGATTTCAAACACAAAAAACATGTTCTAAAAAAGCAGCCTTGCTGTGTTGAATGTGGACACAAGGGGAACAAGTCCATGTTTTTATTTTGTTTTTATTATTTTCCTGTGACAAAGATTTGTCTTCTCAGTCTCTCCATTCTGTTATCGTACTGTGTTGTGTTGTGTTGTCGGGAACGTGAAGTTGTGGAACGAGAGAGAAAGAGAGAAGGAGAGAGAGAGAGAGAGAGAGAAGGAGAGAGAGAAGGAGAGAGAAGGAGAGAGAGAGAGAGAGAAGGAGAGAGAGAGCGAGAGAGAAGGAGAGAGAGAGGAGAGAGAGAAGGAGAGAGAGAGGAGAGACAGAGAGAGAGAGAAGGAGAGAGAGAGAGAGAGAGAGAGAGAGAGAGAGGTTTGGGGGAGGTGAATGTTTGGCTGTGTGCTTGTGGTACTGTCTTTGCTCCTCTGTGCAACACGTGTACACTAGGCATTCATGTGCCACGACCAGGCCGAGGGCAGAGAAGCTTACTTGCACTTGTGTGTCACTGGACGTGCATGCCAGTTTATGTACGTCTGAGAGGATTGGTTATGTGTGTGTGCGTGTGTGTGTGTGTGTCTGTGTGTGTGTGTTGGTGTGTGTGTGTGTGGTGTAGGCCCGGACTGGTGGGGCCCATGCTCGGTGACTAGTGTGTGTCCAGCCAGTTCATCAGTCAGTCGGTCCTCTCAGGTACCAGAGGGCCAGTTCTTATTCCCTAGCCTCCAGGAAGAGCGTCTCCTGTGGAAACAACTTGACCTCCAGCAGAGTCGACCCTGAACCCATCTGGGTGATCTGAGAAGAGACAAGGTGGTGGGGGGGGGGGGGGTTTCATTATCAATTTATCTGACACGTATTTCTCTCAATTAACCGATTAACCATTCAGTCAATGAAGGTCAGAAAACAGTGAAAGATGCCCATCACAAGGACGCCAACACGTCCTCTTCAAAACAGGCCATCAACCAAAAATATTAAATGTACAACGGTATAAAACAGAAAAGCAGCAAATCCTCACATTTGAGGAAGCAGAACCAGCAAAAGAGAGAAAAAAAGAAAAAACATCAAATTTGCTTGCAAAAATGTTTCTGCCAACAGACTAATCCATCGATTGACGAACTGTTTCCTCGCTGCTAAATGCCTTTTATTTTTCTTCTGTTTCAGCCTTCCACACTCAGCTGCTACTTTTGAAGAGGAGACTTTAACCAAAGTGGATAAATACCGTTAGACAAACCTTCATAGTCTACAGGACTACGACACACAAGAGCAGCTTTTTAAATCTCCGGGTTAACCCTAAAATATTAACTTCTTAAATGTCGTATGTGGACGAGACCTCAGTCATTCTGCACTACTGACATCCTTTACCGTATATCTCTCACCATATATGCTCTGCAATCCAGACAGGAGAACAGTGTAGCTTTACTGCTGAGTTCATTGAATGTGTGTGTGCGTGTGTGTGTGTGTGTGTGTGTGTGTGTGTGTGTGTAAGTAAGAGAGTGTGTATTATTCTAACTTCATGTTTTGAAAAAAGTCAAGGCAGTAATCTGAGCAGCTAGAGCTTCGTTTCCCTAAGAGAGCCATCAGGTTTGTTTTCTTAAAAAGGCTCCAATCCAGAACAAACTGATGAACGTTACAGGACGGGAGAAAGTGTGTGTTGTATCTGGTTGGTTGGTTAGTGTGTGTGTGTGTGTGTGTGTGAGAGAGAGAGCAAGAGAGAGAGAGAGTAGTGGTGATTCAGAGGACAACTGTGTGTTTTTAAAGGCTAATAATGCCTTATCTCAGCTGTGACAAAGGTCAAACCGAAACGTAGAGGAGAGAAACATTTATGTGCGTTCAATGCTCTGAACGACAGCTATTGTCTAAAAGCAGAGGAATAATGCAGTACCACCCACAGCGGAGGTGATGGAGTTAGCTGACATGAAGGGGGTCTGACCTATGTTTTTCTCTTAGCTTATGTGAGCTAATCACTGGAGGGGTTGTGTTACATCGGGCCAATCTAACACCTGGGCTGAATGGGCGAGGTGGTGTGACACGGAGATGTGTCCAGGGCTTATCTGATGACTGCTACGTCAGCCCCTCTGATTAGGGCTCCTATTCTAACCTCACAGTGGGATAATTAACCAGGTCCCTGTACCTGCTTTAGAAAGGTCGGGGGGGGGGGGGCTAGCATGGTAAAGGTCGACCTCACAACAAGCAGAGTGATAGGTCTGAGACTGACTATTGTAGGGGAGGAAATGTGAACTCTGACCGTGAACTGAACCACAACTTCACCTACAATCGCCTCCTGCAGACTCTGTGACAAGTATTTCAAAAAGTGCAAATGAAGCTCTTATACATAAATACAATAAAAATCTAACTTCATTTTTGTCATTTCATTTTTTTTTAAGCTCCCAAAAACAATTGAAGATACCTCGAACCATCTCAAACAATGGTGATGAACAGTGAGTCGCTTTGAGTTGAGGCAGAAAGCATTGATATAAGTAAACAGTTAAACAATCCACACATTTAAACTTGTTTTTTTTAAACTAAATCTGTAAAACTAGAAGGTGTACGAGGATTTGGAGAGAAGAGGAGGCAAGTAAAATAAGGGAAGGTGAAGAGGACACATCAGCATCAGACAACCGATCCGTCTCCCATGGGTGTTGGGAAATGTCGGCAGTCTTTGACTCCATGTCTTTCATCTCCTTGTCCTCATTTCAACGTGTCACTTCGACTCTTGACTTTTCAGCGGGGGCCCCTGGAAGCCCGGCGGTGGCAGGGGAGGGGCTGCCACATCAACCTCGTGCCCCTCACCTAGCCAGCCGCCTCGCAGCCCAGCGGGGAGCGACACGCCGCGAAGAGAGGTAAAATGGTGTGTGTGTGTGTGTGTCTTTATGAGTGTGTGTTTGCTGATAAAAAAAAGAAGCATATTCCATCCCGACAGTGGGGAGAACGACCAACAGGGTCTGCTGCGTTCCTTTTCCCACCTCAGGAGCAGCGTGTCGCAAATGGCTGCCATGCTAATGAACCCGACAGGCTGTTATGACACCACAGCATCAGGTAGAAGTAAATGAGGCTTTGGGGTGGAGCAGGTGTGTGTGTGTGTGTGTGTGTGTGTGTGTGTGTGTGTGTGTGTGTGTGTGCAGAAGTGTGTCTGTGGTCTACATATAAGCCTGTGTGTGTGTGTGTGTGTGTGTGCTCTTAGTGAATTCGGGGAGAGAGTTTGTGCTCGTATAGTTCACCAGGGAGAGACGATGGGGGGAGAGCAGCATCTGACTCTCAAGAAGAAAGTAGGGAAACAAGATGCCACACTGACACAGGAGACGGGCGCCATCGGTGATTGTTTACATTGTTATCCAATTAACAGACCATAAGCATGGAGGCATCTGTCAACAAACAAAGCTGTTGTTTTTCCTCTGCTCTGCCTAAGCTATTTTCTCTCCTCCTGTGCCGACACAGCCATGCATGCATACATACATACATACATACATACATACGTACATAAGACAGACACAATCTAGCTCTCTGCTTTGCACTTTGTTTTTAACCTTGAGTCAATATCATTTTCATCCGCCAATTTAGATCAAATCAATCAGCTAAATTAGGGACCGACTATTTTAAAAAGATGAAATTAATTTACAAAAGATTTTCTTCCGTCTAAATAGCATTTGTGAGAAAAAAAAAAAAAAAAGGTTTTCCAGAAGTTAATTAAAAATACACAAATGAACAGAATAAATACTCAATTGAACAAAAGCAAAATCCAAAGAAGGTTATACAATATCTAGAGGCTCAGCATTAAAAAGGCTAATTTTAAAAAACGGGAACTAATTAAAAACACAGATGGTGCCTCTCGGCAATCTTTGATATTTTGTCTTTACTTTCCTGTGAAGAATTGCATGACATCAAATAATCAGCTAATATCAACCCCGTGTATTTGGCATAACGTGCAGTTTAAAATGAATACCATAACTGTAAGGCACTTGATTAAAATGAATAAAACACACTGATAACAGAGGAGGCGACACTAAGCAATGCTGAGCCGTGAAAGAAAAGAAAGGGAAAATAAACACCGGCCCTCAAGATGTCCGCTTCCAACATAATCAAACGTGCAGCTGAAATAACGCATTTTTAATGAAGCCATTACAGGCCCTACTATGTTAATTAAAACCAAATAACTTGTCTGTTTTAAACTAGTGTTGTCAAGTGTTTATTTGGCCAATTACAAAAGCAGTGGGAGATCATTATCTGCTGCCAGGAGCGTTGACAGCACGTAGCGCCGGGGCGTGAACAGAAAAGAACAGACCAGAATGCGGCACTTCAAAGGCAGAAATGCACCGCACAGACCGGACGGGGGGGGGGGGGGGGGGGGGAATAAACTGGGAATGGGGAAGAAGAGAAAAGGAGAGAGCAAGCCAAAGGAGAGAAAATACAGAAATACGATTAAATAGTTTATGCTTTAAAAATATATTTAAAGGGTATTTTTTTAAAGGCTAAAAAAGAAAGGGATTTAGGGGGGGGGGGGGGGGGGGGAGTGAGAAGGCATATGGAGGATACAAAGGCTGGAGAAGAAAACAAAAGTATAATTGAGCAGGGAGGTAGAGAGGCAGGGGGAGAAGGAAAGAGGAGGGAAAAGGGAGACAGAGGGAGGGAAAGCTGGGAGGCAGAGGAGCAGCAGAGGGTCGAGATCCTGAGAGTTAAACTCAAGACTTTAACATTACAAACGTTAATGTAACATACCGTTTGAACAATACATTGTTCCTGGTGTGGGTTTTCCACACAAAAAAAAGTTGAATTAACTTTTTTTAAATTCTCAAAATCTCCTTTGAAATTCCAGAATCTATAAATATGCAAAAATGTGGGTCTCCAAGTGAAGGAGCAACAAGCAAAGTGTGTTTTTGAGCCGCGATCCTGGAGATACTGGCCTGTAGTTTATAGTGTAGAGACTCAATATTATAAGAACAGCCCTGCGGAGGAAACTTTGAGTGAAACTGCTCGTAAAATAAACCGCCGTAGTTCTTCCTGTGAATACGATTCGTTCATGATAGCAGGACAAAGAAAAACAAAACATACCAGTACAACAGATGTAAAATCTATTTCAGTACAACCCTCTTCTGTGCCACTGTTTATTGGTCCTGCAGCTCAGGTTTTGTCTAAGAATCATTCGGGCAAATTCACTGACAGAGCTGGAAGACGGATTAGGAGACGGTGAGATGGAGTACAGTATCACAGTGAGGAAAAGAATACGCTGGTATGACAGCGTTTGAGTGTCTGTGCGAGCAGCCAGGCAGGAAGGGCCGACAGCCAATTATTATACCGGCAGTCTAAACATGTTCACCGCGAGCTGAAGGAAGAAGACCTCGGGTGGTTTGTGCTCAACAAGTATCAAAGAAAAAAGAAAAGGAGGAAATTCTTGAATGGAGAGCTGAAAACTGAAACACTAAAAGTCTCCCCCTCCTTCCTCAAACTCGCTGACAGTCATAGAAACGGAGAAAGGGTTAGCTCCCTGAGCACGGCTAAGCCTAGTACAAATGATGCCAGTGTAAGGCCTGCTGTAGTGCTGAAGAGATAAGCCACTGATACCAAATGTTGGGGAACAGACTGAGTCCAAAAACTGGAGACTAATAGACACTTATCGGCAGGAAAAAACCCACCCACGAATCAAAGACGCCATTCGACTCGGATGTTTTACCTTAAATTGTCAAAAGGTGATTTACAAAGTGCGAATACATCCCGGGTGACCAGATGTACCGATCGCTATACAGCCCGTTTTCCTGGTCGATAATGTTGTCGTTTCAGCCAAAAACACTCAACACAACTTGAGCAAATCCACTAATTTGTGTTACAGCTGAATGTATGGAATGAAGCAGGCTTGCGAGGAGGGGAACGGCAACAGAAAGAGTGGCACTGCACAAAGCTGCTGAAAACTAGAAAAGGGAAAGAAGGTTTCAACACTTGTGCCGTATTACAAATGCAATAGTGGTCTATCCTCTATCCTCTGATCCTGGCAGAGCAACAGTGAGAGCGTCTGGACGGGATGGAGGCTTTCTATGCTCCCTCTCATTTAATTACAACACAGAGCTGCAGGATTAGACAGGGGCCTGTGTTCACAGCCTCATACTGGCACTACCACTGAGCTGCTTCTCTCCTCTCGTTCCCCAAATCTCTCGCCTTTCCTTTTTTCTGGAATTATCTCCCATCGTCTTCTTTTTAATAACTTCCCCACTTGTCTTCTCTATCCTTTCCTCTTTCAGACAGTTTCTCTGATTAAATCTTTTCTTTGTTTAAGCTTTTGTCTTCTCTGTTCCCTTTTTTCGACTAGTTCTGCAGTCACCAGCCTCTCCTCAGCTTCTCTACCCCCTCTAATCCTCCCATCCTGTTTTTGCCGGAATTTCATCTGCGATGCAGACACATCTTTATCTCTGTCTCAAACACATGTTTACTCTTGATTATAAAGAGACAACTGTGAATCCTTTAAGTGACAAAGTTGTGAGCGGGGCATGTGTTTGCTTGAAAATATTTGTGCATGTGTTGAAGTGTGTGATTGTGACGAAATGAAGAGTGTGAGCTACGCGTTAATGTGTGTGTTAGTTTGAGGTGTTTGTGCCCCGGCGGTCTCTACAGACTACGATGGCACACTGCCTGGGCAAGCCTACACACACACACACACACACCTCTATACAACCAACACCACCCACACCCCTCCACATGCACTCCTCTCTTGATTAATGGAAATCCCATTTTTGTTTCCAGCAGCATGGCTAATTAAACTGGTAGTTAAAACAGAGCTCATTAGCTCTCTGCCACAGAGCGCGGCGGCTAGGCCCGCTAATGACTGGCTGTAGATGGCTGAGTGCTGCCGGGCGTCAGCAAAAGAGCCACAGAGAATACTGCTGTTAGTGCTGACAACTGTATCCTAACACAATCACAGTGTACTGTATTCACAATGGACTGATAGTAATTAATATTAAGAATAATACGTGTGCGCAGGTGGGTGGATAAACAAGCGGGCTTAGCTCGCTCCGTCACAGGTAACGAGCAAACAAAAGCAGCGACGCACACACTGTGAAAACAACGGTGACAAAAAGTAAGAAAATAATAATCCATCAGCAACAACAGATTGCCTTCACTATCGTCCCTGCTGCTCTCCACGCACAGCACAGCCGTCGACTGAGGTTCAGCCCCGGGCCACAACGGAAAAGCCAATTACAGCTGTGGATCTCTCCAGCAGAGACGTTAGCCGCGGCCGAGGACACTTCATAACCTGCTGCTACTCTTCTGCAGCGAGGACACATTTAGCACGTTATGAAAAGGCCGCACAAAGACTATGACGTCTTTCCCTCTCCACTTGTGAACTGAACAGCTTAAAGCCCCTTTCACTGGACATTTATTGTCAGAAGGCGTTCATTATCTCGTTGACGTGCTGGCTTCTCTAAGTAAGAGAGGAAGGTGTAACACTCACATTTTTACGAGGGAAGGTGGTGAGGAGCTTGAACTCTTCGAAGGGGTATCCCTTGGAGGCCACGAAGTCGAAGAGGACCTGAAGCTTACAGCTGCCCAGGAAACGCCTTTCCAGAAACTCGCCACTTGGTGTGCGGATTCGCAGTTTGCTGATTTGCTCCGCTGAATCCTCGTCGGGCTCCGGCGGTAGGGCATGCTCCAAAGACAAGCGGATTGCCTGCAAGAATTTTACTTTGGTCAGTACAGCACATCGAACAACTGTCAAATACCTCAAAAGGCCAGATTTCTATTAGGCAAATGGCCTAATTGATTAAAGGTGGACTTCATGGTTTGAAGAGAACAGAGGTAACATCAACAAGGCAAAGGCGGCGCAAACACCAGCCTCCTCCAGACTCTATGCATCATTCTGTGAAGTGAGGAAAAACGTCACTCTATTCTGTGAATACTAAAATACATGAAAGGAAATGAAAGGAGTAAAAAAACAAAGATTCTAGATAAAACAGTGATTCACTGCGTTGAGTGAAGGCAGAGCTGTTTACATACAGGTGCTGGTGAGTTGCAGCTGTCATTACTGGTGCTGCAATCCTTCTTCTCTCAAGCCCATTAGCATAATAAAGTCTCTATATTAGATCGGTTTACAGTCTGTTGACAGAGAGTGAGCAGGAGCAAGAAGGTACTCGGTTAATACAGTGATGATCTAACATTATAAAAACAAATGTGGATAATTTATGAAAGTGAGGATAAATGCTTTCCTGATTAAAACATCTTCTAATTTAGCTTGTTTATTTGAATGCACATTAAAAACACCAAAGTAAAAGACACATAATTGCAGGAGAGGAAGGAAGCGTATTCAAAAAAATCTGAGATTCAATAAAAGTGTAACTTCAAAAATGACCCCTGGCTCTCTGCTCATCGTCAAATAAAACCAGAACCTCAACAGTAACGCTGGCAGTTATGAAGATGACGACACACTATCCAAACACGTGTCAAAGACGAGCCAAGAAGTTGCTCCCAGAGTCGGATTGCAGAACTGTTGCCTCACATTAATTAAAGGCTCCTCTTGTCCTGAGAATGTTATTGAATTAGTTGCCCTGTGCATCACCCTGTTCCCTACAGCCTGGTGAGGCCCAGAAGGGTGCCAAGTAGCATTTCAGTCTTTTTTTTTAGTGTTTTCCTGGTGCTTCATGCTTTATTACCGTTGCTCAGTCTTTTAGGGAAACCTGAGATTGTGTTGAATATCGCAGTGTCTACCACAGAAAGTCATGTTTCATAAGGGCTGATTTTAAAGACACTACATTTGGTACATTTGGTCTACACCAGAGTGTCTCATAGCACAAAGACGTCCTCCACATCAGAGGTAATCAGCTCTCCTGTGCTTCAAAAACCGCGCTTCAGCCGCTCCCCTGGAGCCTCTCTCTGCTCTCTGCTCCTTCCCGTCACCTCCCTCCTCCCCCGCCTTGTTGTTCCTGTTTGGCCAGCCGGGGAGCATATGCTGTGACAACACGCCCCGGCTTTATTTACAAACCATAATGCAATTATATTTCATAAGAGTGTACAACAGTAGCTCATTAGCAGCTTCTGGTGTTGGGTGGGCAGGGTAGCACGCGTGCCGCTCCACCATCAGCTCCCCCAGGTATAAGAGCTGATGCTGACTGAGTCAAAGGGGCCCCCGGGGACAGACTTGCACACACGTATACACACACAATAGACAGGCGTGTGTGGTGGTGGTGGTGGTGGTGGGGGGGGGACATACACATGCAGACAGGCAGTCAACCACAGACACAAACACAAACACCCACACAGGTAAGAGGTAGCGTCCCTCAAGAAACCACAGGACACGCGTCTGGTCGAGCCTCGGGCCCAGGCTGCTCCACGCAAATAATCAGGAGCATCTATCCGTCCGTTTATCTGCCTCTCCAGCTCCGCTCGGCTAACCGCAGAAAGCAAACAGACGACGGGGGTGGGGGAGAGCGGTGCACCTGACAGCCGCACAACTGTATGCTAAGATCCCTGAAGGAGGTAAATAGTAAAGTCAACCTACACAGGTGCATGCACATACACCCCCACCTCAATTCACCAGCTCCTACTTTCATCCCACTCTTCTTTGCACAAAAGGCACAGCAGCTCAGAGAAAGCACTCCCACTAGCATTGCCCGCTCTCTGGGGCAACGGATGTTTTTGTTGCGTCTGAAGTTTCTGTCATATACACGACTAGATTACTCATAAGACAGAAAACTGTAAACAATAAGAGGTCAAAACTGTTCACACAGAGTACTTTTGACTTTCTCAGAGTTGTAAAGTGCAACAACATTACAGTATTATATGAAAATATGTACTAACATTATGGTAAAACAATGAATCCTGGCACAGTATTCAGATACGTTGATCTTTATTTAAGGATATTAGAAGTCTGTTTACGGTAAGTGACGACGTAGTAAGCAGGAGGTGCTTAAGATGAAGAGCATCACTTGTAATCTAAATACTTAAATCAAATTATATAACTTGTTTACTTGAATAGGTATATGCAAATGAGGACAATTGTTTTATTAAATATACATTTCTTCAGCTATGTCTATGGTAGAAAATATGTCTGATTTAAGCAGCTAATGAATTATTGTTAACTTCTTACATTACTGGTATTTAAACTTTTGTACAGTATACTGTACGTAGATGGTTTTTTGTATTCTTTTTCGAACCAAAAACGTCCCAGAAACGAAGCAATAAAAGAATCGCTCAAGAATTAAATCAATAAGTTAAGTAACTGATGAAATTGAACATTTTTGATTTTTTTTTAATGACAATTCCCAATAGTGTTTTTCTTTCAGTGTATTTTTAAACCTTAAAGTAGTCAGAAATAGAAGTACGCACCACAAAATGCAGTATTATGTTGTGATAAAACAAACGGGCACCAGGTACCATTTCAGATGAATTTTAGCTCCTGCTTAGCAGTTTAAGAAACTTAAGTTGCCATTGTCCGGGTCCAGCAGCTGTTGGTCGCGCTCATATTTATGAATATCTAGACTGTAGCACAAACACAACACCAGTGTGTAAACACAGGAGACACCATGGAAACCATTGAGCCTGGGAAAGGGAAAATTGATATAAGTAGGCAACACAAGGCCAAAATGGCTATTGTTGTTTAAAATACACAAGCGTGCACACACACACACACACACACAGTTTGGTTAGCGGACTACAGTGGTATAATTAAGAAGGCCCGACCCGGGGCTCTTTTGTTGTTGTCTGTTTACCTTAAGTGACAAATAACCCGAGCGAGCTGGGTCACCCAATACCTCTCGGTGCCCCGAGGCTCTCTGCTCTGCTGTTGAGTAAACAACATTTAGCGGGACTACACTGTATGACTATAGACTGTATTACAACATTGGTGCCATCCTCACAGACAATTATTGTTCCTCCTGCAGGCGTGACAGTGTGCGTGTCTGCCTCTCTGTGTGTGTGTGTGTGTGTGTGTTTGCCCCCTCTTCACATACAATAATTGTTTTCAAGTGAATATGCGTGTTTGCTTAGGTTGTGTTTGTGCACAAGCCTGTGTACATGAATTGCCTCAGTCTTTTGTTCACTTGGGTTTCAATATGAGGCTGTGTGCTGTACCAATGTAAAGCAGTCAAACAAGAACAATAACTGTGTGCATGTAAGGTGACATTAACAGGGACGTGCCTCGCTGTAATTAGAATATTTTATTCTTCTGAAATGGCTGTGTGCCTGTTCGCCCACACTACACACGCTTCACCGACTGGCAGGCTTCACCCAAAACCACAATCTAATTGACTCATTATTGTGAAGTGAGAGCAAGAAAAAAACAACAACGGCACAACGGCTTAATCACTGCGTGCTGGCAAAACATATTCTTGTTCAGCCTTGCACTGATCAAGTTGGGTTATTAATTTGGGTAATTTGCATAATGAGAGTATGATGTTCTTCTCACCTCCTTCTCATCCTCCTGCTCCTTTTTCATCCGTTCCAGGCGAACCTGCTCGGCCTCTTCCTTCTCTTGGGCTTCTCTCTGAACAAAGAAAAAGAGTGAATTCATTAAATGGGCCGCAAACGACGGGTACTACGTTTCCCCAACTGGACGTCGAGTTTCCTCTGAATGAGTGTTAATTTACTCGATATAGAATTTTAATGATTATTTAATTATCCTGAACTTCGCCGTATAATTTTGCATCACGTGACTAATCACAGCGCTAGCTCATTGCATTTCATTAATATACCTTTTGTGCTAAAGAGAACAACAGCAGCATCTCCAAGGTATTTAACTTTTATTAGCAACACATTATTGAACCTGTACATTTCATTTATTATTATTTCCCCATTAGTTGGGGAGCAGCAGCTTTTATTCCCGGGTCCCACTACAACACAATATTCTATACACGCCAGCTCGTAATCACAAAACATGACGTACACGTGCTGGCTAGAATACCGCAACTAACTCGGAGCGCATTCATTCAAGTAGCTAATTTGTTTCATTTTTCAAAATACCTTTTTACGGTCGGCCTCTAAAGACACACGGTAGGCCTCGTCCTGTTCTCTCTTCACCGTTTCTCTCGCCTCACGCTCGTCCTGGGCAGAGACGGGGGAGAAAGAAAGTGTTTTTTTCCATTAACTAACAACATAATAAAAAGGACAAAACATCTAAGCGGAGGCGCAGGGTGTGGGAGCCAGAGAGAGAGAGAGAGAGAGAGAGAGAGAGAGCCAAGCAAAAGAAAATGCAGCATGTCAAATGTGGTAACGTACAAACACCAGGTATGAAAGAGTAGCACCAGAGGGGATTCATTGTGACCGTGCTGTCATTTACCAGACCCCGAGTCTCCTTTATGTTTCCTCATCTCAGTTTCACCGTCCCTTTCTCTTTCATTCACTCTGCCTCTCTCTTCCTGTTTGTACAGAGGGAAGGGGACAGGCGGCCCTTCTCTTTCTACCTGCTGTGGCTACAAAGTGTTTTATAAAGACTGGGACTAAATACGAGCGTCCATTGTGTTAACAGTGCACAGCCATTAGTTTTCCATTTTCTGAAGGCCCATGCTGTGTGCCAGCCCGGATATGGCAAAGGAAGCTTATTGTGATGGTCAGAGGGCTACTGTGCAGCTAAGCAGTGGCTAAGCAAAAGGACAGTGTGTATTGTTGTATTCAAACAGAAAATGCAAAGGATACATTTGTGCTTTTGGCCCAGCATAATAGATGGACATTGAAAGGAAACTGTAAAAGAATGGCAGAGAGGGACAAAAGCATCAAAAGTGGCCACCTTCAATAGCCTGGCCCCGAGTCACGCAAACATGGCACACAATAGATCACGTTTGATACCCAGTTTGTACCGTTGTAATGCGTTTTCAAATGCACCATCTGCCTAAAATGACCTAATGAAGCACGACGTGAAACATTAACCTACCATGTATCTGCTCAAACACAATGTGATGTAAAGATCTTATCTTTGGAGGCTTTTCTACATCTATATATATATATATATATATATATATATATATATATATATATATATATATATATATATTGGCCAGTCATCGTGTTGGCTACACATGGGCTGTCTTATAGTGGTGCTAATAAACTCCTATTTCAGTGGCCAGAAGTCAGAAATGCAAGCTGTCACACATGTAATGTTTGCTCACATAAGAAATGTAATTTAACACTTATTTGCTGTCGCCTGTGTCACTTAGAGCTACTTTAATTGGGGCAAATTGTTGATGTAATTATTTGTTTTTGGACAGCACTGTGGCTCTGTGGCTCACTGACAATTCACAGCAAGACGGTCCAGAATAAACCTCAGCTCGGGTCCTTTCTGTGGACCTTGCGTGCTCCTCTGATGTGGAGTTATATTTCCCCAGGGTGCTTCAGTGTCCTCTAATATCAAAAGATATGCATGCTCGGTGCTCTTGACCATTGCTGAACATCGGTTAGTTTTGGCTGCTCATCACATGAAATGCATGTGAAATGACCCGAGCTGAAAATAGCCTGCGACGCCGACAGATGCCGACCGCAAAAACCTGCAGTGAGTCGTCTGTTACTAAGTACTAAGCGAAAACACAGACACCCGTAGGAATGACTGGCAAGTCAGAAAGGTTGGTTGAAGGCACAATGTGGCTGTCCAGCTGCTCCATTTCCAGACTGACACAAAAGTCACTGTCAAAGTGGAATGTCTGGGTTGGGTGGATGTCTGCGTTCGTGTCTGAGTTTGTCTTTGGAAAGGTGAGGTGGGGGGAAAAAAAAAAAGGAGGAAAACTGAAAGAAGAAAGAAGGAAGGGAGAGAGGGAAATCCGACAATGCCTCAGAGCTGCTACAGTGAAGATGGGATTAGTCCAGAGTCAAGGCTGACTTCACCCTGGAGATGGGATAGGTCCTGTCAGATACAGGATATACTAAAATCCTGTGGTTATTGGTACTAATCACACTGGAACGTTATGCTTTCATCGTCAATCAAACTCTCTACGCTGTCTTTTTGACATTTTCACAAGCCGTTTCCTTCTGACAGGCCACACCTGGGTAATTATCACACTATAATACCTTTCAGAACAGCTTTACTAAACTCTGGTACAATGACCAAGCCAGTTGTTGCAATTATTATATAAAGAAGTGATGACAGCGCAGTAATAAAATACAACTACTTTGCGCAGATGCCATAAAAAAAAAAAAAGAGAGAAAAATCAGGTAGTAAGAAATAGAAACGTGCACAAATCATTCTGTGGAGGGCGCAATCTCATATTCTTAAGATGACATAATGAACATGTGTATTATATTAAAACAACAACAAAATATAGTTTCAATATTCCTAAATATTACTTAATGAGGTCAACATGCAATGTGAGCTAAATCAGTCCCGGAAACTGTCAAGCAGTGAAAGATTTCATGGATAGTCTGCTTAAACTCTTGATCAGCCAGGTCCTCATTTAAATGTCAGTTGGACCGTTTCATTTCTGCAAAGTTGGCAGCTTGAGTTAAGACAACATTTACCATTATAGAACATTATGTTAATTATAGTATTGACAAAAGCATCCTTTTAGTATCAGTATTCAAAGTTACTAATACTGAAATAAATCAAAGGATACAAAGTGTGAACCAACAGCACACATCATGATTCACCGTCTGAGGTGACACATGGACATACTCTGAATACCTCACGTCTCTTCTTGTCATTGTTGATTTTTTTGATGTGTGACAATCCAAAATGAGACCAGAGCATTGTAGCAATAAGAAAAAGAAGTCTAACCCTCAAGGGTGTGCGTTTGTGTGCGACAGCCACTGTTCCCATCACTGAAATGCTATGACTATCACATTAGCATTGTTGGAAAGGCTGTTTAGTTGATTGACTGTTCAACTGTTAATATGGTGCGACACCTGTCACATATACGTAGATACAGTAGTTACAAAAGAGGCACAACAACGTTAGTGAGAGTCTGAGGGAGGAGTGTGGGAATAAGAGAGACACGATACACAGACACATGTGTGACATGTAGATAGAAGAACAGGCTCTTATTAATGATCACAAATCTTTAATACATGAGTTTCTGTGTATCTTAAAAAAATTAATTTGTTAGTCTGACACTTGTTAGTCTACAATGATCCTGTATATTCTGTTTTGTTGCTTAATTAATCAAAATGAAAGAGTAAAATAGAGCTTGAGAGGGTTACTCTAGAAGTCAGTTGACTGGAAACCTGTCTGGACAAACACGCACAGAGTGTCATTCATTCTCTTGTTTGATGTCACTGAGTAAACACATCAGTAAATGGTGAAGAGGGTCAGGTGAAAGTATTCGACAATGAGGGGACCTCCTTGTCCTACTGTCCCAGATTCCTGTTTATGACATGAAAAGACTCCCGCCACTGTTCCCTCACTCGTCTGTATGGAGTGCATCCCTCAATGGTGTTTGTCCACTTTCTATTGGAGTAAAAGTGGTAGTCGACAGACGCAGAGCAAGCACAGCGAGCCTGGGCCCCGTACCTATTCAAAGACTGTAGTTGGTACGTTAAGCTAGAACTAAAGGGGAGTGAGGTGAAAAGGTTAAGTATTCTCTGCTTGTCATTACAAGAATGCCACAGTTTAACAATGCCGACTGATCCGTTTCATCACGTTGTGGTTTATCTCTTAAGAAGAATTTAAAAAGACTCAAATGTGGCCACCAGGGCCTTTGAATGTGGCTACAGTCAGAGGCTAAACTTAAGCAAATCCTCAGCATTTTAAGAGCAGTGGGTCGCTGTTAAGCGTCCAGGGTTCAGTGTCTCGCTCAAGGACACTTGGATATGCGGACAGTAGGAGCCGGGGATCGCAAACGCCTCCCTTCTGGTTAAAGAACGACCCGCTCTGCTCACTGAGCCACAGCCGCCCTGAAGATCATTTAACTCTCATCCTACCAGCTGGGGTCCAAGCACACCCCCCCACACAGGTATACCTTCTGTCATATCTTACAGGTGCTTTATTCTATCAGTCAAAACCGTACCTCATCTTTGATGTCCTCTTGTTGTTGTGCTGTGAAGATCTCCATTGCTCCCATTAACCTCATCATCAGCTCGTCCACTGTCGTATTGCCTGGAAATAAAACGGTGTGTAACTTAATCTTTGTGTTCTCACATGAATTACAGACACAGTAGATGATATCAAAACATGAATAGAGTCGTAATCACCTTGAATAACATTTAGAACTTCATTGGATGTGCGTTTGCCCATGACTATAAGGAGCAGGGGGAACTGGTCTGTCTTGTATGTCCGTATAGTCTGTGTCACCACGCTGCCAAAGTGCCTCGTACACATGGTGAGTAGTCTGGAACACAAAGAAATAACAATCCAGTTCAAATTAATCCTTTTATTCGATTAAATTCACATATTTTCAGAACCTGTAATGTAAAGTAAAATACACAGACCATAAAGCAGACACTTAAAATACACATGCATGTACAAACATTTTTACAACGTATAGAAAAGGAGGCGCATACTCCAGTTTTTCTAACAGAAATGCACACAACTCGTGGCACGAAGGAACTTTAAAGCCAATTCTGCATTTTCTTATTCCATCAGACTGACATGCTATCTCAATTGGAGCCGTAGATGAATTAGTATTCCTCACCAGACACCCAGAATTGATAGGGCAAGAGAGGATTTCTTATTCCATTACAAAGACAGAACTTTTTAAATTAACATTTCAGAGAGGGAAAAGGGTAGCAGGCAGCCGGGGCGCCGCCAAGCTCCCTGTAAATGTCATAATATTAATGAACGGCTATAGACTGAATGCAAATATAGATTAGCTTTTTCTCCCGCCTTTTAATAAGATCTACTTTAATAACTGGTTGGTAAAATAGAGAAGTAATGGGATGGATGGAGGGACAGCGGGTCAGAGGAAGAAGATAGATGCGAGGTATGCTGTGGGGTGGGGGGGGGGGGGGTGTAACTCATTAAAATATGAAGCCAAAGAGGAGGGAGCTACTTGCAGACTTCTCAAACTGTGAAATATAGTCCTTGGGTTCATTGTGGTGCTTTTGAAAGTAATAATCGTACCAATACGGGCTGAAAATATGGATGATAGAAATATGGAAGATCAGTGAAAAGATACAACCACAGAGCTCGAAGCAGAACTGAATTAGAGATATTTTAGGGATATGACTCAAACACTTTTTTTAAATGTTGAACTTTGAGTGACCCACGTCTTCCAATGAAAAAGTTGGGTACCCTAAATCCTACTGATCATTTTGTCCTGACACTTGTCCCCGTTCAGACCTCCACCCAGGCAGACCATAACAATAGCCGAGAGAGAAACTCTAACCTGTAATGAAAGGCCAGGGAACAATGGACACTAACTTGAAGGGTAACCCGATCTTAAATCTCCCATCAAACACAAGACAACCTGCTTTGGTTTCTATCTCAAAAATAAGGATGTCAGTCCACCACACTAAAAAAAAAAACACAAACCTGGCCATGTATCCACTGGAATAACGCGGGAAACGCTATAACCAGCATATGAAGCACTTATGAATCCACCCATAGAACAAGTATGGACACAACACGGAGGGCTGGAGGAAGTCAAGCTACTGCAGAAACCGAGGTGAACAGTTCAGCACGGTCCCATCCAGCCATAACATAACTTGGTAAAGAATGCGGCCTTTAAAATCCTTCAGGGGTAACTAAATGTAGAGGAAACACCTGCACGGAACATGCAACGAACTGCTCCGATGCTTAATGTGATTGACAGCTTCTAATTTGTCACCAATCCAATCTCCATCGCTCACCGCACACCCAGATAGCTAAAATAGTTAATGTTTCCCTGGACTGTCACATCGCGTTTCTTCCCATCAAAGTGTTGCGTGAAGATGCGAGTGGACTGGTTAGACTTGACATTCGCTCCGCTGAGCAGCTGATGAGTCAGGCTAGTACAGTAGCACTGCAGGGAATGTTTTTGCCAGCCACCTGTACGGGAGAATGTCTGGGAACCGGACGCTCCGATTGCTCACTGTGTCAATCACACTTTGTTTCAGAGCAAACATGGACATGTTTTGATTTGAAAATGACATTTTGTTCTCCCTCTCGAACCAGGTATGTCTTCAGGAAGGAGGATTTCAAGAGGAGAAGTCAAGTGTACACAACAGGTCTGCGTGTTGGTTTGTGCTCTCACCAACTTACACACAAAGGTGATTAACAATAACAAGAACACCTGGGTTTTTGACTCATTGTACACTGTCATATTATTGTGGCAGGGCCATAATAATAATAGCAAGACAATAAAGTCACTTCAGTTTACAATTTAGAGGTGCGCCTTATACAGCTATGCGAGCATGGAATTAAATGTGTAATAGATTTGAGGACGCATGACCCACACTGATGAAAAATATCTACTTTAAGTGTGTTTATCTACTTATAGTTTCAATATTTGCCGTGTGCAATGACAATACAGCTACGATATATCAGATTAATTTCCCATGGGTGACAATTACACTGGCCTCCAATCAGCAGAACTGCATTTATGCATAATTAATCATTTAACTGGGAGGCCTGTGAGAATAGAGAGAGCGCAGCAACGGGCACATTCCAATATCAGCAGGTTCAACTCACACTCGCACACAATCGGGATACCTTTCTAACAGCCCGTGTGATTGATGCCAATCACCAGTCACTTTGGATCAACCAGAGAGCGTGAGAATACAGGGAAGTGTGTGCGAGTGTGTGTGTGTGTGTGTGTGTGAGCACATGTGCATGCATGCGTTAGCAGCAAAGCTGTGACTAGCTGTGTGTGATGAAAAGCTCCAGATGTTGCCTGCCTTTTAATGTGCAATAAAAAGGCTCAGCTGGGGCAAAAAGCAAAGGCGGCCAATGGGAGAGAAAGGAGAGTGGAATGAAGGAAGGAGGGACATTTCCTTAAAAGAAATAATGGAGGGGTGAGGTCAGGGCGAGTCTTTCTTAAATGGCTGCTACCAGAGGGCAGGCTTAACTCTGGAGGTTCTGGGGAGAGGGTCGAGGTAGTGGGATAAAGAGAAGGGAAATAAAGAGCGATGGAAGGATCAGGAAGGGAAAGATGTAGCAGAAACACGAGGGCGAGTAGGAGAGAACCCTGAGCACAACGCTAACGAGCAAAACCAATCACACCCTCAGCAGGTCCACCTTTACCTCCAGCTCTCCACAGCTCAACACTTCAACCAACAGGGGATCTGATTGTCTTTCACACATTGAAGACTAAATTCATTATCAAATTTCTATTAAATTTACCATCCAGATAAAAATAGTAGCAGGGTAATAAACAGGCGTCGCACAGACCTGCCAGTTACCAACACACACACACTGCTGAAGCTGCACCAAACCGTGGACGTAAAAGGAGAGATAGAGATGTTTGGACTCCGAGGGAGTCCTTCGTCTCCCACTGACCCTCTATTCAGACAGCTTAGTAAAGATTGCCCAATCAGGGGCCTCACCGTGCAAACACAACGCCTTTTGTTAGCATGCAATCTCCGAGCTTCAAAAACAGAATGAAGCAGAGGAGAGAATGAGAGGACGGAGATGCAGGGTGTGAGCAATGGAGTGAGAGTTGAATGCCAGCAATTAAGGAGAGGTCCACACAAAACGCAAATCGATTTGAAAACGCTGTTTATGTGTCAAACGGGGTTCCATCCACACTGACATCTTAGATCATTTTCTAAAAGCCCGCTGTTCACACCGACATGACAAAACACAGATCTCATCTTCAGTCTTTTGTAGGCTTAACATGTTAATAACTACATAACTGTAAGAGACGGGGTGGGGCAGAGCGCTAATTAAAACTACATTAACCTCCTCTGATAGAAGTATCTAAAACAATGGTACTAGAACAGGACAGTAACAGCTTCCTTAACAACAGGGTATTCTGGCAGTTTGCAGAGCTTTCTCCACACAATCGAGCTCCTCTCCTACTGAAATGCATTCAATATCCCTCTTTATTAGCTACAACTCAGTATGCAAACAGTCCTGTCCTCCAGACAGTAAGTCACACATAAATAAAACATAAGGATTAAACACGCAGTCGGGGCTTAGAGGCTCCATCATTGCTCTCCTTTAACTTTACAGTCGGAGATTGCAATACTAAACATGATTCTGATAGGTGCCGGGATCTCGGAGGGGTCCAGAGAATTAAATAGTTAAAGGGCAATTCAATTCTTTAAACAAACTGGGTCTTACAGTTTTTGGTCATCATTTGGATTCATTCAGAACTGTTTTCTCGCTAGATTCACCAGGGAATAGAGTAGAATAAATACCACTGGCTTTAAAACAGAATCCATGTGAGATACGAGTAATCATTTAGCTTTTATGTACTCATGACAAAAAAATATATTAATGTGCAAATTAAATCGCACTACAAAGAAACACCCCCGGGTGTGTAAAGGCCTTTAAACTCTTAAAACTATCTGGTTCAAGATACACAATAACAGGAATATGTGACACTACAATGCAATCCAATACTACAGCACAACAATTTCACTTGTCTGGCAACAAAAGTTAAAGCTAATAAGCGTCACAAAAGTAGTATTTTAAGGCCAAACTATTGTACTTACTTATAGTTTATTTTACGGGTATCCCTACTTTTGTGTCCACCCCACGTAGGTGTCGGAATGTAACAAATTCTAAGCAATATGATTTAACGTGTTCAGGGTTATTTTTTTAAGAAGTCATATACGTTTAGTAAACAACAGAATGAATTGAACTTCTTTGTCTTTATTCATATCACAACTGAAGAATTGAGTAAAGCCAGCGAGATACACAAGAGATAAGGGAACAAAACAACATGCGTAACCGATAAATCCTGCAGCTCTGTGACCAGCAAGAAAATAATCAAACTGTGATACCTGGCTTTGTTAGCTTCTTTAGTGACATCCCAGGCCCACGTGATGAAGTTC
The DNA here is from genome assembly GCA_032191485.1 of Leptoclinus maculatus. NCBI lineage: Eukaryota > Metazoa > Chordata > Actinopteri > Perciformes > Stichaeidae > Leptoclinus > Leptoclinus maculatus. The sequence continues at coordinate 32,067,138 of JAVDOI010000004.1, forward strand.
TGGCTCAGGTAGGAGACAATGGAGTCAGCGCACATCATTTGGGAGCAGAAGACGTTGCTGAGGACACTGTCATCATTGTGGAGGTAGATGGCCAGCAGCTTTCTCTGTGCAGAGGAGAACAGAATAGAGGATGTGAGCAAAAATATACAACTGATTCTCTACGGACAATCTTTGCTGAAGTGAAACAGATTTGAAATGATAAATTCTGAAAAAAAATAATAATAATCTATGGCTTGCAGATCTGTGCTGCTCTGTAGTGTGAGATCTGACAGCCACAAGTGGGTGTCTCATCACTGCCGAGACATTTCCACATTACACGACCATAAAGTGACACGAGGGAGCACCGGGTGCAGAGCCAGCATGACTTTCTGCAGACCACAGCAAGGCCACAACTGGCAAAACAGCAAATACCACACAAAATCAAATGGAGAGCGGTGTAAACAAAACTCTGGAAAGAAGATATGGAGAAAACAAAACAGACAAATCACTCTATTTATTTTACACCAAATGCCAGCAGCCTGTTCAGGTTAGTAGCGTCAGGGCCAGACAATATTGACGAAGCTCCAAATCCAAGGATATTGACACCATCATATAAGCCCGGCAGATTCTCCCTACTGACAATCTAATTAAAAAACAAACACACCCACAAACATGAAAGGTTCCAGGGGACAATGTTGGAAATAATGCTCTCTAAATTACATGTCACTTCTCTTGCTATATACGAACAAATAAGAAAAACTCTCGCAGTCTCCGCTGAGTTCATTTTTAACCACGGCTGCGGAGGGGGAAGTCAAAAGGTCTGTTTCTCAGGAGCAGTAATCTAGGCTACGTACGCCAAAAAGCAAAAAAAAAAAAAATCTACACAGGGCGTAAAACGTGAAGGGAAGTGAAAGGAGAAGTTGTGCTATACTGTGGCCTGTGTAGAATAGGAATGGGAGAGCACTGCTGTGTTTGCTCAACGATTAGTGCTTTAGAATAATCTCCAGGGCTCCTAGAGAGAAGGAGCTGGGGACTCATTCATTGGGCCGATTCAACGGCCTGAAAAGATTAAACACTCATGCTGAGAAGACAAGCAAATTCAGTCTTGAGAGAGGAATGAGTGCGAGGGGAGGGAGAGTCTTACAACATGAAGAAAAAAAAGAAAAAACCCCGATACACGCTCAAACACAGACGTCCTAACACACATGCGCACAAACTTCACTGTGTGGTGAAGGACTCACACTCACACACATGCATGCTCAATTAGAGCAAGTGTAAAGACTAATCAAAGTGGGCATTTTCGCCAACTGAACTCCTTCATCTTAGTTAAACTGTCCATACCCCTCTGTTCCCTCTCCGCTTTCAAGTCAGATCTTTTGTATTGCCTGTCTGAGCAGGGAGGAGCAAATCCCTCCGTTCAGCTAAATTACTAGGTCCAACCTGAGCTAGATAGTGACCCCATAGCCCTTCCTCACACCTGCTCACCTAAATCTCAGCTTGCTTTGTGTGTGTGTGTGTGTGAAGGAGACTACAGATGTCACGCCATAAACAGTGTTCGCATTGAGTCAGCTTGAGCTTCTGCCTTTATAATCAATGTTCCCCTACCGCTGAAGGTAGATTGATAGTTGAGTTTCAGCCATTGCCACATTTTAAAAGAAAATACATTTTTCATCCAGATGTACGATGAAACTAGCGAGACGGAACGGAACATTTAGTGTCGTATTATGGTGTCCCTCTAAATGAGGCCTCTGGAGAGAGGACTATACTATTTACTGCACGGTAACCACCCTGGGTTTTGGCTTCATCCCCGAGAATTTATCACCACAGGGAAGCCGAGTGGAACAGTACATTGTGCATCGAGTTGGCTTCTTTAACAGTTGAAAGAGTTGCTATTAGTCAGAATTTAGTCCCAAACATTGATATCTTTTCGCTTCAAATTATTCCTGTTCTTTGATTTAAGTGCCCAAGCATCACAACACTTAATTCTAATGAATAATTAATTGGATGGCGCTTACTTCAACACTTATGCTAATTTAAGATTACATTTTTCATGCAGGCTTGCTGTATTATAGGCTGCGTCTGAAATTACTCCACGTTATTTACTTTTGGCTTTTTATTAGAGCGCCAAGCGAAAAAAACAGCTCCTATAGCACAACACTACTTATTGCTAAAAACCCCACAATGCAACCAAAGTAATCCCCCCTCCCCACTGGCCAGTGTCATTCTAGCTGTGTGCCAGCTGTGGAGAGCACGCTGACTTTTGTCTCATATCGCTCTACATACTACACTGTACATGTCAGACACTTTCAAATTATTTTTATATTGGAAGCCTGTTGGTGGGCTCACGTTTTTCCCTTACCGAGAGCTTACGGTTCAATCAAAAGGCCCGTCTGCTGTGGATATTTGTATCGCATCAAAAAGAGGCTTTTAATCACAGGTACTACATGTTCAACCGGGTTCAGAGGAGACCAGTGAGTGAGATACAGACATAAACAGAAAGGTATGGAAGGACAGAGAAGTCCAGATAGTGATTGTCCTACAGATGGCCGTCTGGAAAAGCAAACACTTCAAAATGAATAGCTCAAATGACTGATCTAATGACCCTGAACACACAGCGGGAAAACACATTCAGATCGATGACCAACCACACAAGAGGCTCTCCACACCCTGCTGAAAACACATGACGCTGTTATGACAGAAACAGCACAGATTTCTGAACCGAACTGTGACTAAACTAACCACATACAGTATATTCATACTTTAGTTTCCTGCACACTCTACATTGATTTAACCCTTAATCCATCTATTTATGCGTTGAGAGTAATCATTTCAGGTGCAAACAATAAACCACGACTGAGCTTTGGGATTTACAGTCCTAGATCTGATAGATATATACGTACACCTCTGTGCCATTCTGATTTACCAGCGCTCTCCTCCTCTTGACTATGCAAGGCTATTGCTGGGTTTTTAAGCCGATACTTGGTGGTGATAAATCCATGAAGTCCCCTCTCCGGCGAGGCTATGAATTTTGATGTCTTTGTGTGTGGCAGACAGGAGAGCGGAGCAGAGTGGGGTTAGAGTGATTAACCACTGCGTTGATGGGGATTTAGTGCGGATCTTGGCTAGTGATGGGTGGCCCATCTCTCTGTGCGCTCTGACTAACCACTGATCCCCAAGAGGGTTCAGCTCAGCTCAGCTCAGCTCTGCAGCCCAAAGCATTTTCATTAAGGATGGATTGAGTCTATCTCAACAGTCCCCCAACACACACCTTCAGAAACACTTCATCAAATGTAGTGTTTTGCTTAGTGATTAGCCTCTCCCAGGCTTTGAGAGAGTGAGACTGATTCCTCTGTTTATAAACCCACTGAGCAGTCCCCCTTCAGTCCAATCTGCCCCATTCCAATAACCCCTTAATGAAGAAGGCTTTTTTTTTTTTCCTTCGATGGAGGACACAAAAAACTAGATTCCTTTTCAAATGGAAGCGAAGAGCAAAGGATGGGATGGCTGGGTAGATGGAAGAAAGGGCGGTGTAGTCGCGGCACATATGCTACTGTGTAATGAAACCGTCAAAAGCAGCATGTTTTGGCCTGTCGTCTAGGACGCTTGTGACAAAACAGGACAAACACAGAACAGATCAAAAAGCTTCTGTTTTCATGCTAAATTCTTTGCACATATCCAGCTTTCCTAAAGCCATTCTAACCACAGCACAGTTGGCAGACTAAGTCGAGCTCACCCAGAATAAAACAAAATACAGTGAAAATGAATACTATTTCGCCCCAATGCGCTGTGTAGAGCACAGTGGTACAGTACAGAGTGTGTGAGCACCGGGGAGACGTCGGCCATATTGTGCTGGCTTAGGAGAGGAGATCAGCTGGGAAGCAGGCAGGAAGCCAAGCTTCTCTTTAGGCTTTTTATTTCTCTGTGTGTTCCACACTCTCCATCACCTACCCGTATCCTGCGATCTCTCATGCCTTTATTCCCTCTCTTTGTTCCTCTGACTTTCACTGTTTGTACCAACCTCTCCCTTCAGACCACGTTCTCCGTTTTTGTGGCCCGGCTATCATCTTTTCCACCCTCCCTCCCTCTCCGTGTGCCTGGTGATCTGAACCCCCCCCTAACATCTTGCTGTGTCCTCACAGTCTAATAAGGCTGTAATCCACACAAGCTGTCAGTTGATACAAGCATCCTTAAAAGGACAAAAGCCAAAAAAACAAGCAGGGAAAGTGGACAGCTAAAAATAAAGCCTCAGCTGTCAGGGTGAAAAATTTGATGAGGGTTTTTGACGAAATGATATCAATGTGGCTATAAAGCCTTCCCCACACAGCATGACAAATAACAGTAAACACTGTGTGAAGAAGGACTTTGACGTAAATACAGTATTAATGCCAACACACGGCAAATTAAGGATATTTAAGGCTGCATGAAAAGTAGCAGTTTTGAAGTTAATGTCAATGATATGCCTGTTGGTTAAATCTGTCTTGTTCCTCTTTTTCCGTTCAGTTTGTGGTTGGCATATGCCGTTGTGATTTTTCAGACTCTTTCACTCGCTCTATGAGTTCTGTGAGTCATGCAATCAATGACTCGTGACCTCTTTTAGAAATACCGATAATTGGCATTGCGCCGAATACGACCAAAAGAGTTTTATCCTGGCTATCCTGGCTCCTCCATCTCAATGTTTAACAATCCAGGTAGCACGTTGCTACAATGCGACAGGGTATTCTTCCTGCAATGTGTGTGCTTGCACATGTTTGACTGACCACTGCAGTATGTTACCAGACCTCGTCAGCAACATAGACCGACTGGTGAGTACCGATAAGAACCAACATCCCTGACAACGGACCCCATTCTCTTTCATATTCCATTTTTACATTGTTTGTCTGTTTACATAGCATAACTAATATACTCTACACACTAAGAAAGATTAATCTACAATTCACTGAAACCTGGACTGCAGACGAGGCATATACTGAAATTGGTCCCAACACTGGCCACGGTGTCTTAAATTCCCACCAGCTCAGAGATGTAGGATCTCCCTTGACAGATGAATGAGTGAGTGAATAATACCCTGCTCAGTCCTCCTCTGTGTTGTCTTAACACTTTAAAATAAATAAAGCAGGGAAGGTCTACACCAAGAAGGGATGACATCAGTGCTAAACATCGGTAACATCAGTGCCTCGTATCTTACAAAGTAAAAATAAAGAGTTTGAAATATAAAATGGGAGAAGAACAATAGGATTTTGTTACACATTATAGTTTTTTGATGAATGAAAAACCTTCCGATGAGGCACCAAACAGTCAGCTTACTTACATCTCTGGCTTTGCCATAGAAGGCCTCTTGAGACGCCGCCTCCAAAGTCCCAATGAAGAACATTGGGTGGGTCTCTCCATACCTAAAGGACACGCAGAACAGACAAACAGTACACAAACACATAGTTACATGCCAGCCTTCTTTGAATTCAAATTCCTTCTAATCAAAAAAACGAGCAGCACCCGACACTTAGCTCACCTTGAAGAAAATTCGGCAGTAAAGTGCAGTAAGGCATCAGCTTCGTTCTCACTATTCTCTGGCACTGTGAGGGGACAAAAAGGATTTCATGGCCACGCTTTGAGATGCATGTCGCTGGCATTTAATACAATACCTGGAGCTGAGATCAAGCTGCTCCACTGTACTCACTCATAGGTGATTTCCGACAGGTGGTAGAAGAACCCATTCCAAACATCTCTGAATCGTCCACTCCAAACTCTGATGCATCCTCAAAATCATCCCCCTCACTGTCGCTGACCATATGGACATCTGCACACTGTAAACACAAACAAGTTGTTAATTTGTGGACTCATTTAAACAGAAGTGATAGACAGAAGCATTTCGATACCATGTTTTATGCGTTGTGCCAAGAGGAGAGAGCAATCCACAGGAAAGAGTGTGTGTTCATACCTCTTCTGTGGGTTCCTGGGAATTGGCTGGTGAGGACCTTCGGCAAACACTGAGGTGATGGCAAGGATAGCTGATGCCAGAGACAGCTAGCGTCATCTGAAGACAGGGAACATAATGGAAGAGTGATTAACAAAGCAAGGCCCGATCTTAGACCAGATGTGATTACAAGTTCAGTTGAGTGCCATGTGTTCATCGGGGGGAGTGAGTGATGGTCATTTCTACAAACAACAACTCACAACTGACTCTCAAGTTGTACATCACAGTACTACCATCTCAAATATCATGAGATCTTCCTAATAAGGGGAGATGATTGATGAGGTTTCTGCACACCTGCAGTAGCGGTTAGTAGTAAGAGAACACCTGACTAATGAGCTCCCAAATCCAAAGCCAGGACGGTAAATGTCAGCGTTCAGCAGGGACTCATTACAGCTGGTTATTCCTGGATAAGACCCCAGGGGACATCAACAATACAGGCAAGGCTGTTGCAGGACAAAGTGCAAAACTAAAGATACTCGCTCTTAAAAAGTCGTGTGCCAGCTTTTAAGAGTAACTCCCATCATTTAACGACGTGGAACTAAAATACAACTTCAAACAAGTGGCCACTGAGAGGAGGACTGGGAACAATCGAACCGTGACTAATGGAATGAATGTGGTGAAACTTGTCACAATAATGCAACAATATATTCACTGACGTACTAATTGTTTAGAGCAGAAAGCCCAGATGCAAACACTTTTCTGGGAGAGTGATCTTCAACACAACGGGGCCTGGGTGTGATAAGAGGCAGAGAAGCTGCTCGTCCCCTGCAGAGGTCCTGTGATCTGCTCCATTGTCGGGTGCTAAGACACACAAAGAGCAGCTGGACATGGTTGAATCAGGAGACGATTACATGCAACGCCAATTGAGTCTGAAAAGGGCTACACAAGACCGCAGGGAGTTTCTCTCTCTCTCAGCCCGTCTCTCTTTAAAATAGAGCGGTTCCTCATGCTGGCCTCAGCTTCTATAGCAGGAGAGAACAGTGTAACCACTGGACCTTGTCAGCAACATGGACTTACTAGTGAGTACTGCTTTGTACCTGGCACTGATAAGAACAAACATATCTGACAAAGTGCCACCCAGTCGCTTATTTTCCATCTTTGCACACCGTGTTATCTTTTGAATGTTAGAGCGTAAGTTAGCCGCAGCCAAGAGACCAAAATATTTGCACAAAAGACATTTGAACAGTTGTGGCTGAGCTACATGCGTGACAAGGAGGCAACACTTATATCACAGTATCTATTCCCTTCATAACTTTCTGTCATATTGATGAAGTGTTCACTGGTTTAACTATAAACAGACATCCCAGTCAGATTTTTTTATCCATAAACGGTTTCTTAAACTATTTAAAAAAATATATATACTTCACTATCAGGATTTAGATTGTTATTGTGCGATATAACATGACGGAGGGTGTTATTAATAATGCCCTCCCCTGGGTTGCGTCCATGTTCTTTGGCCCTTAGATGTGGTTGTTCATACACATCGTTCAGACTTTAAATCATATTTATTGTTTACATAAAGATTAAAAAGTGATCTTCCTGAACTACGATAATGAACTCTTTCCTAATCCCAAGGAGAGGAACAACCATTTTACAATTTGTTGCAGCCATAAAAAAAAAACATTGACTAGGGATATACTGATTATAATAGTAACCACTGTGTCGTTGATTCCCAGCAGCTCAGTAACCAAGGAGAAGGAATGAGAAACACAGTCTCTCCCCCGACAGTTGGAGAATGAATAATATCCTGATGAGTGTTCCGCCACCATGTTGTCTTAAGCAAAGAAAAGTGCTCAAAAAAAAAAAGCAGTGGCTGGACTGCCATGCAATGTTGAAACTACACAAACAAAGAATGACATCACCGCTAAAGGGAAAAGCCAACAGTGAAACGCATAACAAATATGAAAAACATGTTGTTTCCCAGTGAATTAAAACCTTTCCTATGAGGATTCAAACAGTCAGTCAGCCCAGAAAGAGTAAGAAAAGGTGTACACACACACAGAGTAGAAGATTGTATTTCTTGTGTATTACCAATCAGCAGCGAGTGTACTCTTGACACAGCGAGGACAGCTGAGTATCCCTGGAACACCTACGAAGAACACTTAACTGAATTGCCCCGTCTTTGCTCGTGTAACTTAACTCTAACTAATTTAGTAGTCCGGTCCCGTTTATTAGATCACCGTGTTATTCATATTTTTCCAGAGAACTTCACAAAGTAATGGAACAAAAACGTCATTACCCCCCCGACAGTAAAAGTAAAAGTAACTCAACAATACTTTTCGTTGAACAAAAAACAACAACAATGACTTAAAGAGAAGCTATGGCTATTTGAGACATGATGGGTCTCAGGCCTGAGGGTTGAATTAGCACCGAGAGAGAGAGAGAGTTGTAGGTATTGAGCTGGACAAAGATATATACGGGCCTTAAGGATGTGAAGGCATGGCCCCGAGTCTGCTCTGCCCGTTCCCCAATCGAGTGGCAATCAAACGTGAGAATCTTAACAGCGGCTGCCGAGAGGATCCCCGTAAACCCTTTACCCCCACTACTCACAATGAGAGGCTTTCGTCTGAGGGCCTAATAAGTGTATAAATAAAGTTGATCACTTCCCCCGTCAAAGACAGCCTGGAGGGTTTGGGCTGACATGGATGCAAGGAGGGGAGGTGAAAAGGGAAGAAAAAAAAAATGAGTTGAGTGCCTCTCAATCCTCTTCCTCGCTTTGACCCCATGGCTTCTCCTGATGTTGAGGTACACAAGTGCAGCTTGGCGGCTCAGTGGTAAAACGTGGAAACAAGGCTGAAGCGCCGCAGGGCACGGGGGTTGGGGGGATGAGGTTAACCCCCCCAAATGACCCTCTCCCACATCTCCACACAAAGGAACGGGCTCCTCTTTTTTGGATTCTTTTAATTAACACTTGCACTGAGGCTCTAAGCATTCAGGGGCCGATACAGGGAAAGAATTTTCTCTCCCTTACCCCCTCCCTCCTTTCCCTCTTCCCTTCCAACCCTTTCTTCCCTTCTTTCTCTCCCTTCATTCTTTCTGTGTTTCATTTTTTTCTTTTCTAGTGTAGGCAGTGTTTGGATTAGGTGTCTGGCTGTGAGTGTGAGATAATTACTACTGACAGCTGCACTGACGGCAACCACAACCACAGTACCACCTTACTCGACTTTCTCTTTGATGGGCCGAGGGAAGAACGGCGACAAAAGTGAGGGAGAGGAGGCAGTGAAGGCAAGAGGAGACGGACAGAGGAGGAAGTACTGAGAACATGAGGGGAAAATAATACAAGAACGTTGATAGGGAGAAGGAAGCCAAGACGGACAGAAGACAGGCCAGGTGTGCCTCACCCTTAACACCTAATGGCTTCCTTGTTCCAGGCTCCATTGAGCTAGCTGACGATATGCCTCAGAGTGCGTAACGTATGTCCACAAATACAGAGCTAGAGGCTAAGGTAGGCATAAATAAATGATTTTCTGGGAAACGTGAGCTTCACTGAACGCACACGAACAGTTAGAAGAGATAGACAATAAGACTGACAGACTAACTTGGTGCTGAATGTCACCTGAAGGCAGCCAATCGCACAAGGGAGGGGGGGGGGGGGCTCTGCCTGAGCTTACTGCTGAGCCCAGTTGCTATGGAAACCACGAGGGCCCCCCCTCAATAAATCCCCAGTTTAATAGGCCCCTATCAGGTAGAGGAGGATTCCATTAATGCCAGCTGGGAAATGGAGGGAGGTGCTGGCCTACAAGGCCAGGTACCGCCGAGGCGCCGCAGCATTAATACATTAGCAAACACCATGAAACACTGCATAAATGTCAGCAATTACTGGCTGGAAGGAAGGGTGGGTGGTGGTGGAGGTTGAAGAGATGAGGGGATGTAATAAGGATGTCCCACTGGCTGTCAATCACTCCAACAGGAGTGGAGGAAAGACTGCCAATCAAAACAGCTCCAATGAGAGGAGGCCCGTCTGGAAACTCTCAGAGCTATATTGTTTTGGCGAAGAAATAGAAGAAGAGAAGGAGACGGAGGAAGCAGGGGAAGAGGCTCAGTCAACGCATTTCAAACTGCACAGGAAGTCAATGTCCTGTTGGCCTCTCGTATCAACTGTTGCCAAAACCTCCGTCGTCATCATCTTCAGAACAACTTTGCGAAAGCCATGAGAATCATGAGCATTTGAGCTTGATCGTGGTATTCGCAAATGCTGCTGAAGTGTTTGTTTTAATCTACTTGGAGTCAAATTAATTCCATGAAGTTTGAAATACAGCAAAGGTTTTTTAGGGTTTTTTTTCTAACGGAGGGCTTTTCTAGGACTGTCAACACTGTTGTGATGCAGTAAACCCGATGACGATTAAAAGAAATGCTCAAACAAACACACACAAAAGAGACTGACAGTGTGATCCTCTGCTTGGCTACTATGGCAAATACTACAAACTGTCTTGTAATGAATCTATGAGGAGCTGTGGAATCATGGCACCTAAAAAGTCGATTTAAGAAAAATGGAACTTCCCGACTGTGGCCGGCCATGTGTCAGGTGTGCTTTGGCTTTGTCACACCTGAAATTGGAACAATGATTGACGGTAGCTCAACGGGAGAAAGGTTTTCACATTAGCAGCCACGTTTGAGGGTTGCATTGTGGGAGCTGATGAAGCAAATCAATCAAAAGTATCGCTGCAGTTAATGTTAATGTGTTGTTTATATTCTCATAAACACTGAGAAATATATTAAACCAGTGTGTGACTTAGGTTTACACAATCTGCCTGCTAGTAATGAGCGTCACTCACGTTGCTACTGCTTCAACTACGCTTTGTGCCACTTCCTTTGACGTTCAACTTCCGTGGACTAACACGACATACAATAACACAGTGCACTGAATGAACGGATCTGTTGTCCGGCCGCTACCTGAGCATTATCCATCCAGATCCAATTTCATCCCTCCATAATGATTCAGAGCACAATAAACAATGAAACACATTGAGTGGACGGTATCAGGGAGGGTGACGTAACACACCACTAGTTTCCCTGAAAGGTGTGAATTTCTTACGCTTCAACAATACATTTAAAAACAAACAATGACACCACTCAAATATCTCTTCCTTAGAACGCAAGAACGGAGAAAGAGATACTCTGGACTAGCTGATCAATCAGATGAACTATAATAAAGAACATGTTTACGCTTCCTGTGCCTGCTTCTCTTCACTTATGACTATTTAATGCAGCAACTGCAGAAATCAACTGGTAATTCAACAAGGGACTACCAACTCAACTGCTACAGCATCCATGCTAGAGGCAACTACGCTGGTATTTTTACTCTGTATCTTGTGTGCACTGTCCACTTTGCTGCTGTGATCCTGTGAATTTCCCCACTGCGGGACTAATAAAGGATTATCTGATCTTATCTTGTCACATTCAGCACTGGGTATCATTTTAGAACATGTTTTGATATTGTTGCAGTTTCCGTAAGAATACCAAAAACGTTACTTTTAATCTAAAAGTCTCTAAAACACAAATTCTCTGCAAAAAAATAAATAAATAAATATCGAACGTCAGCAAATTCTTAAATACGGCACCAATGCTTACGATCATGAACTTTACTTGATCAAATACAGTACAATATAAAAACTGCAATAAGGAAAGGAAAACATTCAATGGCTATTTTCTTCTGACCTTTTCAAACGTTGATGCTACAGACACAGTTCGGTTGGTTTCTAAGAAGTATTGAGGTTTGACACCCAGCCAAAGACGCAGTGTGTCTACTAAAACGGGCACATTAGCAAACACACAAATGCAAATATGCACACACAAAAACCTAAATGTAAGCAGGAACAGTTGTTTCACGGACTTAAAAGGTAAAGCATAGTTAAGTAGTAATCGATTCTGCTGAAAGTGGGCTGATGTGCAGCGCTAAACGTAATCTGGGGCCTCTGGCTGCCATATTTATTGGCCTAAACCCCGGGAGATGAGACTGGGCTAATGAGCTAGACACTAACACTGGCTCCCTACCCGCCCAGCCAAGCCCTGGGCTTTCTCTGTTAATACCTTCCGAGGTTTCAATAAGAGGGCTGTGGCTAGAGCAGAGGCCATTATTGCACTTCTGTCTCTGTGCTTTTTAATATCTCCTCGTCCAAGAAACAGACGCTGCAGATGTGCGTTAGCCAGGTGCCAAGCGGGCCTGCGATGCCACAATGAGCTGCAATCTATTCATGATCCCTGGCAATCATATCCACGGCTACCTAGGAGCCCGAGCAGAGGTTCACTGATAACAGGATCCCAGATCACAAATACACCAAAGGTAAAAAATAGAATTATTCTACTTTATCCCGACTTATTTGAAGATTACATTGAGATTGGTAGGGCTTACTCGGGGATGAAATTCACAATCTTGAGTGCATTGCTGGTTTTAATGATTAGGTCACATATTTTTGCATAATGAAATACACACAAATGCTTTAACTCCACTTAAAAATTAACAATATTTATTCAATAAATATCAAAAAACATACAATAGTTTTTTTAAATAGTGATTCCTGACAGTTAGTGGAATATTTTATATTATTAAATTCACGTATCTAACTATTGAAATACTAATTCCTCACAGTTACAAATTATTGTAGTGATGTAATAATGTTTCCATTAATCCCCATCCTAAAAAAATATGATAGAAATACGTCCAAAAGATATTCAGGTCAGGGAAACATTTTTTTTTAATTTTCTTTTTTATTCCAAAAAGTAATTTAAATCGCTGAAAACACGTTTCAGCGAAAACAAGAATTGTTCCCATTCCTGTCTGTTTTCACGTCACAAATTCGTAGTTAAAGCTACTGCTGCTAGCTCTCTTCCTCACTGTGAACAATAAATTCATAAAGCACAAGCTGCATGTTGTGGTACAAACAGGAAAAGGTCAGTCATTTGGTGCCACAATACATAAACGCAACTCTGAGGTCAGTCATTGCGCCACATGACTACAAATGTGTACTTCTGTTGCAATCCCAGGCTGTTCACTGATCACATAGCTGGATGTCTACAAAGATGATGCCAACAATAATAAATCTGCATCACAGCGGTATGGTTTGTTTGGTGGTTACCGGCTTTACAATTTTTTTGCTGTAATGGAATGAAATAAAGCAAACAATGTCCTGTAGTGAAAGGATGCATAACATTTTGTCCTTTGCCCTTTTAGTCACATTCGCCGTGTAATGTATTTTGCTTTCACTGTTAATCTTAAAAGCTTTACTTCAAGTCGTAAAAACGGGTGCCGTTATCGTCCAAGTGCACGACCAGAAATGAATCGAACATCTGTAGTTACGTCGCTACAGTAGAGCCAGTTCTGGCATACGACACGTATGATAACACAAAAAAAAAAAAACACTCCAATAATCATATAGATCTAAAAGGAAAACGTTATCTAGGGGTTAACACAAGAATGTGTGCACAACAGCTCCTCAATGTAGCATGATAAACCATGCCATACAATTAGCATGGGAACACATAGGCTGTCAAAGAAGGGGTGAGACAAAAGGGGTCAGAGGTTCCTCAAGGTTCTGTATGAGGGCTGCTTCTGATCAGCTTGACTGTGAGCAGGGTGAATGGCTGGGAAGAGCGACCCTGGGACAGGAGAGGTCAGTGGGACTCAATGATGTGAGCTTTAATGTCCACATATAGAGGACACAGGACGGGAACCGTCTTTGACATCTTAATTAGCTTCAACATCTTACTCTCATGCTTCTGACAGATGGTTTCGAGATTGCATACGGAGCGCGGAACAGTTTCCACTATTACTATCAAAATAATGTAAATCAGTCATCTGTGAACCACGGGCCGTGTGTGGGTCGAAGAATCAGTGAGGGCAACGTGGAGATTTGGTATCGATCTGTCAAAGTAAGTCTGAGTAACAATCGTTACATTTTGGATGTGTTTTTGTGTGACTGTGCTTCTTACAGAGTCATCAGACGCTGACGCGGGCCACCCGTCCCACTGTTGATGTCGGACTGGGATGTTGGTCAAGTCAGAAATGTTCCTCTTCACCTGCAAACATAAAGGGAAGATACAATTAATAATGTATAAAAAACACAATGCTAATGATACAAAAAGATAAAATACACAAACACTACAGACAGCTATTAATGTCCACTAAGGCTTTTTATATTTACTCTTTACATCCTCTCGTTATTAAGTAATATTAAAGCCGGAGGTGGAAATTATTTCCACTCTAATTTAACGGTAAACATATATTATAAATGATAGATAGGGATACATCAAAGTATCCTCTATTCAGCAGCAAGACGAAAAAAGTAGGATGGAGGCAGAGAATGAAGAAAGAGATGAGTCAAAAAGAGAGAGGAGGAAAAAAACAGCCAGTGTTATCAGCATTCCGTAGATGCCACAGCTAATGCCCAGCAACAACAGCCCCACGCTCTGAAATGAACAGTATTTCTCTTTTCCCATTCATGCGCAGACGCTGTATCTGCATCACTTAATAACATTCCGTGCTTTTAAACAGTTAGCAGCCAGCAGCGCCTGTCCCACCGAGCGCCGCATCACACCGTCCAGTGGGTTGTTGGTTTAAAGCCCCGACGCCAGCCTGATGTGCGCCAGCCGAAGGTGATCAAAGCCCTGTCGGCGTCTGAGCGCTGGCGGCCGTGGATTCTAGCGCATTTGTTCAGCAGAATTCTGCCCCTCAGGCCCGCGGGGCTGGACACTGATGCTGAGAAAACTGTCAATTGTGGAGCAAAGATCCCTCTACACACGGGTCAAATCCTGTCTTTGTAAAAAGCACTGCAGAGAGATGGATCCTTGGGCATATGCAAGGCTGCTGGTCATAGAGGTGGAAACTTAAATACGCTACAAACACAAAGTCAAAGCCAATGTCAGGCAAAGCAGGAAAGCAGCTGCACAACACTGAGCTCAGAAGACTGCGGGGGCAGACTTTCACCTCAATACTCTAATATTACTACTTTGCATCTGTATATGCACTTGTGTGGGGGTCTAAAAGCACTAATACACTATGGGCTGCTTGCAGAAATTACTACATTTGAATCCGATTTCATCCATTTATCAACGCAACAGTAAATGTTCTATTGATGGCATACATCTCTCAAAGAAATTATATTATATGTGTGCTGGACCTGGCAGAGCAAAGCAATCTGCAGTACAAACAAGCTAAGAAACAAATAAAAGAACAATAATAATTGAGTGGCACAGTCCATCCTTTGTCTTTCTCTCGTAAATCCCACAACACACTGCTCGGGGCCCATCCTTATGAAGAGAAGCTTTGGCCAGGATAGCAGACTGGGGTCAGAGCGGGTGGCCAGTGTTATTACAGAGTGTAATATCTATGTTTGACCAGCCGGACTACAGGGATTTGACTGACCGGCTGGCCAGCCGATGAATAGAGGGGAAAAGGGAGGAAAGGAGAGGCATAAACACTAGTAATGAAGAGGCTGCAGTCAGAGGTTAAAGCAGCATCAGAGAAACAACAAACTAACACCCACCACAGAGAGAATGAAGGTGAGAGGTGGAGGAGGAGGAGGAGGAGGAGGAGGGGAGACAGACAGTGAAAGGCACCTGGCAGAGGACAACCTGATCTCAACACAGACAGAAAACAGAGCTACACACCAGGCTGGCCCACCTGAAACTACACCATCTGCAGACACAGGTCTTCTCTGACCATTTGAAGAGTACGGCGCTATTGTGAAATTCTGATGGAACCATATCAAAGACAACAAAAGTCCTTTTTGGAACGTGGCAACGGAACAACAGGGAGACACACAATGCCTTCTCCAGGTAGCTGAAGTTTTTAGAGCAGCCCTCAGTTACAAAGCGTTGCCTGTGCTGTTCCACAGCAGCCAGCACACAAGCAGCAATACTGTCTAATGCTGCCCCCTGTCTGCCGAAACAGACATCTCACTGAGAAGTTAACACTGCAACAAATTCAGACAATTATATTTCATCAGACTCCGAGTAGCTAATTTCACACAGCAAATGTGATTTCCTATTCCCATGTGTTTGACCTAAAAGAAAGGAGTGATGCTGGAATGTCAGTATATGACACTGGGCTGTGTGACGCAGAACACGGCACCAATGAAGAAAAGTCTCCATCAACCTGATTCGGACATACGGAAGCTAAAATGTAAAGGAAATGTCTTTAAATCAAAGTCTTACTGACAAACACAGCGCTGCTGATTTGTGTGTTGCTGTTCATGTTGAGATGGAGCAGGGGTGTACGAGCAAGTTGTACACAACATTAGACTGGCTGTGGTGCCGAGCTGCTGGGCAATATGCCTCAAGGCAAAATTAATGATCCAATCATTGTAAATGCCAATTGCCTGTAATCCCTGGCTGGAAGCAAATCAAAGAGAAGGAAAGGTTTCCGTTAAACAGTCACAAGCTCTCTCTCGCTCTCTTTCTTCGTCTCCCCTAGGCACCAGATGCCTTTCTTTCATTCCTTTTTTCGATCCAACCTTCCTTTTCTCAGCTCTGTAGCCCCGTCTGCATTTGGTTCCTATATGTCGCCCAGCTGCGGAGCAGAGATGGGGGCCCAGGCCCAGCCCCGGGGGGGCAGTAGAGGAGGGAAATCCCCAGGACAACTGGTCTGGTCACGGACAACCCGAAACCAGCAGCCATCCCTATTCTACCCTCTACTTCCCTGGCAAACATTTGCTCTCCAGCTTAGCTCAGAAGCTAGCCAGCAACTTACCCCCACACTCTTGTCTGGTAATGCCAATCAGAGTCTACACAGCCCTGCGCTCCAGAGAGATAGAGAAAAAAAAAAAAAGAAGGTAGAGAAGGGACACTGGGAGAGAGAGAGATGGAGAAAGAAGGAATAGAAAGGGAGGGGCAAGGGCCGTTCCCTGTGAGCCACAAGGCAAAGCAAGAGCCTTTGGCAAAGACAAACAAGAAGATAGGAGTCTATCCCTATTGATATGCACAAGCAGGGACCATCGGCTAGTCTTCAGCTAAGACAAAAGGAAGAATGGGGAGAGAAAGGTGCTCTGTGGTGGAGTCCATATGTGTCTGTGAGTGGACACAGTATGAGCAGAAAGGAGAGTCAGGCTGGCTGAATATGGTGTTACTTCTTTGTTGCATTCTTCTTATGATGACAGAAATACACTCCCACTCTTGTTTGTGTCTCTTATTATTGTTTTTATCTTTAAAAAAAAACGCAAACTACCTCCTCGTCTTTATTATGAGCATCACAAACTTCTCCAAAGCAACGTCACTGAGGTCATCCACAACTACTATCTAACTGGCTTTGCACCTGTAGCTCTCCACACTGAACCTTTTGAATCAGTCCCTACATAGTGTGCACACATGGTTTAATGACATATTATATATTAGCACGTGGACATTACGGTATTAAAAGAAGGAAAGACGCCCGTTCCCTGGCTAAAGAGTAAATATATAAAGAGCATGGTCAACATGGGGCAAACAGAGTCCAGATCTATGCAGGTTAAAGTTCTGGGCCTCATTTTCACTGCAGGGGGCCTTGAGATGCCTAAAGACAAGCATGCGTAAGGAAAAGACCACGACATGGAGGCCTGTTTAAGCCCACATTGTCCCTTCTCCATCCCCTATGGCCTCTTACAGCACCCCCACCAAGCCAACAGTCCTTTGCCTCCTTTCTGTGTCCATGGTTCCCCCCTCCCACACCGCAGGGACCCCTCCCCAGTGTTTGTAATCCCAGCAGAAACACTTAAGGTTCACAGTGGGTGCTCATCAAAACCATCTGCCTGAGAAGAGGGTGAGAGAGAGAAGGAGAGCGATGACGGAGGGAGGAGAAAAGGGAAAGAGCGAAGGAGGAGAGGGAGGAAACCAGGGAGGCAAGCGGCCTCATCCAGTTCATATGTTGGTTGTACTAATCTGTTCAATTAGCACCATTACAAGCCCCGCAAGTAGCCTGATTATTATTAGTGTAATCTTCACCCGCACCGAGGAGCTTCATTGGTTGCAGTGAGCAAAAAAAAAAAAAGAAAAAAACTTGGGAGAAACACCTTTCATTGCTGCTTGAAAGTAAATAATTAGCTGCTTGTAGAAATAAGGGACAATAAAGAGAAAACCAAAATGAAAAACACGAAATTAAAAAATGACGTAAAGCTGCCACATGAATGAAAACAGCTACCGACCCCATATATATATGTTGTGCAAATAATGATGTGAGGTAAAATCAATAGAGAGATTTCTCTATCTTACCTGATCATTCTTTGGGGAGCTTATTTCCCCTCACCTGTGGCAGCAAGCTACCCACTGTGAATAACAAATGCCTGCTCAGGTCTTCCTAGGAGGGTTAGTACAGGGCAGTAATAAGTGTGTGTGCATCTGCAGGAGAGTGCTGATCTGAACTCGCTAGGGGCCCAAACATTGACACAGACACGCACACACTTACTCATCTACATAGGCAAGCACACAGATATATTTCCATGCTCTTCAAATCCATTTGCAGCTGCGATAGTAATAACCGATGGACAACGAGGTGTACTGCCTTCACACCGGGTCCAGTATGAGTTACTATAAATATTTCATAGGCTGCCGGATCGACTGTTTAGTTTCAGATGAGGAAAATGAAAGGTACTCTGTCTCCTTCCATTGCTCCCGCATGCCCAGATCAAACAATGTCGAGTATTAAAAACCGCCTCCTAGCCTGCTGAGAGACGGGGAGAAAGACGCAGTGTAGGGGGGGGAGTGGGGGGAAAAAGAGGGGGGGGGGCGTACCAGACTGCAGCTGTGAGAGTAATTATGTGCTCGGAAATGTGATCATTTGTGATGAATAATGAATCGATGGCTGAGATAGACTAGCAATGTTTGGCAAATGGAATGAAAGCGGCGTTATGGGAAACTAGACTCAGGTACAATAATATTATGCATGTGTGAGAGAGAGTCTGTGGGTGAGTTACTGAGAGCTTTTGAGTGTCTGGGGCGTATAAAGTGACTCTCTGGTGTCCAGCAGGGTCTGTGTCTGCGTGCATGCTGGTGTCGTACCTCCTGTATGGTTCTGGTGCCGGGAAAGTTGAGACTGTAGTCCCTCTGGGCCTCGCGGTGGCTGATGACCAACAGGAAGTTCTGGTTTAACGACTCTTGGAGATCACTAAATGAGGAGAAGAAAAAAATCAAACGGTAAGAAACAGGGATGAACACAGAAGGAGATTAAAAAAAAAAATCGAATTTAATGCCGAAAAGGAATATGGAAAAAAAACAAGGCCCGGCATAAAAAACAACAACATTACCACTAAGAGCCACTCAGTCAAGTGAAGGGCAAGCTGGAACTTGTCAACTAGTGGTAACCTGCTGGCCCACAGGGAGGTGGGAGCCTCCTCTGGGGGCGAGTCGCCCACTTCGCTGGTTGTGTCTTAACAAGCCTGGCCAGTGCTTCGCTCAGCACAGCAGGCTACCACAGCTATGACCACCTGCACAGAAACAGCATGGAGTCCATCAATCTGCCTTATTGCTAATAAACCTGGCAGCTAGTATGAAATAAACCCAGGAGGGCCTTCAGCACCGTCCCAACTACAAACCAAAGACGCCTTAAAGGCAACATTTTACTGCGACTTACAGCGGCCCAAAGTGACCACACAGCAGGGTGTCGTAAGGTTGTTGACCAACACCAACAACTCAACAACCGCTGCTCCAGGTACTGAGATTTCCTTTTGTTACAGAGTGTAGACAATCATGAGCGTAAGGGACCAGCAACTGCTTTCATTCTCAAGCCAAAGAAGCAAATAATGAAATGAAGACAAACCTCTTCATCAGATGCTGCTGGATAACTGCTGTACTTCACTGCCTGTCTAGCTTCTGAAACATGACTGTATAGTGATAATAGTCATATCAGTTCATTTCAATTACAGGCTAATGTAAGCTTGTCAGACGCCTAAAGATGTTTCTATAATTATAATGAATATGTAATGTTCCTAAACTAAGCTACTATCTCTATCTGCATCAGTTTTATGGTGAAATATTCCTCAATTCCAATTGAAATTCATAGTATTATAATATGAAAGTAAAATAATAATAACACTGAAAAACTGATTTAACATCACATTTTATCTCCCGTCCAGCTACATAAATCTATAAATCAAACTACTCAATTGTATCAATGTGTTAAAAAACAGCAATAATTGTATTTTTTCCCTCAAACATTCACTGGTGGGCAAATCAATGCTGTTGACAGGTAAGCACTGGTCTGAGACGTTCACACTCTCACAGTGATTGTCATATGCTGATTTCATTGTGAGCAGAGACCTGGCAGTGAAGACGCAATCTGTTCAAGAGGCCCCGAGGGGTCAGACTTTCTGGACTGGCACCGCAGCTCGCTCAGCAGCTTACAGCTGTGACGGAGACGCTGTGAACGATGCAAACGCAGACACTTTGTGTGCTTCACGTAGAGGAGGAGGAGGTGGTGGTGGGGGGGGAATCAACTTTTGGAAGCTTCATTTACAATAAGCTGTGAGGTTAAGTAGCGTTTTGAGCAAACGCTGGGTCTGTGCGGCTGAATATCAATGGGAGGCTTAAGGGCCGAAGCAGGCACTTAATCAGGGCTCAGAACCCAAGGAGAGGAGGAAGAGTTGAGAGAAAGAGAGGGATGGGGGAATTAATATGTAGCGCACACATTAATTATGCAATCACACCCTTAATCTGCACAGATCTGGACGAGCTTATGTTAACAGAAGCTCAAATTTACTGTAATGACAGCATATTTACATTGACTAAAACTACGAAATCAATATGTAAATGTAATGTTTGTTGTAGCTAACTGGGGAAGATTGGAAATGTGTGGAGTGGGAAGGATGGATGCATATGTAATAGGGCTGAGCAGAAGGATGAGAGAGATGTGTGTGCATGCGTGTGTGAGGGAGGGAGAGTGAGAAAAATGGAAGGGGTAGGGACACATAAATAAGGATCTAGCTAATATCATGATTATGTTTGGACACAGTCCCGAGCTACTGCTGGCAGGCAGCTAGACTCCTAAATAGACAGAGATAGAGGGTAAACTGAGTGGAAGTGTTACTCTGTCCTTCCAAGCAAAGAAGGAACATCTTAGCAGTCATTCATGGCAGACCGACGAGCCATTTGGTGAGTGCGTGGGTGGAGTTCTGCTCCAGATTTACTTTGAAAAATCAGATCACTCGTTGTGCTCCCATAGTACAAATATAATTACTCAAAATATCAAATGCATTCAGAGGGGAGAAATGTGCCATCTGTCTGAAGAGGCTTGCAGGTTAATATAAACAAAGCACCCATGTTTCAAGTCCAATATCCCCTTTGTCTCGCCTGCTTCCACCACGGATGTTTTCAAAGCAGCTGTCATCTGAAAGAAGCGGGCCCTTCGAGCGGTACGGGGGTTGAAATGTGGACGTCTCGGTGTTTGCTTCCGCCTTCAGAGGTCTCTTTCTCACTCAACACACACACACACTTGTGACATCCAGGTCGGCCTGCAACATCTCTGGAGGTACTTGACACGGCATAAGGGTGCCGGGAGGAAAATGTCATTTAACTTTATGGACAGAGAAAATGGAGCGTTTTGCAGGGGAGAAGAGCAGGCTAAACAGATTGGTTTCATTCTGAGGTAAGCCCATCGCCTAAGCTGTGAGTCCCCACGGCACAGAGCAGACTCTAGACCTTATTAAACTAGCACTGCCAGACACAGAGGAACACACACACACACAAAAATTGTGGCATGTGCCTGCAAAACACAAATACCCCTACACACACACACACACACACACACACACACACACACACACACACTCACTGCCATCATGCGTGCGTTTCATCTGATTAGAGACACACGAACACACTGACCAGGTGAGTTGTTCCCTCTAATTCGTACAGAGGAGGCCATGAAGTACACACAGGGTCATCTTACCTCCTCCATATTTTGCATCCACAACAAAGCAGAAGGATGCGAAACCATTCAGGTTCTGCTCTGTTTCGGTCTGCCATCTTGTTCCAGCGTTAATCAGCATGCTCACTGATAGACGCTTCCCATCAGGGTTGCTCTAGCTAACTAGCCCAGCTAGCTATCTTACCGAAAGCATCTGTGAATCGGCTACAGGATAGCTGACACACAGAGGGAGAGATGCGGGGGGGGGGGAGGGGGGGCAGGAAGCCGCAATAAAACACACAAAACCTAATGAATCATTTTTGCAATTTCAAAATTCTTTTGAGAGTTCAAATTAGAATAACCTTTCCTTGGCAAACACGCTTCCCGAGAGCAGAGCGGAGAATAAACGAGGAAGGAAACAGGCTCCATTGAAATATTCATCAGGCCGTCATCATTTATGCAAGAGATTAGGTCCTCCTCAACACCCTCCTGTATTCACAGGCAGTCATCAACACGGCCACAGAGAAAAACCTTCTTGGGACCGAACACTTTGACACTGCAGTACTAACTGCACATCACATCGCTAACTAAATAACTACCTGAGATGGATCGGTGCTCAAGAGGAAAATCTCCCAAAGCCTCGAGATTTATTTCTAATCAAACAAGACAACTAAGAGGAGTTTACTCAGCGGGATCATAATGACAGTGGAGCACTATTTAATCAGTCAGTTTGGTTTAGGTGTGTGTGTGCTGCATGAGCCAAGCTCTACAAAGTAATTGCCAGAGATATTACCATTTATGGGACATTTGCATTTTTTTTTACTCAGCAACAATTTGAAGCAAATAAACATTGTGAAATTAAATTTGGGCAGATAACCGCAACTACAAACTAGCAAATAAAGTTATATGGGAGACAGTGGTAGTTTAATCTTACTACAAAACATATAACTAAACATAACAACTTGAACTGAGAATATTGGTCAAGTAGCCACACATTGTTTTTACTCAGAGTAATAATAACAATAAATATATATTTTCTTAGGCTTTTAAATATTCATCCTGGTTTCGTAACACAGAATTCCTTAAAGTGTCATTTCACTCCTAGATTCTAAACCACAGCAGAACTAACGAGGTTCTGTATCCTCCGTTCACAGATTATGCACAATTAATGTTCATACAGCAACTGTATGTCTCTGTGAGTCATAATCATGCCGTGCATTGCTGTCTCTTACACTGCAACCCATACAAAGACGCTTTCTTATGCATTAATTTTTTCCATGCAGCCCGGCTGTATTTCAGTGCGTGTTGTGCCACCTTCCTAAAAATCAAACGTAATAACACATAAAAACACTCTGCTTGTATCAATTATTTTTTAGAAAACAGAACAGAGGCAATAGTCTGGAAATATTGTTCCATACCCTCTTTTCTTCTTTACATACTTATTACCTGGAGATTATATAATTCCATACTGCGTAGGAACGCTGTATAATGAACTACACCATAAGACCATAATAAGACAACAGATAGAGACGATGTGTCTCACTGACTCTACGTTGAGCATTACTGAGAGAGGGAAAACGTATTGAAGTACGATGAAAAGTACAAGTTTTTACGAAGAGCCATACATCTGTGATTAATAATTGGGTTTGTAATGTAAAGCACAATAATTTCATTCCCAAATAATTTTGCAGAAGTAGATAGTGACACACTAGTAGCTTGAGTTGGTACGACTGTGCTAATGTGTGCGTCCCTCCCTGCAAACTTTATCCTGAAGCCTTTACTGGCGCTGAGCTCGGTCTACTGCAACAAATTTGCACACACTGCACACAAATTGCACTTCCTGTGGATTTACGGTGTGACCACAGTTTATTTTTACTGCAAGCTAACAGCTTGTCTGGTCCCGCTACAGGGGACTGCACCCCCCCCCCCCCTACTCTGTGATCTGTCACCTATCCTCTCCCAGTATGGTCACCATACACACACACACATTCATACACAAATGTATGTGCACACACCCACAGGAGCCCACCCACTCCATTCAGCCCCAACTGTCCTCCACCAAAATAGCTGACACAGAATAATGAGCTCCTGACACCCAAAATGATATCGATAACACTTGGAAAAATGGCAACGGCGCTGCTAAAAAGACACAGCAGTAAGTGGGGGAGTGAGAAGACGAGGAGAGGGAGGCGAGGGAGGGAAGACTGGGGAGATGAGGGCCATTAGCTGCCAACACAATATAACTACCACTTAGCCTAACTAGCAGGCAATGCGGCAAACTGCCAAATGACTTCTTTTACAAGTGTTCTGGTGACATGTGGATGCTTGCTTGGCTGCTAACACGAGGAAATGTGGGGAGCGTTACAGTACAATTTCAATTTTAGAATCCACCGTCAACAAACAAACAAGGGCCACCGTAAGTGAGATTATAAACCACGCTAATAAAAATTAAATGTTCCTCAGAATCATTCCTTATTATGAGCCCATCTGATTATACATTTTGATAACGTGCCGTTTCCTTAATTCCAAGAGATACGGTAAACCTGGCAATCACAGAACGGTGCATCAAAAGGTGTCAAAATGTTTTCATTCAGCCTTTAAAAAAAGATATGATAATTAGTCATATAGAATAAATGAACAAATTACAATTTTATTATTGTGTCACACATAAATAGGCCCAGCCTGTATTCAGACCATCGCTATCTACGACAAAATTCATGAATCACTGACAAAAACATATACTGCATAGTACAGGAGAAATCTAAATAATTACTAATCAAATAATCCATCTTGCCTTCTTTTAAAGGAGAAAGATTATTACAGAGTTTCAGAGTCAGGCCATCTTAAATCATAATTCGTACAGTACAAAGTGTTAATGGCACTCGCTTTCCGATTGGCCCAAATCGCACAAATCGGTTTTACTGCTGAATATTTTTGAATTGACCAACCTCAATGGAATAAAGTAGCAGCTCTAAAGTGTGCAGCTAAAGCTCCTCGAGCTCTCCAAGCAGAGCCAAGAAAGGACCCTTTTCCAACCTCATACGTCATGAATCCATCAAGAGAAATTGAGTATTTATATGCAACATATTCTAAAAGGACTGAGCCAAAACTATTGTTTTTGTGCCGGTCAGACTCAGCCAGTAAACTGATATCATCCGTGTATCATGAAATACCCTATTTAATGCCTATTAGCGTCCGTAATGTGTAGAGATAAATCATTCACAGACGAGAAAAGAGTTGGAGAGGAGAGGATATGACCTTGTTTTTCTCCAAAAGATGTATTGAACCAGTCAGTAATCATATCATTGATCTCAACACAAGCAACCGGGCGACTATACAAGGGCTGGATTGCTTTAGAAAATCTACCATTCACCCCCCGCTTCCATGACTTTAAAGGCGAGCAAATCGCTCCAGTCAAAAGTCTTTTGAAAGTCAACAAAACATGAGAAAGTGGATTTGAGTTTGTCATTTCTCGCTCTAATAATAGTTGGTATTGAATAGGCGCGATCGATACAGGCTTGTTTCTTTTATTTTTTTATTAATGGGCCATGCTGACAACATTTAACCATCTTCAAATCATGCCTTGGAAAGATACAAGAGGACCTCTATTTGCCCAATTCTTCTTTCATCATTCCAAAGTTGTTGTTTGTATGAACCCTCACACATATTTTCACCAATCCAACGCTCTTGTCCTCAAATTAAAAATAAGAAGTTCTTGGACTCCTTATAACACGCAGGTGAAATGAAGGGAGAGATACGACTTCTTTGGACGATGTTAACCTTAAACTGATGAAAGGACAATCACATGTTGGGCTGCCAGCTGTGATTGTATTACCGCTTTGGCTTTACACTGAGCAGCCTGACATTTCAGAAGTAAAGGTTGCTTATACCGCCACGGATCCACTGAAATGAACACGGAGAACACCGGCTTAATGAAGCTTTATAAACAAATCTCTCTCGTCACGTGGGTACCAACACTAAAGTAACACTAGCGTGTTTAGAAAAATAAAATATAGACACAAAGTGTGAATATCATAAACACAGTCCATGAAGAGTACGATGGGAAACAGCCTTAACCAAGCAACAATTTCACGCTGAAAGAAACAAAGACGGGAGGGGAAATGATTATTTACACAACAGAGATTGCGGCGGAAGATGTCCCTCTCAAAATGTCACAATGGACGGGAGAAAATGAATGTGCACCAGCAGGTCAAATGTCTCTTAATATACCAATGAAAATGGGGTTTGCTCGCTGGATTCTGGACGCATCTTCTTCATAACTGGAAAAAGACCGTCACCTGGTGTTCACTATTAGGTACTACGCTCATACCACTAGTGTAAGTGTACCAGGGTGGGAAGAGGAGCAGGAGGAGGAGGAGGTTTTTTGTGAAATTACAAATAATAAGAAGAGTGAGAGAGTGCTGAATGCTGAGCTGCATACCTGTTTTTGCTGGTGCTGGCAGTAGGGGCGATGTCTGGAGTCAGGACATACAGGCTGTTGTTCTTGGGCAGGTGTAAACTTCTCATCACCGTCTGATTACACACATACAGAGATACAACTTCAAAATAGTTCCCCCCTCACAAGGAAGGACTTGTAGCTGTGGAGATAATGATTTCTTCAGAATGTAGACTTCATTCCTCTCCTGATGATTATATCTGTTTGCAGGCTGGCCGTGACGACCACAGAGGCTTCATGTGAACATGCTTTCATAGGATCTTCTGGATAACAGCATTAAAACAATGTCATGTATGCTGTGTTCTAATCCTTGTGACTACAATTTGAAATTAAATTGTTGAGATCAAGACACAGAACACAAAGTAAAACTGCAAAAGCAAAACAAAAGTAAGAAAAGATAAGCTCATATCACCAGTGCTCCCCCCCCCCCCCTTTTCATTGTGTTTTTTTCACTTGCCGGTTTGTGACCAACATGTATGGGGTCTGTTAACTCACACTATCGGATACATCTCCACTCTTCCATCCCTTCAGCTGCATTTTGGACACTGGAATCCCAAGATCTGCCTCGAGGATTTGTTTGATTTCTCCTGTAAATTAGATTTATGCCGCGGAAAATGTATATTATGCACAAAGAGGCAGTTTGATATGTTGAGGATTGTACACAATACTTATATCGGTGTGTGTGTGTGTGTGTGTGTGTGGTGCTCACCGACTGTGCTGCCTTCCTCCAGTACCAGCTCTATCGTGCGCTGCCGGTACTCCACCCTGAAGTTGAGCATCCGGGGCTGGTGCTCTACGATGTGTCGGGAGGCGGGGTTGACGGGGTTGACGGGGCAAAAAGCTGAAGTCGAGGACGACGCAGGAGAGGAGGACGAAGACGAAGAGGAGGGGGGAGGAACTGCACCTCCTGCTGCCGCGTCAGCTGCTTCTGATTGGTTAGGAGGTCCGAACATGGTGGACTGGCTCGCCTCACTGGAAAAGTTACTGCACAGAGGTGACAAGGTTAGTAATGGTGTCGAAAGACTGACCGCTAAGTTCATATCCGATGGTCTTTTATGCAAGATCAGGACGGAAAGAAGTGGACGAAAGAAACCGGCAAAACATACCAGAAGCTATCAGACATAAATCTCTCTATCTGTGGCGACCCCAAACGTATCTTTGTCCTCGTTTATACCATGGACTGTAGAAAAGAAGTGGACGTCACACATTGGTTTGTGGACGGACGTTTTGAAGCCTTGAGTTTGGATTTTTGGCTGTTGCCATCTTGGTTTTAGGCCGTAGTACAACCAGACGCTGAATAAGACATTTTTTTAGGCAACCTAAGACGGAAACACAGACCTGTGGTAGCGACCTGTCAATCATAAGCTAGCCTTGCTCTAAAGCATACCCTGCTTTATCGTTTATTTTACTCTAAATAAGACCATCATTTACTAAATAAATATATGTTGTATTGAAGAAGACTTGACATTATTGATTCAGACCATAAACTCATCTTTACTGAGTAATAAATCGAATGAGAAGTAGCATCATTTCCTAATAGACTTACATACAATCAGACTTTCCCACCCATCCTCCCTTACAATATCTGCTTACTCTCTTTAATGCTTTTCTCTTTGCTGCTTGCTAAGTGTATGACGCATGTTTCACACCAACACAGTAAATAATGTCTTTTCGTCTCCCGTCCATGAACAACTTGTGCCCCTTTTGTTCCTTAAGTGTGAGCAACTGTGTCCCAAGAACAGAGTGCCAGACTCGGGCTTTCTAACAAAGGCTGCATTTTATCTGGCCCGCCACATTAGAGGGGCCGCTGTCCTGAGGCGTAGGTTGACTGTCAACGGCCACAAAACCTCTATCTACAGAGTAGGGACATGAACCCGGCCAGATGATAGCACATTATAACGGGCTCCTCCTCAAGCCGCCTCAGCAACAAACAAACCAATTATATGAAGATCCAAATATTTTCTCAACTTATAATTGGACAAGTAGAATAGTTTCTAGATCATTGTTCTGAGATCATTTCAGAGGTTTTACTTTTTCAAGGGTGGAAGGATTCATCTGATGTAAACCCTGCGTACGAGTTAATGGATGTGAAAAGACAAGTTAATCCCACTTTGTGACACGAGAGCTTGTTAAACCATCTAAATGCTGCAAACTGGCTGGAAAAATACACAAGGGAAATCATACCATGAGTACATGTATACATGTAGAATATGTATGGATATGGCGGTATTTGCACAACTACCATCTCATATCTAGAATCTAATATGTATTGTGGGGAAATAGATACAGATGATACACGAGTGAGACTGATATTTTACTCCGTGAAGCAAAAAGAAAAACAAGAGAGATCTCGCCAAAAAGGATTCTTACAAAGAAAAGTAAAACCTAAAGTAACACTGAAGGCCGGGGGTAGATGGAGATCTGTTCTCCTGTGTAGTCCAGCAGGTGTCCCAAAGCAGACAGACCTGGTGAGCCCTGCGCCCGTGAACAAACTGTGAACCAGTGAAGTCTTCCGACAGAAGAATTCAGCGGTTTTGATGAAGTCCTACCAGGAAATCACTTTTGGTGGCCGGAGGAATTTTGGTTGCTGATCAACAAAGCAAAGCTTCTGATAATTCCCAACCTGCTTACGAAAGAGGACACAAGGGAGGAAGGAAATGCATTTTAGATGGGAGCGTTGGCGTAGCCTCCAAACTGGCTCCAGCTCAGGTCACGTCATCAGAGTCTGTTTACTGGGCAACGCCAGGCTACGGAAACCAGTGCCAGCCACTTAGTAAATGTGTTGGCTGCTGGTCGCACTGCCAGCCAGCCTCCATTCACAGCAATGTGTGCCCTTGAGAAGGACCGGCAATATTCTCATGGCCCAAGGGCCCGAACCACACCGGACTACATGCATGCATGCGCTCGCACACAAGTGTGTAAACAAAATGAAGCGGTTTAACCGAACGTCTCCGGTCTGAGAGGGTTCAGATCAGCCCAGTGCATTCAAGAGTGTAAACTAACCGTTGAGGGAACATGAAGGGCTCAAAGCCTCTTAAAGAAACCTTTTATATATTAGTAACTGTGTACAACTACACTCTTGGCAGGAACTTTCCTTTCAGTTGCAGCCTTTTATAATTATTCCTCTGCCCAAACTCAGTAGCATCTAAGTTAGTGTTATTTGCTGGATATGAATGATGTGTTTCGTCATGGAAGTGGGGATACAGTAAATGTATTCTCATCAGTGGTGTACAAACTACACCCACTGTAATCATGGCTAAACCCAAGCTCATGGAAACATGGAATTAAATTCCCTGCTAATGCATTTCGGCTTTGGTTTCACATTTCCTGCATTGTTTGAAAGTTGTCGCATGCTAATCTACATCGTAGACGCACGCCAAGTGCCATAGGCGCATATTCCTCAGTGACGTGTACCATTCGTATTTCCGTGGCATTGTCATGATCATCGATCATTCTGGTGAGACAACAGAAGGAACCACAGTGCACGATGTGCAATGATCAGCATGATCAGGTAGCCTTTTGTTCAGTGTTGTACGGTCAAGTAAGTGTGGCAACACAGTTATTATTACCTTTGTAAAATCCCATTCTCCTGTGGTATCACTCCGTTGATGGCTGCCTGTAATGAAAGTGGAGGTAAATTAGACAACACATTCAAAATGCCATTTTCTTGTTTTAGTTTCTGTATTGTGTCAGTTTCCATCTCTTTTCTATAGAAAACAGTTGACTGTTCACTGGGATACATAACGTTGAACCCATCCCATCTTTAAATCAGTAAAGTACAGGATGACAAACATGGAATAACAGCTAATACACAAGGAGCATGTTTCAAAGAGTATATGTTTCTATACAGGTATCTTGACAGTAGCTAAGAGAACTGCACTAAGTAAGTAAATACATTTGTATGTGTATGTCAAGACAACTCTGTAAATTGTAAAATGTGTTTCTTTAGAGGGGGGGGGGGGTGCTTCATGTCATTCAGAACACCGTATGAACAAGACAAGGACTACTTTATGTTCTATATTTGCAACACACTTTGTCAAAAAGAACAACAAAAGATGACAGATTACCTGCAACGGTGACTGATTTTGTGGCAAAATGTTCTATATTTTGGTTGCCCCTCTAACATTATGTTTGTTAGATTTGCCGTCTGTAGAAGTTTCAGACTAAACCGAACTAAATGTGACCGAGAACGATGGGATATTCAAATAGGGTGTCTGGTCAGAACAAAGAGAGCTCAAAAGGACAAACATGACAATAAGCGCTTTGCACTGAGCCTTTGTTTGAATGGACAATTGATTGGATTTCTCTCGAACACTCGCTGTTCTTCACTGCAAAAACAAGCTAAATGAAGTGAGTCGTTACGTGCTGGCATAATCATACCCCCCCTATTGAACGAAGGAAATATGGAACGGCAAAAAGGTCGAAACACTAACACTGGAAAACAAACTAATAAAGTATTGGTGGATGTATCACTGGATCTTCAAAGAGATAATGCAAATCAAATGGTTGAAGAAACCCAAAAGGTTTCCGCTGGAGACTTCTTGTAAACAAACATAAGTTATGCTTCCGTTCAGTGTTTCTCCCTAAATCATATTTTGTGTCTTCTTAACATAAGACACAGGAATACACTTCCTTCCTCATAAAACATTTCTTTACATCCACGTTTACTTGCTAGCAGTCTTCTTCTTCTTCCCCACCTTTGTTCGCACACTGCTGCATATCTTGGCACATTACCGCCACGGTGACGTAAACAAAGCCGGGAGACGCTCAGAAAAACAACTCCATGGTGCTAATTGAGGTCAAAAGCTCTTCAGGGCACCTCGAAGCTTTTATTAAATGAATGGCACAGACACTCAATCACGGTCAGCTTTTTCTTTGTTTTGAGGTAAGAATATCCTCGAGTTTCTCAACTCTTTGACATTAGTCCTTTGTTTCTTTATTTTCTGCTATTAATAAATGTTTTATCATAGTTTCTGCTCCATTGCTGTTATTGTTTCGGCTGGATTCCATTCAGCTGTGTCAGTTTCAGGGCCCTAGTACTGCTGGTTCACTGTCACACTGTCATAGCTTACTGGAACAGAACATATCTATTGTTATTGTAATTAGTGACACATCAGTGCACTATTCATACTATGATGAGTCAGAATACTTGTGTGAGCAAAGTATCTAGCGTTTAAAAGCCACACTATGATGTTCAGCAGTACAAACTGGTTTGGGTACAGGCTCCATAAAGTACATCAAGTTTGATTTTAAGTTTCACAACACTGTGGATCAGATGTCGGATCTCTTTTTTAATCTTTTGGGTATCAAAGCATGCACTGGAGATTTGAAAAGTGCCTGTAAGAAGCCTATAGTTTGCTTATTTACAGGGAAAAAGAGTGTGTAGTCCTTCATAGTCCATTCATTTAAAGAAATACAAGTTTACAGTACCACATGGAGATATAAATTTAAGTAAACAAAAATGTAATCAGGAGGTCATTCCTTGTTTGAGTGGCGTGCCGAGAGTTCATCAGTGAACTACAATGAGAATTCAGACCAAAGAAGACGACTGACGTGGGTTGGTTGAGATAGCTAACGCTAAGATAGAGTTATTGTGACGCATTGAAGTGAACAGGGCACTCTAATGTGCCCTGTGTATACGGATTGAGAATGTATTTAGCCATATTGTGGCAGTAATGTGACTGTTTTGGAGCATAGTGACCATGCAGACAGGCAGCAGAGGAGTGGATTGAGTTACCTTTATATTGCATATTTTTTACCTCGGGTTATCTCCCCTGGAATAAAAAAACTCCTCCAGTTTTATGAGATAAAACATTAGCATTCAGGGTAAAAGAGCAATGGCAGTATATCTCATACCGTTTAGATTGTTATTTACTAATCTTATTGATCACAAGACAATAACTCCCTGCTCTGCTAAACAATATCCTGGGGGAAACAATGCTCATGAGCATCCCTTTAATGTGTATTTAACTACCCTACTCCCTACCCACAACCCCTGCATGCACAAGCACAGTTTTGTCACCGTTTACAAAAACTACCAGCTACTGCAGTGAAATTGCAAGTCATCCGATGTACACAGGGGCAGCGAGTCCAGGCCCCACTGTCTGTCCTACCACTGCCGCTCCTGCCTGCTTTGAACTCCTGCCAGCCCAGGTCTAAATATAGACTGACCCCTTCAATATGCACTGGTCAGCGGTAAAGGGCTCCTTTGCTCAGACTCATCATAAGTTAATACAAACTTGGCAGAACACATTCTTTCTCACAGAGAGTGTCTCTCAACTCAACACTCACTCCACCTCTCAGGACACAATTCTCTCCCACCGCCACCACATTGTGGGTGGCCAAGATGCTGCCTGCTTCACAAAATATGCTCACTGAAAATGAAGAAATAATTTGGCCATGTCCTAATTGCACAGAATGTGTGTTTATTGGATGTTTACTGCCCTCTTGAACTTGTACTCTATATGAAGTCGAAGTCTGTCTGGCAAAGCCTGCAGATAATGAACTTACCACTAAATCCCAGTTATTAAGCTCTAACAGAGTGATTGCCTCTGCAATGTTGTCAATTCCAGTGCAAGCCTGTGAGAAGAAAAGAAAAAGAGGAATTACAAGAGAGAACAGCATTGTACAAGATTCTGCAGCAGTTTGTCTTATGAAACATTCTGATGCCTGTACATAAAAAAAAACATTCACAATAAAACAGACAGAATTAATTTGAACTACTATGGTACCACCTGTAACAGGAACGACAGCCTCAGTTATTATAATACTGCAATATTGATCCGGAGGCACACATTTCAATTATAGCTTTCATGATATCTTAGATTTATCTATTTGTATTCTTCCTGAAGTGTAACAAAGGCAGCATTATCTTTTTCGACTGATCCTTGTGCTAGTTTAACTGACAGAACCAAAACACATTCTCTCTGATAAAATGACAACAAATTGGCACAAGCCGTGTTAAAAAGCTGCTCTCCCTCATGCAGGTGCAAAAAAAGGCAAACGAGCCAGATAAACCTTTAAAAGAAATTGCTAGAAAAAGGTGTGCAGAGCAGTTGACATCTTCTGCTAAATGTACGATTACAGAGCAGTACACTTGACGTCTTTAGTTATAAATAATTTCAGAGGCGGGGGGAAAGGACCCAGACAATGTGCGGTTTGGCGAGGGGGCAGATTTAAGAGTTAATGATGCAACTGCTATTCTGCAATTAAATACACTTTTTCAAAACATCTATAAAGGCTGCTTTTTTGCAGAAAAGCTTTTAAATCATTCTAATCTTGATACAAATGTTTATTGGTTGGATTGTGGATATTTTGTCTGACACTCCAGGGTGAAACATTTCCTGAAGTATGCATACTAATGATCCAAGTTCACTTTCAGGGCAGGAAACAGGACTACTGACCAGTTTATTAACTCTTTGACGACCATTACTTAACAAAAGTAAAACCAAGGATTTGATAATTTCATTAAGGTAGCATGCCTCTGCCATCCACAATGAAAATATCAAAAGAAAGACAAAGCTGACAAGTGCTTATGCACCATTGATGACAACAAACTGAGAATTTGAATGCCAACACAGAGTAAATATGTAAAAATGACCAGTGTTTAAATTGTAGATTGTGAATTTATGTCTCTGGCTATCTTGTTTTTGGTGTCAGCTGGCATTTATGTTGTTGTGCGTTTGATATTCACTATCTATTATGTAGTGCATGTTTCTTATTATTATTATTATTAATAACTGTAGGTTGTAAGTGGAGTGGAGCACGGTGGGGCACGATGAATTGGCTTGTCAATAGCCTAACTACACAACATGTCTTTTGTGGCCTGTCCTCATCTGAATAGAGCATGGAAAACGTGAACACCTGCATTGGTTCGACCTGTTATTACGGTGAATGTTGTTGATTCAAAGCACGAGGCTACAATAACAAACCCACGAGAGGGACACCACCAAAGACAAGGCCCATGATTAATTTCCCAAGTGTTTATTTTGGAGGATGGGCATATATAATTTTAGTATTGATGTCATTAAGCATGGAAACAGACATAACAGGATGCTATATTTGAAAGGGGGATGCATTGTCTCATCATCAAAACATAACACACTAACTGCAAATAGGGCTAAAAACCTGACATCTTGGAGGGACACCCTTGTCTCTGGTGAGGATTTAAACCGTTGACAGGACGTCTGGCTCTGTGTAAACAAGTTGGCAGTCTACGTGAGCACCGTTATCAATTTAGCTAGCACCGATTGTCGTCATCCGTCTTAGCCAGTACATTTAAAAACCAGCGATAAAAAAACACTAAATATCCACCGTTTGGATCCGGGCCACCGCTATCTAGTTAGCGAGCTCGCAGGTTAAAATAATTGCCTTCAGAATCAGTTAGCAAGCTGTCAGTGAGTTAGCTCGGTGAGCTAGCCACAGAAAGCAAAGGCTCAGCTCGGGTCTGCTGTTTACGACGCTAGTCAGGTCGTTGTGTACGGTTGTTGACAGTATAGCGCGAGACAATTCAACAACGGCAAAACACACATAACTAGCTACTGAATATAATATACGGGACAACAGAAGAGACACACCTGAAAGTCGGCCAGAATCATTTCTCTATCCATGTTGCTCTCGCCGCTTTCGGAGGCCATGGCAATGACTGGCTAAAAGCAATTCTTCTCCCACTGGCTCCCGTCGCTCTCCTCGCCTCACAGAGGAGACACCGAGTGGTAATAAAGCTCTTCACTGAGACGGGGCGACGAGGGACAGTGTGGCAAGTTGGAAATATTAAACTTGATCGGGATTCAACCGCTTCTGGGTGGAGAAAAATCTGTAAAGTAACGTTACAGTGTTCAGTTATCTCCTATCATTATTGTCATCTAGTCCATTGCTTTACGGCTGACGTAAAGTGGCTGCAGCTGCTGTAAAAACTCGAGTCGAGGACGTGAGGTCGATACTTGAAGGGAAGTTTTTAAACATGACCGTCTGTCGCCACGGAAAAGACCTTAGACCATGTTTCCTTTTACTCATATCAATATGTATAGAGGTGTCGTTTCATTCTGTACTTAAACATTCAAATGAGCCTGCATAGTTAGTACATAAATGATTTGCATAGGCTAACTCAAAATACAGAGACTAATGTTATAGGCTACAATACATATGCAATATTCTAAAAGCCTGACTTTTTCACGTTTGTGTAATTTTGCCTGTAGTCATCCCACTTTTGAGAGCCACGGACCAAAGCCACAGCTGGCCAGTAAACAGTCTGGACATGATGGGTGGGTGTCGGCCTATCCAAAGACTGGTGCATCAGGTGCAGCACAAGCAATAGCCCAGTCTATAGATTTGCCATGAATCAGTGTAAATAGCATTATGCATTTATATAGAGCGCTCTATATAAATGCATAATGCGGTTATGTAGATATCTGGTTATGTATCTTCAGACAAATATTAAAGTCAACTTGAGGATTTAAAATGTGCACAGACAACAAACAGTTTCCCTGCCGCTTAAGTGACAGGCAATAACACAAGAGGAAATACCAGTTTCCGCAATTATAAATGCGTATGGCGACACATGCCATTGACCCAGATTGATCCCTGGCACCTAAAACAAAGCGCAAGACCAACATTTGTGTCCATGCGCACCGCCACAATACGCATCATTTTGCGTACCTGCAGGTTGTTGCCGACTACACTTGTGTCCTTATTATTATGTTTCTCCCCGCACTGCTATAAGCCTATACAGTAACCTATATCGCACTATCTAGTTAATAAAAGTATGTGTATGTGTCAAAGTGCGCATGTCCCCATGCTCGTTCTACTGGCTGAAACGTGGCGCATGAATTCTGTATATGTGAGTATATACAGTAAATCACTGGTATGAACACAGCTGACCCTCAGCTCTGTAGTCAGCCAGGCTTAGAGAGACAATATCACGACCGGACACTAGAGGGCGGCATTGTAAAAGGGGACCGAATATATGTTGGCCATAACAGAGGATGACGCCTCTCTGGCTCTTTCACTGGAACGTATAAGTACAGATGAAGTAGGACACGCATTAAATCGATATGCTACAACGCCACTGTGTTCTCTGGAATAAATCCTCAGTATCGCATCAGTGAATGTGGGCATCTTTCTGGCCAATGCTTTGTTACAGCGTCGTGATTTACGCTCTTTTCAGACAGGCAGCGTCGCGCCTCTCATTTTTTTAAGCTCCTATCCAATCACGCCATCATCTTTTTGCGGGGTGGGTAATTCAAAATGTAGCTTCTCTGGTGAACATGTAAAGGCAGACTTCCTGCCTCCCACAGCTCGAGCCGCACTTCAAATGAACCACCATGTCAGTGATATTTTAGGGGCGTTGCTGTGTTCGGACATTAGTCTGCAGCGAATTTTGACAGAAGTTCAAACGGACATCATTGGTACGCCGGTTGATGGAGGAGCATCACATGAGGTGGGTCTGCTGTTGAAAATTAAAGGGATCTGGTCGTGATTTCGCGGTCTTTGGGGCAGCTCTTGCGTCCTTCTCTGTGTCTCTCATTCCGTGCATGCTGATTTTGTAACATGATAGCAGACGAATACAGAAAAGTACTTTTTACATTTTGGCAAAATCATCTGGAAAACCAGCAGGAAGTGACGTTATTATAGCTGCATGCATCTGGAAAACCAGCAGGAAGTGACGTTATTATAGCTGCATGTTGTCTCTGCGGGTCTCTTATAGGCTGGATGGGGAGATGCGACATATATTGGATTAAATTCAGCATCTGCCCCAGATATCACCCGCTGAACATCAGATCATAAAAGTCAGGGCTGTGAGTCGATGGTGCTCTTACAACACGTGGAAAAACGACTGTTATTTTCACATCGTTTCCGTATTATTATGACCTACAATGCGTCAAAGTGAATCCAAATTGAGTATGCCAGTCAATCAGAGGTGGCATAATTCATTTTCCAACGGGATGCATAACTAACGTTACTTTATATTTATAAATCTTGAAGTTAAAACGCAGATAATATCGTTCGATGGTATATTGCCCATCTGGATACTGATTGAGTACTAACACCATTGTGACATTAGTCGAATATAAGCTGTGGAAAGGGTATTACAAGTTATGTGTAAAATGCATTTCTGCACATTCTTGGAGGCAGCTGGGTAAAAGTAAAGTATTATAATAAATTCTTGGAGGCAGCTGGGTAAAAGTAAAGTATTATAATAAATTCTTGGAGGCAGCTGGGTAAAAGTAAAGTATTATAATAAATTCTTGGAGGGAGCTGGGTAAAAGTAAAGTATTATAATAAATTCTTGGAGGCAGCTGGGTAAAAGTAAAGTATTATAATCCTTTACCATCGTTGTTTAGCCTGGTAGCATTGGAGAGAAGCTGACACATTATAATGTATATATATATATATACCAGCTACATATCCTACATATAAGTTTAACATATAGGGTTGAACTATTTGAGCCCCAAACATTATTTTCAATAGAAGCTACTTTATTTTAACTCATAAGACCCCAAACCCATTTTTCCTTAAAGGAAAATTATAGTGGGTATAAAACAGACTAAATGGACCACATGGAACACATTTCTGAAAGTGCCAACTCACCGTGGGTTAATATTTTTTACAGTGTGCAGGGTTAGACCTATGAGGGTGAAGGGGGGAGGGGGGTAGGGACCTATCAAATATATTTGAGCTTAGTTACATTTTGGATAGCAGAACATGTGCTCACAGCACAGCATCAGAAACCTTGTTTAATTAGTACAAAAATAAAAAGATAAGATACAAGAATGTCTGACTCACTCTGCAATGCCTCTGCCAGTGGAGATCGACACAGAGTGTTGTTGTTGCTGAATAACGGAGCAGATGTTAATGGCTTTAACAAATACAACAGGACTGCACTGCAGGTTGGTATGAACCCCTTTCATTTATTTTTCTGTCGTTTTGGTCCATGGTCATTTTTTTGTAAACTGTGGTGTTACGAGCAGCTTGTTTGACTTCCTTAGCTTATTGTGCTGTTGTGCAGGATATAATACCTAATCAGTTTTTCCTCAAATATCCAGTAGACCTTGTTCAGCATTATTTAACACGAAATAGTCTAAATAGATATATTGTTTTAAAAATAAGAAATGTGTGGACAGATGGCAGACAGGAGTCTGGACTTTGTAGCCATATTTAACTTTAAATACACCAAGTGTAAATAGCAAAGTTGATCAAATTCGTTTTGAATCGTTTTTATAGTTTCAGTAAATGCATTGTTTAATGTCAGATAATCATAAATGTATAGATAAATGTGAGTAAATCTGTGTAATATTAATGGAAGAATAAGAGGTCCTTTAGTCACTATATTTCGCCATTGAATGTATATTTCCAGCACTTGATCTTGACAAAAAAAGTGATTCAGATATAATAAGCCTATTGTAGTGATGTGATAATAAAGGAAATGCATGCTAAACTTGAGGGTAGAGGGTTAGACAACAGAATCAAAATGGTGGTCGTGATGAATATGTGAGGGCCTGTTACACAGCATGTCTGTTCCTGCTTGAATCTCTTGCCTAGATTTTTTAAAATGGGCCTAGAGCAGGCCAACTATTGCCACTTCTAAGTGATCAGCTTTATACTAATAATAATTTCATTTCAACTTTATCACAGCAGTGAAGTAATTCAGTCTCCTCATCATAATACTAAATCTGATTTAAAAGCACATTTTGTATGCTCATGCTGGAAAAAAACTGCATCAATCTTCATAGCCACATTGTTTTAAAGTATACTGTTCTCTGTTTGTTTGTCTACCATTTTCTATTGTAGCTTTTAATATGTTTTCTATTTTTTATTGTTATGCACCATTCACCAAGTCAAATTCCTTTTATGTGTAGGTGGCAATAAACGGTTCTGATTCTGATTGTTAATAGGCCATTATTACTATATCTATATATTTGTACACGTTTTGACCAGCTGTTACACTCAAAAGATCCTCATCTGTTTGCTTTCCTCCTCGTTCTTTCTTTGTGTAGGTGGCGAAGTTGGGCAAGGCAGCCGTGGTCGAGGCTCTTCTCCGGGCAGGGGCGAACCCCAACCTACGCGACCCGGCCTGCGGTCTCACCGTGATGCACGACGCCGCGCGCGAGGGATACATCTATTCTGTGGGCGTGCTGCTGGACTACGGGGCAGATACAAACCTCGTGGACGCGAAGGGTAACCTGCCGCTTCACCTGGCCGCCAGGGAGGGCAATCTGGAGGCGACCCGGCTGCTGATCGGACGCACCGCGAACCCGCGCGCCACCAACGGCGCGGGAGACACCGCCGGGCAGCTCGCGCACATTCACAAGAGGGTGGAAACTGCCAAATGCATCGACGACTATTTGAGCTCGCGTGAGTGGTCTGCGTTCTTTTTTCGAGAAAGCTTCCTGCCCACAGATCCAAGTCTTTCTTTTGAAAGATGTATTGTTTATTAATAACTCTTTAAGCTTCACAGTAGATGTAGCATGGCATCTATAACTATGGCTGAATATGGGAGCTTAGTAAGCTGTACCAAGTATTCAATATACAGTTGTGGACTTGTTTTGGAAGTACAGAGGTGCCGTGCATGCTTTTTCGAATAAAGAATATTTCTGTTACTCAACAAAAACAATGGAGAAAACCGTGACAGTGTTTAGGCCTAATGCCTTCATGATTTAAAGACAGACGATCTGTTGGTATTAGCATAATTTGATGTTATAAGAGAGTGAAGAACCATGATTAAAACAAAACGATTCGGCAATAGGCCGAGATTTCATGTGGTTGGTTTCATGATGCTTTTTCACCCGTGACCACAGCCTCTTGGTTGAGACAACACGCCCATTAGTTAAATTCCTTTGAAAAAATAATAAAGAATATATAATATAAATACCTGAGCACATTTTAGATCATGGTATAAAACGGATTGTGTTACAATTGCTATACGACGAGTGTTTATAAGGTTACAAAGTTCATTTATTTGTCATTTTACAACACAAGGTTGCACAGTACATTGTAAGTTGTAGCCCCTTCACGCTGCACACACATACACAAATATTTACATTAGAATAAAAGGAAATACATTGGAATACAATAAATATATATTCACTAATATAAAAATCTTTGTTTATAAAGGGAATGAGGGTATAGTGCAAACTTGTATTAAAACCTTGTTTTCCAGCAATCTCCAGCAAACTTGAAAATGTTATTCTGATAAATAAAGTCTTCTGGTTTTAAAGTGAACTTAATGATGATCTTTTTTTTCAGTCGTAGCCTACTTTGAATTCTGTAATATCATCACACTCTATGTTTGACAGCCCCATATGTTCATGATGAAAGGGTAACAATGAATCATTTAGCAACTTCACATTTCAAAGTGTGCTTATGGCCATGCTTTCATGTTTTGATGCTTGTTTAATAAAGGTTATCGATCTGACTGCACTAGTTTCAAAATACGGAAAAATATCACTTCATAGTGACAACGTGGCTTCAGCCTGCGCCACAAGGCCTGACGTGACGCAAAGCAGAAGCTGCGCAGGCTGCACACAAAGGCTCCATTCAAAAGCCAGTACTCAAAGTGAAAGTGTTCTTCAAGTTGAGCTCAGGCGTGCAGTCACTATTGCAAATACTCAGAGAATGGATGTGAGTCGATGTCTCTCTGTAAGTGACAAAAAACGTGTGTGTGTGTGTGTTTGTGTGATCCTTTTGGCACAGATATAGATACCTACTGATCCTGTTGTGCAGAAAGGTTATCTTTCATTCACATGAATGAAAGATGTAATCAGTACGGGCTCTGCGACAGTGGATTTTCATGTCAGGCCTATTTGTTATAATTGATATTACAGTGGTTTTTAAAACTTTATTCATTTGAGAATACATTCATTTGGCCTTTTATTTAATTTTAGGCACATGTGTTAAATCAAGCGTTAAACCATCAGGATTTAAAAAGATCTTATCTTTTTTAAAGATCTGTGTACTCCTATATTTTTGACCATATTTCTTTTAGTGTGGAGTCTTATATCTACAGTCTACAGTGACTTTTGAAAAGTGTCCCGAGGAGCTGAAACCCGGTTTAAAACAGCTAAAATGTACATACATGAGCGGGCTAATTTATTAATCAATCAGATAAAAAGAAAAAGTGGTGGGAGGATGAAACCATGGACTTTGTTTGACTAGAGTTCGGATTGTTTTGACAGCGCGTTTTTGCCATGGCAAAATATATGCACTGTGACGTTTACTTCTCATATTATGCCTATTTTATTGCCGTTATTTATTATTGCACTTAGTGTTTATGTTTGCATAAGGATACATTCGTGACATAAACTCACTGATTTGTTTTTCTCTCACACAGACTAAAGGACGAGGAGGATGAAGATAAACCGATAAACCCGGGTTCCCCGGCTGCCTCGTCCTCGTCCTCGTCCTGCTGGATTTCCCCCCTTCGTCTCTTGTCTCGTCCGTGGATTCCCTGTTGTGTTCCTCTAAATTTCCTATTCTGGTTTCATTAAATACCTGCTTCCCTCTACGTCTGGTCTGCATTTGAGTCCTCCACCACACCACGTGACAATAAGTCTTCATTGCGTTTATAATGTTTAGGCTATGACAGTCAGTGAAGGATTAATTCAACTAATATTAACGATTGTAAGGATGCGAGGGGTCTGATATTCTGGTAACTCCAATTAAAATCACGAGGACGACTTTTTTGGTGAAAATATCCC
This sequence comes from Leptoclinus maculatus, assembly GCA_032191485.1. Lineage (NCBI taxonomy): Eukaryota > Metazoa > Chordata > Actinopteri > Perciformes > Stichaeidae > Leptoclinus > Leptoclinus maculatus. The sequence goes on from JAVDOI010000004.1 coordinate 32,109,044, forward strand.
GTATGAGCTACTCAAAGAAAGAATAAAGGCAACTTTATTATAAAGCAAGACTTTGTACAAACTACTTACATTTTTGTATTTAAAAAATAAATGTGCATGTAAAGTCCACTTAATTGTTTTAGATCAAGCAAGAGTAGTATTTTAAACATTTAAGAAAGTATAACTTATAACATAATTCAAACCAGACCTGGTGGGACACTCTGAGGGTTGATTAACAAGAATGTACAAAGGGAACATTTGCCTAAAGCATAATGATAAAATAAAATGGAGAAATTAATCCACACTTGTTCCCGTGTGTCGGTGTTTTAAGGGCTCTGCCTGTGTGACCTTCTAATGGTCTTTCAGACAGAAGTGACTTTTAATTTATTCTCCAAATATATCAAACCAGATTGATAGGTTTTGTTGTTCAAACATATACAGGTGTATATTTTACAAACTGGTATTTTTGAAAAATCCAGTGCTTATGCACCTTCTGAGCACAGAAGAGCAGGAGGAAAATGGTAATGCAATATGGATGAGAGGAGTGACACTTTAAGAGGATTACTACTTTTTTATTTTTTTTTTAAACTTATGCAAATAACTTAATTTGTAAAGTGTGTGTGTGTGTGTATATATATATATATATATATATATACACATATATATATATATATTGTGAGTCGAGAAGTTTAATCACGCCATGTCAGTATATGTGAGATTATAAAAAAGGAAACTCCATGCTTCCCTTTAGTGTGCACAGAGGAAATGACACCCAGTGGCAGTTATGTTCTGTTGCAATGTCTATTTATTATTTGCTTGTAGTACATAGCGTATGCATATTTATGCTTACAAACAAGGGAAGGTGTAACAAGCATCCATACGCAAACATACAACACTTACTCCACTCACATACGAGCAAACCTCCATGTTCAATGTACTTAAAAGCAGAAAATCCACCCCAAAACAGCACTCATGTAGGGGTCATCCAAAGTTATCAACATTTTCACAGTAGTACAAAGAGTACTACTTTTCCAGCCCCCCCCCCCCAAAGTAGTACATATCATCATTTTGATCACATTACATGACAGTGGTCTAGATTTTAGGAGTCCCAACTATAGACACAAACACAATATGTATATAGAAGATATGTATCCAACATTATTTTTTTTGCCAAGGCCAGGTTTCACAGACAAAGAGGTTTCGAAGGGGATAACAAACCCCCGGTCGCTCCATCCCGCTACAGCCGAGGCCAGGGCGGGGGAGGAGACAATGAACTCAACTCTCCCTCCAGAGGAACTTTTCCACGGGAGGAGAGTTCTTTTTTTTAACTCTAAAAAAGGTGGCTGACTGCCACCGCACTAAGTTGTATGGGTCGTCGTCGTACGCTTTGTACGACCGTGAACATGTTGAAAACTCTGGACGGCCCCTTATCACTCCTGAGTGGACATTTTCAAACAAACTAATCTGTCGCGAGAGTCAGAGTCGGAAGCAAAGCTCGAACGGTCTCTTGATTAGGAAACATTTTGAGCAGCTGCTTCAGATGACAGATACTGAAATGAAGCAGCTCCACAATAATGCACGTACACGTGGCTTTGGGAGAGTGCTCGTCTTCACACAAATCATGTATTCTTTTTTTTTTCCAAAGAGGTCTTGATTATTTTGAGCTATGGCAAATACCATCATGACACGGTTTTGATTATCCCCAAAGTGCATGACATGCATTAGTTCCAGATTTCTACTATTTAAAAAGAAAATTGCATACTCTTCAAAAAGGCTTTTTTGTCATCTGCTACACTGCAGATGAAAGAAGTGGGAACTAAGAGCCAAGTCATGGAACAGAAATCCAATCCAAACACCACAATACACAGTATTGTGTCTTGTTCCACATTTTAGCAGCCGATGCCATCCCTTACTCACGTTTAACTAAAGGCCATGAAGCTCCACCTTACTGATGGAGGACAACATAAAGAGTTACGTGGATTAAAGTACTGTGCATAAACTAAGGTGCTGACTGCCAAACACCCCCCCAGGCATGTTTACCAACTGTGTGTGAGATCTGTGCCGACTTACCTGCGTGCCAAAGTTAGCAGGGAGAAGGAAAGTATTACTGAACAATTGTGTTTCTTTGTGCTTTAACAGTAAACTGGGTTACTTGGGCGATAGACATTTTAAAATGAGGCGAGGGGGTCATTAAGATTAAGAAATATAACCTTTCTAAACTGTGTTCACCGACTAACAAACCATCACCGGTGTCCTGATGGTGCAAGCGTTAACCGCTTCCCCTGTGAATTGTTTTTGCTCTCGGTATCACAGGATGCTGAATGAAGCGATGAGGAACATATGCAAACTCATTCAAATGAGGCCAAACTTCTTTTTAATTCTGTTCTTGATTTGTCCCTATAATTACATGATTTGGACTAACAGGGGCGCCAAACTTGGAATTAATGAATTCAGTAGTTTGGTTCATGTCATCAGTTATAAAGTGTGTTTCCACTCTCGGTCCACGGAGGGTGGCTTTCATGACAGATCATTGCAAATGTAGGTAAAAACAAGTCGCATACCTCACTTTGACATAATTACTGAATGCATACGGTCAACTCTAGTCCCAAGTCTGATTTAAGAAGTGCAAATGTCACCGATTGGTATCAATGGTTTGTGAACTGGTCTACTTGTGCTTTGGCCAATAATCTGAGCGCTCACTGTGATTGAGAGAGTCACGAGGAGTCGATAGCTTGACAAGCAACAGTCTACCAGCTATCCACCACATTAGTGACTAAAGCACGTACTGTTTTAAACACTGGTCTGACAAAGCCCTTATGCTGACGGAATAAAACAAACGCGTAACAGATTTCACAAAGCCACAGGACGATCGACCAATCTGGTTTTTCTCTATACAGACAGACAACTCCAGGTGCGGTGGACCAGTGGAGGCCTGTGGTGTGTGTCTGCAGAATATACAGTATATCTGATGTTTGCAGTATCAAGTCTTGATGTCCAGCTCTAACATCCTTAAAATCACACATCCGCATCTTTTTGCAAGCAGATATGACTCTGCAACAGGCATCCGTGTGAAGACGCGTCCAAGCATCGGGGCAGACGTTTCTCTCCTCTCGTCCCGCAGCGTGACGTTACAGTAATCGGGCGTCGGCAGTCCAACGAGCACCGCCGATGACGGTGGTTCGGCTGTCCGTCCTTCTGCGTCGTTCATATCAATGATGGGAAGTAAATAAAGGAAGTGTGTGTGTATGGGCACGGTTGAGTTTGAATTCCTGCATATAAAAGCAGATCTTGGATTTCTTAATAATCAGTTAAACATCATCCTTTCCCCTCGACTTCCCTTTACACGGTCATCGGTCTGCTCGGTCCAGCTCTTTCCGGTTTGTCCAACACACCAACACTCTGTTCAGTCCTCCTTAAATCAATCCTGTCCAGCAGGCCAACGGAGGAACTTGTGCAGCACACATATACACACACACACACAGGCATTCTCACGCACACACACACACAAGCAAGCATTCATCCTAAATCTGTTACACTGTTATATATCAACACTTTACTAATCCAGGATACAAGTTAACAAGATGGACGTTGTGTGTATGTCCATGTGTGTGCATATTGTGTGTGTGTGTGTGTGTCCATTCTGGTTCACAGGTGCCTATGGGCATATACAGTGTGTTTGTGTGTAGGTGTGTAGGTGTGTGTGTGTGTGTGTCAGTTGGTCTCATAGGAGGAAAGCAGCGCGGCGTCCACAGGCTCCATGCAGGAGGGGCAGGTGAAGGATCTCATCAGCCAGTCGTCTATACAGTCCATGTGGTAGATGTGCATGCAGGGCAGGAAGCGGATGGGGTCTCTGTATACAAAGTCCATCATACAGATGACGCACCTGTGCAGGTGAACACGGGCACATTTAGTTAGGGATTGCATGGACAGCAGAGAAATGCAGAAAATAAGTTCAATAAAATGTGCATTTATCTAAAAGGCCACAATATTATAAAGACTTTTAAAATTCATGGGTGGTTTTGTCGGTTACATTTTCTAACTACTAAAACAGAAAATATTTGAATAAAACTATTTCAGATACTTTATCTCAGACAGTGAATCTAGACCATCATTTTAAAAGACCTCCAAACACACAGATCACAGATCACTCAGCACGGCTACTCACTCTCTGATCTTCTTCTCGGAGCCGTCCTGTCCCGGGTCGTACACGCCCTTCGGGAGGTGCTGGATGAGTCCGATTCGCTGTGCGATGCGAATCTGCTCCTCCTCCGTCAGCTGAGTGGCCAGCCGGGCCTGGCTGGGTGTCGGGTGGTAGATGGGCACATGGATTTGCTCCTGCAGAGAAAGAGAGAGAGAGAGAGAGACGACCACATACAAAAGGTCAGACTAAAATGTCATGTGGGGAGGATTTACAGAGAGAAATCATGAGTCACAATTACTTTCTACTACATGCAGACACCTTACAAGCAAAGACAGTTTGGTTGGAGGTCCGTTGGTTTTTTTTTTTGGCAGGAAATACAAGATATCGTAGACAAGCTGCAACAAGACTCTCTCCACCTCCACACTATGAACTGGGACATGAGCGTTTATTTGATTACAGAGAGACAGAATAATGTCACCACCTGGAAAGCATTACTCACCCTGAAGGGTGGACTTCCCTTTGTCACACTACACAATGAAGGTATCAGTTGACTGTAAGAGTTTCACAATCAAACAAACATCCCTTGTTTTAATATGTAATTATTGCTCTGAAAAAGAAGGCCTGCAGGACTGAAACTCTCACAATAACTGATTGATTCATTACAAGCCAAACAATATTCATGGTCATGTTGTGGGATTATAGTCGCAGGCAGTAGATGGTAGTGTTTCCCCACGCCTTGTTCAAACAGACGCTGCAGCAGACGGCTCCATGGCTGCTTTCACCTGACTTGGTTAGGGGATAAGAAATGTTTTCAACCTGAAACATAATAAAGATAAACTTAACTTGACCCGATTACTGTAAACGGTATTAATTAAACAATTTAAACTGACTTTGATTTAATCACCAGAGGACAGAAGTCTACAATAAAGTGCAATGAAAGATGAGCTCTGGCAAAGTGTTCTCCTGGGAGTTAAATAAATAAAATAAATACCTGTGAGGTCACTAAAGACTGCTCATAGCAGGTAATATCTGTTCAAAGACTCCCAAGTTGACGCTGGCCTGCACACAACTTCAAACCAGCCACAACCTCCCAGCCCCCGCTACACTTTGAGTCGAGTGAAAGTGAATGTGAAGAGTGAGAAGTACATCTTTATTGATGTCTGTCAGCAACCTTTTACATATTGGTGCCCAAAACCACATAAGTAAGAGTTTACAGTGTAATGAAAGTAACATCAAATCAAAGTTGACAGAGTTTCAGTATCAGACTCAGGCATGAGTCAAGTGAACGATGTGCGAGTACCTAAACCTATACTGTGTATTACACTGTAAATATACAGTATATTGTTAAGATATTTTAATTATACTTTAAGTATTTTCTAAAAAGAGGATGAAACTTTATTGCCAATATCAAGTCCAGCTCGAGTATTAAAGCTGTTTGGTAATAAGTAATAATAAGATTATCCCCCAAAAATATCATGATGAAGGTTAACAATGAACATGGCTATTGTTAGAGCTCACAGCTGTCAGGTTAGCAGCTTGTGCAGAGTGCTCGCAGGTAGACAGGTAGGCTGGTAAACAGGCTGGTAAACTGGTAGACAGGCAGGTAGACAGGTAGGCTGGTAGACAGACAGGCAAATAGACAGGCAGGCAGATAGGCAGGTAGGTAGCCCGAATGAAATGATTGGACGGGCTTATTACAGTCCTGCAACAGATATTTTATTGTTTCTGTTTTTTCATCAGAGCATTTCATTTATCGAAAAAAATAAAATTCTTAAAGAATTGCACACAAAAAAAGACGTAAAACTGAAAACAATAAAAAAAATGTAGGTGAAGGTTTGAACACCTTTTCTGTCTGATACGACTGTAAACTGAGGATCTCTGGGTTTTGATGGACATTTTCTGACATTTAAAACGATCTGGCCTGCAAAACAAGCAATATTGAAAATAATCAATAGCGGCCGTCCTAAATAAAGAGTTGTTTCCCCAAAGACGTATTTATTGTCAAACTCTTTTAGATTATGAATCGCAGGACCATCACAGCTGTAAAAAACAGAATGCCATCCACGATCTGTGAAAAAATAAAGCTTTTAAAGAAATGACAGATAAGTGAGAGTTGAAAAAGTAGGATCATTTGAAGGCTAAAACATATTGTAGAAAACAGAGAATCCACATATATATATATATATATTGTTTTTCCGTCTTGTGCACTACCCACGTCTCTAAGTATCTTCCTCCTCTGTAAACACAGCTTTCTATTAACTCCACTCTCTCACTTTGCGGTCTATAACTGCACGTCTTCCTTCCTTCCCTTCTTCTCTCTGTACTCGACATTCTGATACACTCACTACAGTCTTTTGTGGTTGCAAGTACGAGTTCCTCGTGTCCCCGTGTGACCCCGAGCGCCAGCCCCGCTCGCTCTCTTCTCCCCTTACAGCGAGCCAAACCTTCACGTCAGCCACCGGAAATGATCCAACAGCCTAAGTCCAGTCTAATGCCATTATGTGGGGGAGAGGAGACGGGCCTCAGCAGCAGAGAAACCTATCTGCGCCCTTTAATAAACATGATTGTGTGTCTGATCTCCCTTGGTGTTAGGTCGCTCTCCATTTTCATTGTCATTCTGGCTGACTGGCAGTAGGCGGGGTTTAGAAGTTCATTCAGAGCCGAATGGCAGGGTTATGAGAGGACAACAATGTATTTCAAGGACAATTTTCACTGCATTGTAGCCTCGATCAGCAGCAGCTGTGCTCTCTGTACTCTGTGTGTGCGCGTTAGGGCGGCTAACTGTGCAACGGTCAGCAATATCTTCCTCCACACATGGCGTGTCAGCTGGGCTGTGACAAGTGCTCATTATGTGACCCCAGGTTTGACCGTAGACACAATAATCATAGAGATAGAGAGGGAGAGAGAGGGGTCTGCCAGGCCCAGGCTGCTAACGGTGAACGAGGAAGGAGGGGAAGATTGTAGACAACGAGGAATTAAGAGTGAAAGTGAAAACAGATAGCTGGGGAAAGGGGAGGTATTCACCCTCGCTACCCCATCATCCATTCAGAAAAAAACAAGAGGAAATGAAAGATAGAGGCACTCTCAGCCCACAAATGCAAAAGAAAAACAGGCCACAGCTTCAGCTTCAAGAGCACAAACACACACATAGCCCAGATTCCAACCCCACTGTCGTATGTGTGTATTGGTGTGTGTGTGTGTATTGGTGTGTGTGTGTGTGTGTGTGTGTGCGCGTGTGTGTGTGTGTGACCATGTTAAGGATGGGAAAATGGGTTAGAACAACACAAGCTCCGTTCACTTGAGCGGGCAGGCTGCTACAGTAGAAATGTATGGTGGATGTGGGAAAGGGGGTTGCAGACAGGCGGCATGGTGATGACTGGGCAACATTTCTGTTTATAACACCGGTGTTAGAACAGCTTAGTGACAAGACATTATAACTAATTTGTCTGCAAATCTTCCAAACCTCAATCGTATCCTACTTGTCAATGGTTGCTGTATCTTTAGTGCAACTTAAGCAGCGTCAATACGCACTTAAAAGGGAAGAAACAGCAGATACACGAAGCGTTAGCAGGCTTTGAAATCGTAGCTCTCGTTCTTGTGACTGCAGAGTAACAAACTCTTTGAACCAGACCTGCAGACACACACACACACACACACACAATACAGGCGAGCATGCACTCGGTTCATCACACAAACATGCAACAATGGGAGGAGGAATAGAATGAACATTAGCACCACAGGATGAGTTGTGTTAACGTGATCGTGATCGATAATGTGTTCCTTACTTCAAGAGTATTAACCCTAGTATTTATGAAATGAAATAATAAACAGCAATCTTAAAAAATATTTGTATTTATTTTACCACTATTTACAAGCTCATCATGCCAGAGGAGCACCAGCCAATCAAGACAAGTATCAGATATTATATAACAGCGTTTCACTTCATTCTACCACTGTAATATAAGGACTAAAAACCAACGCGATCATATGAGCCAGGGCTTCCAGGGCTTCCAGGGCTTCCAACTGTCATTCGAAGGAAGACGAGAACTAAAATGTGAGAGGGAGTTGCGGAGACAAAAGAGTGTTGGTCATTGTGTTGTGTGCTCAGGAACAGCAACCCCTGTGTGGCTGTGTGTCAAAGCCCACAGACCAAGAGTCTGAACTGCAGCACAATGGCTCGTTTGTCAGCACCGCCTCCTCCACACCCCCAATGTTTCTGTTAGCATACGAGGTCGAGACTGTAGGTAATCGGTCACAAGGGGCTCTCTGATGGGGTGCATCACTGGCTTACTAGGCTAAAAAAACAACAACATTATGTGTGATTTAATTGACTTAATCATGCCTGAACACAGTGAGGAAGCCCTGATTGTAGCATAACGTACAAGAATGCTCATTTAAATGGAGGCACCTGCACACCAGCCATGCTAAACAGGTCAAAGGGAATAGAATAGCATTATTACAAAGAACAGAAAAGGCCTTATGAACCACGAAGAAGACAGATAACAGGTAGCCTAAGTAGCTCATCTACAAGTGTAGTTTGGGTAAACACATTTTCCATATTGGCCAATAAAGATAGATTTTTGGCAGCTGGTATACACGGCAGAAACTACAGCCACAAAATATACCATCAGCTGATGTTGCATACCCTCCTCACGCCAAGAACAAAGACAAATAGAAACAGTAACACAGTGTAATATAAAGAGGAAGGAGCCTCGTTACCACATTATTAATACACACGTCACTCATACAAATGGCCGATCGGCTCCTTCGCGGCCAGAAGACGGATTTCTATAGTGGTTGAACTTTTGCATTCATGCCAAAAGTCTGTCTTGAGAGCTGAAAAGCGTCCTTTTTTTCAGACCGTCTCAGCCGGTTCTTCCCATCTGCTGCGCTCTCCCACGTCAACACTCCAGGTTTGACAGCTAATTATAAACAACCTCTAAAGCAAACTTGTTCTCCCCATTTCATCTGACCAAGCTGGCCGAGCTCAAACCAAACTGCTGACTGCAAAGCCCTTTCATCTTGATGGCAAAGGCAGGTGGTTGACAGAATCTGTGCTTTTCAGTGTGTGTGTGTGTGTGTGTGTGTGTGTGTGTGTCTGTACCCCCTGGTCTCCTCAACCATCTGAAAGTAGACCTGGCCCTGTTTTTGTGCAGAGCAGCAGGAGCTTATTCGACATGTTTTAAATCATTTCTTACCCTCTTAGGCCTCCATGTTCACACAAAAGTGAGCGAAACGGTGGGAAAAGGCTGAAGTGTATTGAGAAAGACCAAGTTCAGCCACATGCACACACAAGCCCAGTGAATCTTTTAACGTCTGCAAGGTGTTCCAGCCAACGCGGTTTGGCCGTGACGCTAGATGTCACAGCAGCATAAAGGCCTTTGTGCCAAACTGAATGTAATCAATGAAAACTCCTGTCACTGCTCCCATCTCTGAGACTTGTGACAGAGACCGAGGCATTACAAGCAATACCAGGGGGGGGGGGGCACACGCACACACACGCACACACACACACACTCCCTCTCAAATGCCAACACACAGGGGGGCCTTATCTCCCACAGGCCAGTCCCACAGCGATGAGTCAGCACTCGTCTCACCAGCTGCTTTCCAAATCACCGCACTCGACACACAACGCGTCGAAGCGACGCACGGGCGTACGCTTCACAACTACAGCCATCACAGTATTAGGAGCACACACACAGAACCTCACTCTGCTTTGAAGCCTCCCCAGTTGATAACAAACATGAACCCAACCCGACTCACACACACACACACACACACACTCGCTCACTTTGAAATCATTTTTGACGAGACATTAAATGGCCCACTAGCCTAAGTGGTTGGCTCAGAGCTGATCTCATCCACTTTAAGTCTTAGCTTTCAACAGCCGTCCAGTCACCCTTCCACCCAGTCTATGCACACCGTAGCTACATGGACTGCAATATTCTCTTTCACACCCTGTTTTACTGCAAGACCTGTTACATTATCATGGCACTGCCTCTGTAGAATGGGGGGGGGGGGGGGGGGGGGGGCAGAGAATAGAAAGGTGTGTCCCCTTGTACCTGTAAGCATTTACTAGGATAGTCAGTAATAGTATAAAAAGTATTTACTACATGTTTGAATTAAACTCACTCCCTGAATGGCCAGGGGTCAACAACAGGAACAGGACACAAGTTATCCAACACCTATATCACCCGTGGGGAACAAAGCGATTGACCCCGTTATCTTTGTGACCGACTGTGCCACCTTCAGCAGCAACTGCAACCGACACGTCTGATAAGTGGACATCAGTCTTTCACATCGCTGTGGAGGAATTTTGGCTCACTCTTCTTCGCAGAATTGCTTCAATTCAGCCTCATTGGAGCGTTTTTTGAGCATGAACTGTCCATGTATGTTCCTTCCACGGCATCTCGATTGCATTCAAGTCAGAACACCCCAGAATTCAGAGCTTAAAGTACAAATCTTAAATGAAATAAACGGTGATGTGTTAAATATTCTGTGACTTTATTGTATTTTTTTATATGATGGGTTGCATGATGACATAATGAATGTCCTAATTTGTTACTCAACATTAAAAATAATGCATCCACCCATCTCCCTTGTTTGTTTTTTGGGGATGTAGAAACAATAACAGGCTTGGATTTGAGTCATTGTCTGTCTTTCTGTAGCTTAATCCCAGCCAGAGCTCATCTTTGTTTTGGATGTCACGGATGGGATTTCTGGCATCATGTTTTTCACCGCGAGTAGCAAAACCTCGCCCCGCGTTCACCGGCACAGTGAGAACACTGGCCTTTACACACAGGTCCGTATACTCGACAGCTTTTAAGAAAAAAACGCCAAATTAAATTTCAAGTCGAGTATAGTGGAGCCTTTAGTCGCCTTTCTAACACAAGCAGCGCTTCCAAAGTGTGTTAATCTCAACTGCAAGCACACGAAAAATGTGTGCTGTGTTCTCAGGCTGGGTTCAGATGGCGAAGGTGGTGATTACCGTGGTCACCGGGGAGAAAAGAGCTGGCAGGTCTGAAAGAGCCCATTATACGTAGGTTTTTACGAGTTATCCCTCTTGTGAAAGTGTCAATACAAACAAACTACTCACAGATTTTCTCAACCCAACTGAAAGCTTAGTTAGAGCTCTCCCAAAGACACTAAGCAATGTTTGTGTCGTTTATTACAGCACCGCTCCTATTATATCAGAGCTGGCTGCTTTGGCCTAATTACACACTGTTGTGTGCCAGACATGACATACTCGTAGCAACCTGGAGAAGGAAGCATACCAAGGACTCCTGGTCCCGTTCAGATAGTATCTTTGACTGACTCTGATGCAGGGCCTCTGTCGAGTGACATTCCACTGATACTAAATGACAACGATTACGGTTAGGAACCTAAAATGTTACCAGGAAGTTTTAAGTTCGCATGCACTGCCCTAACCTCAGTTTGTGCCTCTCGTGTAAGACATGACAATGTAGTGTGTGATACCCATGTGCTACGTAAAAACAAGTAAATAACATACAAGTCTAGTAATCGGAAACGACTTTTTGGCCATTACGGTGCATTATCAGAATTGATTTTCTGTCGATGTGACTGCAGTTTTTAAGACGGACTTTAATACATAAACAAAGAAAGGAAAAAAAAGATATATCCATTATTGGTTTGGGTCTTTTAAAGAAATGTGTTGATGATGAAAATAATGAAGCACCACACTGACCTCACCAATAAAGGTGATAAAGTGAGATCTATAAGGAACCAAAAAATACCATTGAGCCAACAGCCGGAGATGTTCTGGTCATGGTTAGATCTACAAAAGGGGAAATGAATAATCTGTGTTTATGACATTTTAAATAATCCAACTGACATTTTAACATCTAGTCTTAGTACCTATTCATGAATAGAAAGTTAAGCATTTTAGAATCTAGTTAAACAATTAGGACCATTTTTGGAAATGTCTGAGACGGTGGTGCAAATCCCCCCCCCCCCCCTTGTGTTTTTATCTCTCTTGCAAATAGTTACAGAATTAAGTTTCTCATGTTGTAAAACACTTGAATCTACAGATAAGGCTTAACCTAGTAACAGGAGAACTCTCCGCTAAGGCCTTACATAACTCATACCAGCCGCCTCTCAACATAGCAAAACACACAAGAGAAGGGTGACACCGTGAATCATATTTATGGTTACACATGGCCAGGTCTGTTTGCAGACGATCTAATTCAGGACATAAGGACACCAGACAAACAAGCTGCTGCCCCTGAGGGGACCAGGGATAGAAGCAGCTGACACTATTTTACAATACCAAAACTCTATGTTTAATAGAGAGCTGGGGCTCGTTTCCAGTCAATTGAAATAAATGATTAAGTGAACTACAGCCCACAATAGATGTGTTAGATCATCTCCATTGAATATGAGCCACAGCTACATGGTTCAGTGTGTTTGAATGAAAAGTATTGCAAATGCTGCTGTCATAAGGGTGAATCATAATGTGACTTCAGGGGAATGGTAGACAAAGACCTTCGGATATAACAAAGCGGATTAGTATCAAAGCCATGGCGGGGTCAGTGGGCTGGGTTTCAGGCCAAGAGAGTTATTGTTGTCGGACACCTTGGTGTCTTCTTCCCTTTCTATCAGACGGCAGAGCATTACTGAGCCAGACACGTCAGGATGACATCATCTCAACTTCAGACATTTCATGGATTTGATTAATCCCCAAAACACACCGACTAGCTGGTCGTGTTGTGGTCCAAACAGTTGGTCAGTTACCTGATAGGGGGGCGGTGGCTCCTGGTCCGGGTCTCCGTAGCTGGCCCGGTCCGACTGGGATTCATGGAGCAAAGAAATATCATCCGAGGTCGGAGATTTCAGACAGTTTCCCATCTCTTTTCCTCTTCGGTGGAACTCTCTCTCTCTCTCTCTCCCCCCGTCTCTCGCTGTCGCTTTTACTAACGTTACACAGCGGGATGCGACGGGCCACTGTCACAGATAAATGTCAGCAGACGAGAGAAGGCGTTTCTCCATACACAGCTGATGAATCCGCTCTCCCAGACGGCGGGAGGGCTGCTCAGTTCAACAACAACAACATTACCTCAGCTAGCAGTTAGCCACACAAAGAACTAGCTAGCTCGCACAAAAAGCTAGCCCTCGAGAGCATCTATACTCGGTTTGCTGAAGTTTTACGACGGAAACAACCTCACAGGATGTTGTATTAGCGAGACGAAGAACATACGAATATCCTTCATTTAAAACGACAAAACCTCACTGCAGTGCTCCTGTCTGAAAGCTTCTTGGATGTCAGGGACTTTCCAGTTTGCAGCTGCTGAAGAACGACAAAAGGTGGCGATGTAGCAACACGAAGCCCCACCCTTTCATCCAACCAACCAATGAGCGTACAGCTACATCCAGCAAGCTCTTGTTGGCAGCCAATCAGATTCGAGATCACGTTGCCCTTTGCTGAAACATAAACACAGAGCTAAAATCGATAAATGAGTCTTTGTGATTGCAATTTCAAGCCAGGTTTTCCTATTACCAGTACTGGCCTCGAAATATTTCACGATCACCCACTCTTTTACGAGTCTGTTGCTACTCAATTTAATACGTCTTTATTTCCAATTTAATATGATGTCTATACTATTCCAACACCCACTGTCTTCTTATCCCTGGCTACCAATGCCTTGCACATCAACAATACGAAATGACTTAACTGTATCTGGAGGATTAGATCACACGTATGAGAACAAAGAGTACAATGATTTGCAAGCAAGCAGTACCTCTTTGTTCTGTCAATAATACCACTTTGTACTGTACACATTGTATTTTGTGCTTCTGTTTTTTGTGGTGCACAAATGACAAAAAAAAACGACACAAAATGGGATTTGTTTTTTTAGTTGCTTATCATCATATCATCTTAAATTACAATAGAAACATTCAGTATGTACAGGAATGTCATTCTGCTCAGTAGTAGCCGTGCCCAATAAAATACGCTGATTGTAAACATCACAATGCCACTACATTTGGTTAGAGTTTCTTTCAGCTATATCTGCAAAACTAAATTAAAAAAAGAAAATAAGTTCAATTATCAGTAAATTAAATATATTTTTTTACCTAAATATTCAGGAGAGCTGTTAAAACTATGTTGAAAGTACATTTCCTTCACCATTAAAAAATGTATACTGACTTCTAGTCATTGTCTTGAATCCCAAACCTTCATCTAATCATGAATAAATCAGCAGTGCTCTTATTCCAACACTTGAGACACCATCTGAGTTTTCAGGTTTTAGACACTGTTGCTGAGACACAGCCCTAGCCATGGCACCAACACGATTAGAGGTGACCCCTTTCAGTCTTATCATCAATCATTACAAGTGTTTGTTCATATACAGATTATTATTTGAGCGTGGTTATGAAGTCCATGTCCCTTGATAGGTGGTTGTAGTCAAGCATGGCAGATACAGGAGCAGCAGAGGACATTCACAAAGCAGGAAGATTGTGGTGGTTCCCGTTCAGAGTTTCTTCACTCACTAAAGATGCAACAGGCGGACAAGCACGCAGTCCTTCGCTGCTCGGCATGAATGGCCTATTTGTTCAAGCTCAAGTACTGTTGGAGCCTGTCCCACAAGCCAGGAGGAGAAAAGGAGGGAGTCTGCCTTTCTAAAAGACACATTCATCTGTCCTCTTAAAACGGGACAATTCGTGTGAAAGGTGCCATTTACAATATATAAATGTAAAGAACAACTCTCACTGCAACTCTGATTATTTGACTCTGATTCTCTGGACGGCTGGCTGATTTACAAAGCTCTGTGCAAAAGCCATGACGTGAGACTGTAAATACGACAGGATTGCAGATGTAATCATTTCTTCAGAAGGAGACTGAAATAAAATATTCCACATGAAGAACTTTGAAATATTTCAATAGTTTTTCAAGGAAAGGAAAAAAATGTAAAAGAAACAATAAAATGTTTACTCACTCTGAGAAACACAATGAACCGCAGTTTATAGAGTGTTAAAGTGAATCCAACATATAAATAATGTTAATCTATTTAGGTCGTATTGGTTTTGATCATAGTCTGATGATATGATATGTACCTGATGTCAAACCCATAATCTCCCATCTACTCAAGTCATTTCATCAATAATCTTTAAATTATATTAAAAGAGGTGGGAGAGCTTAGTTAGTGTCGGTAATTTATATGGGGGTATTTGGGACACCACCCTGAACTGGGCACATTTTTATCCTGGGGTAGTAGTGGAGGCAATCTGCAGTATAAACTACACAAATGTCACCTTGTTTCCTACCTTTGTGCGCCCCTTATGGGGGGGGGGGGCACTGTGCTAGACAGTCAAGCCTGCTAGAAGTACTGTTTCATAAATATAGGCACATTTCTCAAAACATAACATATATATCTCTGAAAGAGGACGTAGCAAACCTGCCTCATCCAGTCAGGGCCACACAGAGTTGCAGCCGCCCCGAAAGGGCGACACACACATGAGGAAAACAAGCATCCATCTTCTTTTACCCTTCTGATGAAAATAAAAACACATCACCAGACCGATTGGGGCTGGGTTAGGCTGAGTGTAAAATGACTATAGTCAGAGAGAGCTGTCTCTGCTCTAGTGTGCCCTCTTCTGTCTGTTATGGGCTGGAGGGAACATGGATGTCGTTCTCCCCGGCGCCCTTGGCCTTGTGCAGAGCAGCCTGAATACGGAAGTGTGTCCGTGATTCCATCGAGTAGTGCTTGTAATTTTGCCTGAAACAGAGCAAAGAAAATCATTTAAAAATAGCCCCAGGGGTAAATCTCAATCTAATTCCTGATTTTACATGAAACCTATGAATCACAAGGAGGGTTTACAATCAGGTAAAAAGCAAACCGTGTCATTTATTCAAACAGTCATTGTAAGATTTATTGAAAAACCACAAAGAATAATTGTTGTGTCATTTTTAATTTTTAAAAACAATGTCAGAGTGATGACTTGTAGGTATACACTGTGTGGAAAAGTGGAGAATCGTTGATTCAAAAAGCTTCTTTGCGAGCAGAGATGATTTGAATACGTTTTGCTGGTTGATAAGACTTACTTTGCGGTTTCTAGGAGTCTGATAGCTTCAGCTTTCTTGCCTTGCTCCAGACACAGCAGGCCATGCTCCAGCAGGGCATTAGGAACCAGGTAGTGGTCGTACTTGATCTGAGACTCACTGCGGATAATGTCAAAACACAGTGGTCACAGTATGGAGGTGAAGCCAGGAGGAAATAAGATGCCCTCCAAAGAACCGCCTATTATCATCAGAGGATGCGCAACGAATATGATCAGGCTAACTGGTGAAACTAGAGCATCTGTTTTCTGGTTTGGTTGAGCGTGCAATATACCAGGGGTCTTCAATTAAAATTCCAAAAGGTCCAGATTGAGAAAATCTCCTCGGGCAAAGGTCCGGAACATTACAATAATATCTAACTCGCGCCACTTAGTGCCATATATATATATATATATATATATTCAAGAAGTCTAGTAGTAGTAACGTATCTGTGTAGTCAACAATTGTCAAATCAAATAAAGAAAGTACACATCATTTACACACCCGTTACGCACGGAATCCGTTACGCACAGAACCCGTTACGCACGGAACCCGTTACGCACGGAACCCGTTACGCACGGAACCCGTTACGCACGGAACCCGTTACGCACGGAACCCGTAACGCACGGAATCCGTTACGCTTGGAACCCGTTACGCGTGGAAGCCGTTACGGGTGGAATCCCTTACGCGTGGAACGCGTTACGTAAGGAATCTGTTACGCACGGAACCTGTTACGCACGGAACCCGTTACGCGTGGAACCCGTTAAGCGTGGAAGCCGTTACAGGTGGAAGCCGTTACAGGTGGAATCCTTTACGCGTGGAACCAGTTACGCGTGGAACCCCTTACGCGTGGAACCTGTTACGCTTGGAACCCGTTACACTTGGAACCCGTTACACGTGGAACCAGTTACGCGTGGAATCTGTTACACGTGGAATCTGTTACACGTGGAACGCGTTACATAAGGAATCTGTTACGCTTGAAAAGCGTTACGTAAGGAATCTGTTACGCACGGAACGCGTTACGTAAGGAAGCTGTTACGCACGGAACCCGTTATGCACGGAACCCGTTACGTGTGGAACCCGTTACGCGTGGAACGCGTTACGCACGGAATCTGTTACGCACAGAACCCGTTACGCACAGAACCCGTTATGCACGGGATCCGTTACGCGTGGAACCCGTTACGCGTGGAACCCGTTACGCGTGGAACCCGTTACGCGTGGAACCTGTTACGCGTGTAACGCGTTACGCACGGAATCCGTTACGCTTGGAACCCGTTACGCTTGGAACCCATTACGCGTGGAACCCATTACGCGTGGAACCCGTTACGCGTGGAACCCGTTACGCGTGGAACCCGTTACGCATGGAACCCGTTACAGGTGGAATCCGTTACGCGTGGAACGCGTTACGTAAGGAATCTGTTACGCACGGAACCTGTTACGCACAGAACCTGTTAAACACGGAACCCGTTACGCGTGGAACCCGTTAAGCGTGGAAGCCGTTACAGGTGGAAGCCGTTACAGGTGGAATCGAAAAAAACGAAATACGAAAAAAAAAACTAAAAAAAATAAAAAATACGGCTCGTTATTTGACTTTGGTTCTGTGGTTTTTCCGTTTTTGAATTCAGAACCAAAAACGGAAATACGACCGCCCATTTCCGTTTTCTGGTTTGAAACGAAAAACGAGAATACCATGGTATTTCCGTATTATCGAATGAACGCTAAAACAGATGACTAAAGCGTACACGGACCATGAACAAATACGAGTCCGTCCATTCTTTGTTAAAGCTCTGTTTTCGAGGTCCACTTTTCTCTTTTTAGAGCACGCCATGTTAACTTGCTTCTCCGACTTACTCACTTCTCTCACTGCTTCTCTCTCACTGCTCTCGCTCCGTCTCCCGCCTGTCTGCGTAATCTCACTCGACTCACGATGCATTTTGGAATAAACTGAGTAGCGTCACGTGAGATTATTTACAATGCATGTAATGCACATTACTGCGAGAGGCTTACTTGCAGAGGACGAGCGTAAAGTAGTGTTCGGCTTCCTCTTGATGCCCCAGGTGTTTGAGACACAGTCCCTTCAAGAGGCTCAGCAGACACTGGTCATCTACGGTGAACTCCGACCCTGAAAAACACAACAGGACAGATTACAAAAAAAAAAAAAGGTACAGTAATTCTGGACAAACATTCAAAAGGATTATATCTAAAGATTATATAATTATCTAACATGCACACAGTAAACGTAGCATCAGTATAGCAGCTAATATAAAGGCAATTCATGTTAGCAAATTAATATCAACAGAAAGTAAATGATCATTCATTACAATGATCCTCTTGGTTCTAGTGAATCATTTTTCATACTTGGGGTGCTGTCGAGTTTGGCTTGAGCCTCGCTCAGTGTTTTCAGCATGCCTTCGGTCAGGTCTTTGTGTTTCCCAATGACTGTGTAGCCGTTCCAGATGTACATCATCTCCTAGACAACACAAATACGAATGTCATTGATAGAGGCAAACATTAAAAAGTATTTTCTTTGTGACGAAGCTCAGCTCTCTTCATGAATTTGACTTAAACAAAGGTTATTCTTGTAACACCGGTTCTATGAGCACAGTCGGAGCTTTTAAAAAAATGCCTACGGTACAATAACCTGTTAGCCACAATGTCAGCAACTCAAAGAGTGGCAGAATAACAAAGTTAGAGGTCTCCACCTTTGCTCACAGTGTTAGGTTTATCCATTTCATACAGTCATTGAGCATTGTTCTCTGTCAACCTTCCATCTCTGTGAAACAGAACAAATGTTATACCTCTTAACCCTGGTTCTGTGAGCACAGAGTTTCCTCTTTACCTCGTCGCCCTGCTGCTGACTTTGTGGATAGCAGGTTTTATACAATATAACAGCTGTTTATACAGCCTGAATCAGGAGGGGCTGGTGGGTCACTGGCAAATAGCCTCGTCCAGTACTGACCAGTGGAGGAGCGGGAAGAGGAATTGGGTTTTCTGCAAGGTAGCGACGGGCTTTCCTGATAGCAAACTTCTCAGTTGGTAAAGATTTCCCCGCTATCTTCTGCTTCAGCCCTTGGACCTGCCTGAAAATATAATAAAGTATACACATACGTATCAGTGTTATGGGGAAAATATTTGACTTATAGTTAACTTTCCACAAGTTCTTATATACCTGCTTAAAAATGCTTGAGAGCCAATCAAATGTTCAATTGGCGGAGCATTTTTGATGCTGTGCTACCATCAATAAAACATTTATGAACATATTCATACCAAAAGATAGCCTCTTCCTAGAAGAAGAGATGGTATCACAGATATAATTGTTCAGCTGTCACAGTGAATCATCTCTGTTTCACCGCGGTTGCTGCAAGTATTTTTAGTAGCGACCTAAGCTCTTAGCTCACACCTGAACAGAGTGAACGCAGTCTCCCCGAAGGTTAGGCAATCATCCGGAGTCAGCATGCTGAGGTATGCTGCTTTCATATACGCATAAGTAGCCTGAAGGAAGGAAAGAAGAGGTTACTACTGCAATTCCATCTTTCCCTTATAAATGAGATAAGGAGAGAACAAAAACTATGACTGTGTAGATTTTAGAGAGTCAGGCCAGGCTTGCACAAATCCAAATTTTTCACTACACGAAGAATAAGATTTGACGTCAAATCCCACACCCCCGGTGGCCCACCTTGGACCAAGTGTTCTCCTTGCTGAGCAGGTCGGCGTAGAAGTAGGCCATCTTCCAGTGCCTCTTGTACGTGAAGCACCACATCAGCTCCCAGTAACACATGTGGTGGAACTGCTTCCACTGCTGCTGGACCTCGCAGCACTCCTCAAAGCGCTTGATAGCCTGTAAAAAAGACAAACCGTTTAGGATCTCACCTCCTTAAAAACATAAGTCAGTGTGAATGTGTGGCGAGCGGCTCGACACACATCATGTTTGAATAGGTCGATGGATTAATGCGTAGAGGACACAGAGGGCCACGTTTTGTTTACTTTGTCTGTCGATGACGACAGAATCAGTTGAAGGACGTTAAGATTGGAAGAAGTGACATAAATGTCTTCCTTTCCTGTTGCTACTGCCATATCTTTGTTTGTTTAGCAGGGGGGAAATGTGAATTCATCAACTCAAACATTGGAATAAGACACTCTTTTAATATCCATATGTAATCCAGTAGAAAAGTTGGAGCAGTGGCAAATGTTTCTACACATTAAACTGACATTTTTAAATGCAAAGCAGGACACAAACACGTTTCTGTGTGTGATCGACCCTACAGTAGTTTGCTTTGCAAGATAAACCCAAATGCACCCAAATGCATTAAGTATCTGTGAAATGCATGTGGACAATTATCATGATTAAAAGATGGCAATACATCAGCAGTCACAAAAGAGCGGGTTTTGATGTAGCATAGTCTTCCAGGAAGGCAGACTCACAATCAAAACAGTTCTCAGTAAAAAGATGACCACATCCTTTTACAGACTCTTGCACTTAAAATTCAAATAGAGGCTAACCAACTTCAATACATGTGTAATGCATGATGCATTAAAAAACAAAAACAATCTACATGAGACGTGCAGTGCTGAATGTGTATTGTTTTGTTTGTGTGCAGAGAAATGACGAGCACTCACAGCATCCAAGTTGCCTTTGATCACTTCTATTCGACCAGCGAAGAACAAGAAGATGGATCCCTAGGAAGAACACCAGCCACAGGATGTTTGGCAACAATTCTAACTATGCAGGATTTTTTGTTTTTGTTTTGTTTGTTTAATTCTGGCAAACCTGAGGATATTTTTGGAGATATGGCTGCAGCAGTTTCTCTGCATCTTCAACATCTCCTTCTCCAGTGCCTGCGAGACAAAACGCAACAAAACCAGTTAAGATCTTTGCCTGTTTTTGAGGTTGGTTGCAGCCGCATGTGTGTCTCACCAAGTATGAAGCTCATGAAGGTGTGATAGCAGAGCAGCAGCATGTTACAAAGAAAGGACCTGAGTGTGTTTTCTGCGGAGCCCTCCAGAAGCTGCTGAAGACCAAACTCCTGCATGAACAACACACACACACACACACACACACACACACACACACACACACACACACACACACACACACACACACACACACACACACACACACACACACACACACACACACACACACACACGTGCAAACAAGAGTTGTTTGAATTTTGCATCAATTCCGGGAAGATCTGCTGGTGAAAGCTGCAAACACCATGCAGTTTGAAGACCTTTTCTGTGCAGGAAAATGACAGAGGCGAGAACTATATAGTATAGTTTTCTTATTAAGTTTGTGCTGAAGGATAAGCAGAAGCTGCTTGTCTACCAGAGTACTTTTAGGCATCCAATCTGAACCAAGATCATATGCCACAGATAGGCTTTTCTGCAAAATATGCAAATATACATATATATATATATACATACAGGATATGCAAGCATGGAAGATAAATTAATCAAATTATGAGAATAATACCCAAAGCGATATTTGGACCTAAACGCTAAATCACTTTTCAGATTATTTTGTTTGGTGGCTACATAAGACAAATTAACGGTGACAGAATCAAAAAATAAAAACATTTCTTTTAGCTCAACAATGAATAAAAGGAAGTTGTGATCCAGAGAACTGGTGCAGTCATAAGTCACCACGATCAAAGCAACAGGTTCAGCGCTGTCAACTCAGTACTAGTCATATAGTTTCACCACCAAATAACAAGGAAGGATTTACAGTGAATCAACACACCAGTGAAGCTGAAATTACAGATACAATGTATGCCTTCCACATGCACTTCTCATTGTTAACAGCAAAGACCCAGCACTTCCCACATCACCGAACAATCCCTCCCCTGTCGAACATCTCTGACTCGACCCATTACACCCTCAGTCCTGCCCGCTGTTCCTTCTTTCAGCCATAAATGGCGCTCACGTGTCAGCAGAGCTCACCTTATTACCAGTGAAACCGACAAACTCCAGCAGCTTGAGCGTCCGCGTGGGCAACATGGAAATCATCTGCAGGAAGTAGACAAGCAGTGCAATTGAAAGGCCAGCAGCAGGACTACAGAGTCCTCCTCCTGTCTTTGTGATGAGGACACCAGTGGTCTCCAAAGATATGATCTTGACTTTCATAAACATACTGTAAAAAGGGCCACAGGTTGTACAGTAATTACAGATGTCTTCCAACCTACTTCTACTGCAAATAAGTGGAACAGGTGAACAACAACAAGAACAAGAACTGCTTGTCTGCTTGTTACATTTGAGCTGATCTTGCTATATATTCATATTTTGCTCGTTATGTGCTTCTGTTTAATTCATATAGTTCAGGCTTGATACTCTCTGGAAGACCTGTGTCCCACAATTCATGATGCGATCAACTTTTCTTTGACAACAAATGCAAACATTCAGCCTCCTACTTACTAGATTAAAGGCTCCGACTCCCAGTTTAACGCCACCCTCAAAATGGCCGTGGTTCTCACCGTGAGAGTATCCAGAAGACTGGAGGATTGTGTGAAGCTCTCTGTGGGGTGAAGATAAAGGAAGCAGATTAAGAAGGGAAACTGCAGGGCTTTACAAGGTGATGGGGGAGAGAGAGAGAGAAAAAAGGTCTACTCGGACAGCATGACGAGATGAGAACAAAATGATATGCTGGACTTTAAGATGCTCACTTGTATGTCTGGTAGCTGTTCCTGACTTTGATTCCCCCTTTGATGAAACTGATCATGTTTTCATCCTGAACAAGAGAGCAGGAGAGGTAAGAGAAGGAGTTTAAACAAACGTGAAAAGCATCAGAGGTGTCACGTTCAGTGGCAGGTCTATCTGTGTTATCCTGACCTGAAGGAAGGTGAGTGCTGCCCTCTGCAGGAGACACTCGGCGTAGCAAACTTCAGCGTGAAGCTCCTCTGAGGAGGAAATGATTACGTCACAGTTATCTCGAGTCCGAGCAATGGCCAAACACATGCGCCATCTGTTCTAATGAATTCCGGTGACGCATCGGACTCGTCCCGTCAGCACAGGACTTTACTGACCTTCTGTGAAGTTCTTGGAGAAGCTCGACTTCTTGCGTTGCCTGATTGAGGAAGCACAAAATAACAAAACCATCACGAGTGTTTAGTGGGCTTTTCAGCAGCATAGCACAAGCCTTATCTTATTTCTATGCAAATCAGTGACTCAGCCTCTTTCCAGTAATCACAGGATGCTGAGCTGCTGCCGGGTGAAGTTACAACAAGGTGCTGACCGTGCATTAAATCTCCTATAAACAGTCACAACATTTAAAAAGGAAAACTGCAGCTCTGACCTCGGATCAGTGTTGTTCTGAAGAAGAGCGGGTGTTGAGATGCACCTTTAGTCCAGCACTGAGTCATGACAGATTCTCACAGCGGCTCCAGGAGTAATTGACAAACATTTGTGACATTCCTTCAGCCAGTGAGTCTGGATGATCTCAGCATGTTCTCTGGTTTTGGTACAACGTTGCTAGTGTGTTGTGTGTCTTAATGTCTAAATGTTTGAGCAACGTCAGTTTTTATTACTAAAACTGAACGAGATGCGTCTTCAAAAATCGAACTTTTTTGTTTGTAACTAAACTGGCTTTGACTCTGGTCCGAATGGCTTTCAAGAGACAAAATTCACTTCTGCAGCTGACTGGAGAGGAAGTAAAAAAAAACAACCCTGTCACAGTTTATCCGCTGGTCATTGGGGCATTATTACACTCCAGTGTTGTGGGGAAGTCTCACCGCTGACAGATGGCCTGGGCCTCTTTCATGGTGTTTCCTGCAGTCTGGATGTGTTGGGGGTCAAATGTCATCATGGCCTGCATCTCCAGGATGGTGGCATAGGTCAGAGCGTGGTACATGCTGTCTTTGGTTCTGTTGAAAAGACAACACACCATGTTTTTAGTTTTTTTATATTGCAAGTTAAAGACGTCAAACGATCAGCAGTGTGCTGAAAGAGATGACGAAGAGGTGAGAACAACCTTTTGTTTGATTAAAGAGATCGAACAAGACAGATATGTGATTGAATACATGGATGACTTAAGCCACACCACTACACACCATGAAAGAGAAACAATTAGTCGTCTATTTATACCTGCAGCTGCTGTTACATGTCACGTCACACCCTGTGTTTAACCTGCGTCTTGCAGGTTTAAAGAGATGAAGGAGGAGTAAAAGTGTTGGATGCCTCACACATTTCTCCAGTAGATGTACTTGTTGTTCCAGTTTTAAACCAGTATAGGAACAAATCACATGAAGCTCTTTCATTTCGTATTGATTTCAGAGGTCCATATGGACGAACATGGGTGGTTTAAGTAGCACTCTGTATGTAGCTGTGTATAGTACTCAGACGCACAAACACACACAAAGGAAAGGCAGAATAATGTAAGTAAAACATAAAGGCAGAGGTGTGTTCTCGAAGAATGCTGTCGGTCTGCATCACTAACATTTCACTGCTATTCACCACCGACTGACTCATGTGATCAGCCTCTGTGATGTCCCTCTGAGCTCCAACCAGTCCTCTGAACTGGAAACTTAATTTGCACAAACATATTTTTCAACCTATGTAAAAAAGAGCACAAAGACGCACCGACGCGTTGCTCTGTCACTTTACTTTTACATATATTTGCTAAAGAGAAGACAAATGTGAAAGTTGTACAATGTAGTTTTTAGTCTGACAGGGTCATAAAACTGCAGCGATAAATCAGAGTTCTGAGCTTCAACTCTTCACCTGAGGGACTCAACAGTATTCATTCTAATCAAGTGACCAATCAGTGAACAAGAATCAACTTACAACAAGTAAGCACACAGCAGAGAGTCGGAGGAGGCGGAGGTAGAAGCAGAGAGATTTGCCTGCCTTTCCATTTCCATCACGTCAGGCTTATGCAAGACGAGAGCTCAAACTCAGTGAGGTCCATTGAATTGCTTGTAGCCGTGCTAAAAGTGGCTGAGAATTCCAAATATTTCACAGCAGCACTCAGATATTTTCCAATCAGCTTCACCTGAGGTTCAGGGACACAAAGGTCCGAACCGGTCGGACAGCACTGACGCCGGGTTTCCCCACATATTTCCACCATAACGTTCCATGATGCAGTTGTTTTGTACTTCCTACAAGAAACGCAGGTGTGCATCTGCATCATGTTGTCTGCACATGTTAGTAACAATCAGGAAGTGATGGGGGCATCACTGGGTGGAGCGCGTACACCTCAGTCCCTTATTGCAGTGAAGTCTGGCCTGTGGCCTTTGCTGCATGTCATCCCCTCTCTCTCTCCCATGACTTTCCTCTCGCTATCAGAATAAAGCAGAAAAGCACAGAGGGTTTGCCACACTTCTACAGTACACATCCTGCTTCCACTCCCCGCTAGGGCCTTGAGGAATGGGGCAGGACGGTAGGAATAATGGGAGATTAAGAATGTATACATGTTTGTACAGAGACCTGGCGAATGAAACCTTGTGCCTAGCAGGCATGTTTCTACAAAGCTGAGTCTGCAGTGGCTCCTTTTGCTACGACTCAAGAGGAGGAGAAACTTAAAGCCTGGGCCTTAAATATCTGTACCCTATCAGAGAGAGTAGCAATTGAAAGCAAATTGAAAGAGGAGAAAATTGAAAACACAGACAAACATTGAGGGGGACGAGGGAAGGTTCTGCCGCTGTTTCACATCCTCGAGGGCTGCACGTTCCCCCAGTCTGTCAGAGTATCTCTCTCACAATGCAGCAGATATCATCACACCTTATATAATGTTACATAAGTCTGACGGTTCAAGCCATCGGCCTCCTCACAAAACTCTCCTCTGTGCAGCAAACAGGAAGGAAACCGAGGAGTCTGTGGGTGTAATTGGGTTTTGTAAAAAGCCAAACAAAATAAAGTCCCGCCTCAAGTGCTGCATTTAAATGTAAAACAACACAACACAACACTACCTGGCCAGATCACCATGCAGGCCCCGACTATTAAAGGATAGACGTGTCTTATCCTCTTAAGTTTCAATCTGCAGTGGTTTCTGACTCTCTGTCCTCCTGCATGTGTCAAATCCAACCGTCTGGGCTCAAAACAGCTACAAACATGATCGTATTTACAGCTTCTGTTTGTTCAGGTGGACCTTTAGTGACTGAACGAGGCAGAGAAAGCACAAGACAGCACTCAGAGATCTGTGGGAGGACTATCGAGACAAACGTGGGGTGAGCCGAGCTGACAGCAGCTAGAGGTGTTGGATGTAAATTTATTTCACAGCTGAATATTTCACAAATCCAGATCTAAATACCAAAACATATTATGATTGAACAGGTCAGTCTCTTGGCAAAAGCGTATTTATGTAATGTTGCCTAAATCAGATACTTGAAGTGCTAAACACACCAAAACAACAACACGAAACTGACAACGGCTGTCGATCTAACCGTATAATACTGAATCATGAAGAAAAGAGCAGACTGACAGGAAGCTGTTCTTCTGTCTTCATGTAAGCCGGCCCTGAAAAGAAGAAACTGGGGCTAAGGAGTGGTCCGCAGTCCCAGGAGTACATAAACGGTGGAAAAATAATATCGAAGATGTGATGAAGTTTCTGATACTAGAGAGGAGAATGAACGGCGAACAATGGAGTAACTCGATGACACGGTGTTTGGAATACAAAAGTGGAGGCGGTGCTGTGAACCCGGAGAGAGAGAGACATGTGAACGGAACACAAAGCAGCATTCGAAGCATGTAAAGCGTTCGGCCATGGAATAATCTAATCAGCTGCATCAGCAGCAAACACACTAGTTCCTTTAGCCCTCCCTGGTATCGCTGTCTCTGACCTGTCTCTGTGCCCAGGACTGTGTATTTACATGTTAAGGTTATTGCTTGTGTATTGATTTGAAAATTGGAACTCAAAGCATCAAAAAGTAATTGTAACGTACAACATTTACAGTGAGGTTTTCCTAATTTTTGGACATTTTATTGAGCAAATAAATTGATGTATTTGCTTTGTAATTAATTAACAAAGGTAATTCAGTAATAGCAACCACATTTGCCGAATCATCGTCAAAACAGAAGCAACAGAAGAGTTGTTTTTTTTATAGCCACAGAGGTGCCTTGAGCTAAGAGCGAACATGTTCACGATGACAATGCTGATGTTTAGCAGCTATAATGTTTATGTTCACCATATTAGTTTAGCGTGCTAACATTTACATTTACATGACAGTGTGACAGTGAGCCTGAAGCAGCTAAATGGACTTCATCATTAGTTCTTCATCATTTACAACTTTGTTTTGGCTATACGTCAAAATGTCTCCTGTAAAAAAACATTATTGCACGTGACGGCAGTTTGCTGTTGGAAATCTTCCCCTTCGAACACCTGAGGGTTCAAAAACCCCTAAAAATACAGTTGCTTGCATGCATATTATCAGCTGTTTGTCTTTTATAAGCACAATGCCAGGTGGGTCAATGCTGAGAACAGCAGCTGTATGAGCTCGTGGTTCGGGTCGTTCTCGTACCTGGATCTAAGCCGAGCCTGCGCCTCCTCAAAGTCGTTTCTGAGGAACAGATCCAGGGCGGCCATGCAGTCCTCCAGAGCCAGCGACAGGTCTGATCTTGAGCACCTGCAGAACCAAAACAAACACACAACATCTGAATGAGAACAGAAGCCAGCGACAGGTCTGACCAGAGACAAAAATACATTTGAGATATCTGTTTTATTGAAAAATTATGCTCTTTGTATTGGACAAGTGCTCAGTAAGTCACTCGAGTTCAGGATAAATTCACAGCTTGGAGAAATAAGCAACCGTCTTTCAGTGGACATTTAGTTTAAATTTAAACTACTCTGCCTCTCTCACTATATGTGACCCAAGCACTGACCTACAACAGAGCCTGGGATCCTTATGTAGGCTGTTTATTGACATGCTTTACTGAACCCTTTCTACTCCTCTACTACATCACAAGAGAACCAGAAACACAGGCAGGCTGAGCCACACAAGCACACAGGCTCAATAGAGTGCTTTGCTGTTAGTGTTGCTGCTTAAATCACAGTTAGTCAAAAACCATCCACTGTTATAGAAATGCATGCTCAGGGAGTAGTTTTTGAACAATATCCTCTTTATTAAATGAGAAGAACGGATGCTGCTGCTGCTGCCTTCAATGATTCATGTCTCTAGTAAACACTGCTGCGAGCTGTCTGAACTCCTCTAAATGATTGTTGATGATGTCGCTGCGTATTAAGAGTTCATTACACAGCGCACGTGGTCCTCACGTGACGCCTGTATAACGGGGCCACACTGATCATGCACTCCTTCATCACAAGGCGTCCTCCTCTTCGACTTCCCTCGCTGTACTGACAATGGATCTGTTTAAGTGTCCGTTTTATTCCTTCACGTCATTGTGAGAACAGCACTGTGAAAAACACATCAATGAATGAATGACGTTGATGGTAGATCTGAAACGCTGATGAAAGATACATTTTCGTGTGTATCATATGTATATGTACCATGAAATTTGAGTTGTTCATTTGTTTGTTAGTGATGTGTGTTTCTTTTGTGAACTAGGAACCGGATTTCTATTTAGTTCCGTCTTGAAATGCAGTTTGGTTTTGTGCTCGGAGCTTCCAGGCCACCGTAGTGATCACATGAGCGTGACGATTATTCCCCGTTAGTCAGCCAGTCGGTGTTACCTTCAGATGTCTGCAGCAAACAACGATGCTGAAGAATAGGAGGGCAAACTAAGACCAATGTGTACGTCCAGCTGCGACTAACAGACAGCAGTCACTTGACATTCCTGCCCATTAGAAACACTGAGGAACTATACACTTATCACACAAAGACACACAACCACCATAAAGGAGCACACACACACACACACACACACACACACACACTGGTGCAGCTCTGGCTAATGACATGCGGGTGACTTCTGTGTTCACCATATGACCAGCAGCAAGCTGAGCTTCCTCATAACACCACGAGCTGCTGTCAGTGAAGAATATATATTCAGTTTGTGTCTTCAGTTGTTCTCACAGTCAAGATGTCCCAAAACAGAACAGAAAGAATAGAAAAACGATGGGAAATTGTTTTACTCTCTAAGTTTATCTGAGAAAACCAGTATTGTGTTATAAATAAATGATATATAATTAAAAGAAGAGCACTACAGAAGAACTAGAAGACTGTCAGCCATGTGTGCAAGCACAGCGATCAACATCAGGTTTGTCTTATGTGCCGACTCCACATCGACTATGTCCATTCACCCTCTCACTCATAGAAATAGAGTAGGAGTAGAATGGACATTGAACTGTTATCCAAGGGTCATTTGACGAGTATAAAAGAAAATGATCAGCTGCTATCGTGAAAACACACATCAGTGAGGCCATAAAGCGTGCTCTGGAGACGGCTAGTTAGCTTGTTAGCTTGTCCTTCTCTGGAGCGGCAGGGAGTGAGCGAATACATCAAGTGAGAAGAAGTAGGGGTCCTTTTACCATTGACTTCTATACAACGGACTTCTTTTTGCAACCAGTGGGATCATTTATCAGAAGCGGAGGTTCACCGCCTGGTGAAGCCTCACCTCAATGAGTCTCCAACTCGCCGTCAGTCTGTTAAGTTTATACAGAAGTCAGCCGCTACAACGGCAGCAACGCTAACAAATGTAACACGTGAAAATGACTCCGACCATCCTGCTACGTCGATTTGATCACTTGCTCCAGTCTAATCACCTGTTCATCTTTTTTAAGGGATTATGGTATAATGGAGAGTTTGTTTACTTGTCTGGCTGTAACCAGCATGTGTACAAGTTCATGACTGCATTTTATTGTCAATGTATAAAGTTGAATCAAACCTTAGAAAAGAAATCAACCTCCCTGTTTTTCAAATTGTTTAACTGATGCAGGGGGCTACTAATTAACTCAGTAATTAACTCCAACAGGAGTTACTATGCTGGCGAACAATCAGTGCATCATTTCCTCATAGCTGGGAATGAACTCAACTGGTTCTGACAGAAAGGAAAACGAGACTAAAGACAATCTGAGGCCCGAGGACACGGAAAAGAAACCAGTTCTCAATCCGTGAACAAAGATGATGACACAGTACGCCTACAGGACAATGTTCTCTAAACGGAGGGAATAATTGACAATCATATGAAAGAAAGAAAAGGCATGACAACCGAGGAGAGTCTGCTGGATTCAGGATGTGCGTAGCAGCATTGTCCCAATAACTTCACTGAACTTCAAGTCAGCTGAAATTCTGGGGTGATTTGCACAACGATAATCATTATCAACGAGCCACACACACACACACACACACAAATAAAAACACGTAGCCCACAACCACTATTCATATACACACCCATGCATGTGCTCATGAAACCTACAATGCAGACACACACACACACGCACATTCTCCCTCCTCCGAGAGTGACGAAGCATTAGTTTATCAGCTGCGGATCACAGAGCTTTTCACTTCCTTCCAGCCGGTAGAAGACGTCTCTCACGGCTTTGAGCTGCGACACAAAAGAGCCGAGCTGCCTCGACAACAACACGAGCGAGTTTGTCCACATGCCTGAGTGTTACAGCTCGAACGCACACAGAACACAGAACGGCATCTGTCAGAGGCCAACCGAGCAGGCAGCAAGTATCTTACCCATTTGACGGAGTCTCTTCCTCTTCTGACATTTTCATCTGGCGACAGTGTGTGTGTGTGTGTGTGTGTGTGTCTGAAAGATAGACAGAGAGCTGGAAAACTGAGTGTGAGCCTGAGGCCTTTCCAGCAGTGTGATGGACTACGTCTCCTTCTGTAGCAGCAGCAGCGACAGCAGAAGCAGCAGCAGAAGCGCAGTCGGGTGAAAGAGAGAGAGAGAGAGAGAGAGAGAGAGAGAGAGAGAGAGATAGAGAGGAGGAGGAGGAGGAGGAGGAGGAGGAGGAGGAGGACGCAGCAGCAACAGCAGATCTTAATCAGATTGGGATGACCATACACATGAGTGTAGAAAACACAGTCTATCTGTGCTGCGTCTAACACACACACACACACACACACACACACAATAACATAGAAAAGGTCTGTCCCTGCTCTTCCGATCATCACCCTCATGCTACACACTGCAGTCTCTGCTCCGATTGGTTATTGCAAAATCAGAGGCGGGGCTAAAGGCCCTCGATTCATGGCCTACAGATTTTTAAACAAGATGTGAAACAACAAAAGGAAGAAGAATCAAGAAGGACGGAGTGACAACTAAAAGAAGAATTTAAGTTACAAGTAATTCATTCATCCCCCGACACAAAACTTTCAAAGAGGGAGCGTGACGTTTAAAAGACAAGAGGGAGGGAGTGCTGGTGCGTAGTGAGACTCTCAGCCGGTCCGGTCTGCTGCAGTGACAGAGACTAAACACTGCAGCGACCACAGAGTCCAGAAATAGAAGACATAGACGCAGTACTGTGGACGCACAAGACCTATTGTGGAATCGTGAATGAAACATTGGCCCAGCGCAAAGACTTAAGGGTGTTTGATCCCCAGAAACTGCAGCTCACCGCTTCATCTTTAGATGTGTGCGAGCGTTTGACTAACAAACCCTTTTTTTTAATTTATTTTGGCAAGACATAGCGTGGAAATCCCAGGTGTGATTGATATTTTAAAAAGCTCTGCCACTGTTCTCGTGAAAGGCATTAATTACACCTGTGTGTGTTTCCGGTTATGACAAATCAAAATGTCTCTGTGATCTAATGTCAGAAAAGTGCTCAGATCGTTAACGCTTTGGAAAAGTGGCGAACAGGAATAAATACATTGGTTTGAAGAAATGTGTTCAATCAGCCCATTTGAGTCTTGTTTTGGGCAATGCAAGTGTTTTTGGTAAATGTACACTTTGTTAAAGGGTTTTCAAATTCTAGACTATTTTCATAGCTTTTACTCTTCTAATGAGGATGTTTGTTTATTCGCCTCAGTCTGGTAACTGCATTAGTGTCTCAACTGACGATTCTTTTCTCAATGACTCCCTTTCTTTGGTCTACAAAATGAATGAATCAAAAGAAATGCCTGCAAAGCCAGAGGCGAGAGGTCTAACTAACAGTCCAAAAACTAAATATATTCACGTTTACATTCACACCAAACAAAGAAAAGCAGCAAATTCTCACATTAGAGACGCTAAAACAAGGGAATGTTTGGTGTTTTTGCTCGGAAAATGACACAAATGATAAGTTGATGATAATACATTTTCTGTCACCAGACAAATGTATGTTTCATCTAATTAATTCTGTTCTAAACTGGTAGACACTCGCGAGACGATATGAATCCAAAACCTGAAATCCTCTGCTGATTCATAGAATATATAATTTCTCTCGATGGATTCATAGAATCATGAGATGTATTGTAGCATGGCTTCATAGCACACGTATTAGTAACCCTGTTAACATCAAGAGAGCATAAAGATCAAGCTCATGTGACTGCAAAGCACAGAAACATGAAGGGGAATTCATCAGTCTTTAAAGACTGTACAAAAGAAGCTTAATTGTTACTTCCATCGCTCTCATGTGTGTGCTGTGAGGAGCACAGACGGGTCACGGGGTCAAAGGTGGAGATAATTAGATTTCAATCGCTGCTGTCGTCATGGTGGAGAATTGGATCGGAAAAACAAGGATTAGGACTCCGGAAATGCTACCGCTTCAAACAATCTCGGATTTTTTTTTGGGCTTAATGTAATAATATTCAAACCTATCCTGCTGTTGTGCACCACATGATAATAAATCACACTAAACATGTGTTGTTATTAACACTTGTATCGCTACAACAGTGTTGTAATGACCATTGATAACATATTTCTTCCAATGAGGTCAAATTAATCATAAATTGAAAGTATCTACTTGTATGTATTAAAGATGATATATACAACTTTAGGATAATTTCTCGTGCCTCTGAATGGTTGTCGATGTGGTGACGGCTGAGCTGGCGGCTTGCAGCTAACAGTGCTAACAGTGCTAACAGCGCTAACAGTGCTAACAGCGCCAACGTGCAAAAGTGTGGGGCAGAGTTAACAGTTTGAACCTGAGGGGGAACCTGGAGGGTGGGCGCTACGCTTCTGTGACGACCCCGTGGGTCAGCTGCAACCCACGTACGAGTGCAGTGCAGAGCATCGGTCATCGCGGCACACTCGCGTGCACTAAAAGCATGCGCAGCCGGCCCGGCTACGTCAACAAAGAACGGAGAAACTCGGATAACAACACACGCGGTGGGAGAGTTGACTTAATTCTCGGCGTAGGTATTGATGCTCTGAATATCGAATATAGCACCTTTAATTCCTTGCAAATTAAAATGGACGTATCTTCACATTTAACTCTCAGCAAGACAGCCAATAAGATCATTCCCTAAAATGTCCCAACTATTGGTTTAAATACCAAAAGAATATTTTCTAATGAACTAAAAATGAACATGTAGTGTTAAAGTGCTACATTTAGCACCTTTTACCTGGATTGTGTTCAATATATAAAATATTTGTGCTGATCGTGCTCTTTTTCCTTTAGTCCCTCGGATCCAAACAGACACAGCTATCCTCCGCCTCGGGCTTCTTCACGTGCCTCGACAGAACGTAGGATTAAATAACTAAACTGCGAGATGATGCTCAGGTTCTCTCCGTCTGAATTACTTATATGTCGAACACGTCACTAACATGTCCAGAGGTCCTTTGAGTCAGCTGTAACGTGGTTCACAGCAGCTCACTCTCATGCAGGATTGCAAAAGAGTAAAAAAAAAATAGACAACGATGTTTTTGCAAATAGCAGGACAGCAGCAGGTTTCTCAGAGCATTGTTTCCCTTTGTGTTGCTATCTAAATCTTGCTTTATGATAAGTCGGAGTTCACTTGCCCATTTGATGGATTTGTTGATTGCGGAGCATCTTTGTCGTCCGAAAGCTGTAACCTGAAACAAGAGGAACAAAATCCAGTCTGTTTCGAGAAAAGAGGGAAATCTCATGGGATGAAAAACCGGCTGAAAGGCCGGCTATTGTTTGAGGAACATGACCGCGAGAGCCATAGAAACAGGGACAGTGATATCGGTGGACACTCCCAGGCTACTTATTTCTACTTGTTGGGAACATTTCTGTTGATATGAACAAGTTTTGGGGAAATCGGTCTGATGTGGGAAGATTCTGGGAAAGCTTCGGGGAA
Organism: Leptoclinus maculatus; assembly: GCA_032191485.1. Classification (NCBI taxonomy): domain Eukaryota; kingdom Metazoa; phylum Chordata; class Actinopteri; order Perciformes; family Stichaeidae; genus Leptoclinus; species Leptoclinus maculatus. Next base: position 32,143,296 of record JAVDOI010000004.1, read on the forward strand.
CACATCAGGTTTCATGGAAAGATGCAAAAACAGTTACGAAACAGATTTGTTTCCTTCGTGTCCTTCATTGGTTTTCAATTTAAAGCAACGCACCTGAAGTCTGTGATGACGGGATCCATTTCTGGACTGTTTATGACGGACAACCTGGGGAAAAAAGACAAGTCAGTCTGTGTGTGACAACATGTCATCACACTGTTAATAAGTGTTTTATTAGCACTGTGAGCTCGCAGGGTTTGTTGTTTTGTTACTAATGATGAATAATAATATGTGCACACAACGTGAACATACTGGTTTGAGGAGTCCGGGCCGTCGTGGATGTCCTGTGCCTGACCGGCATCCCTGTGAAGAGGTCAGAGGTGACTTTAGAGAGAGCGTAAGAATGGATCTCATCATGGTGAGAAGAGGAGGTGTGCGAGGATATACTGGAAGTCTGATCTGAAGATCCGAGGAGGACTTAAAGAGGTTCGTACAGACAGTTTACATGTAAATTGTTACCAGCATAATGTAGGGACACAACATGTGTCCACAGGAACACAAGACTAAATGTATCGAAGCTGTTTATTCCTCATATTTTGTTTAGTATTTCTCATTTTTAAGTACAAAAAGAAGCAAAGATTAGGAAAAGTCAAAAGGTTATCTAACTTGGTGTTGAGGAATTCAGTTATTTTCACTTAAATCAATTGTGTGACCACTTTTGGGTACACTGCTACTGAGCCTGCATGACCACATCATGAATGTAATGCTGTCTAACAGGCTGCAGGCTGGCAGCAGAGTACATAACAAAGACAGCAGTCTATCAATCATCACACCACACTTTGACAGGACACTATCTACAGTATTTCCACTTTTGACTCAACGTGGTTAGACTCACTTTTCTATGAATTTATTAGATGTTGGGCAACTTTTTATTTGTTCTTTCTGAATGATTAACAGTGGCAGGTTTTTACTGTCCTACAGTACAGAGACACAGGACTGAACTTCACAGATCATATCACAGAAGAGTGTGTGTGTGTGTGTGTGTGTGTGTGATCTGAAGAGGATCAATGAGGGGCCCTGAAAGATAAAGTAAGTGCGATTAAATTCTTCCGCACTTCTGAAAACAGACATGTACCGACAGGGTCAGGACTTGCACAGACTCTATGAAGCTTCTCCCTTCTACTCACTCATTTTTCTTCACGCTGCGTCTCCAGTTGGTAATAAAACTCATCCCACAGCTCGGAGGTCCGGCGAAAGAGCAGAATATCCCGGGACGGAGCAGGTTTACACAGCGGGCATGGGGTGGACAGACAGAGCAGATCACGCGGAGTTCACAAATGACGGCGGCTGCTGTGCGTCTTCCTCCTTCCTGACGTGGAAAGGTGTGTTACTGCCGTCATCGCCACAATAAATGACTTTCCTATTGAAATGCACCGCGATGTAGCTGCTGCAGGTCCGGGCTTCATGGTCCTAAAGCCGTCCAGATTACACGCGCAGTTACGCACTGCGAGTTTTTTAAAGTATGCTCATAAACAAACAAAGCTACATATATAAAGCACGTTATTATAAATAAACCCCCCCAAAAATATGCAATTCAAAGTTACTCATCATAAGCCTTATAATTAGACGGTTTCATTTAAAAAAAATACTTTATTTATATACTGTATTTTAATTTGAAATTTCAAGCCAGCCTGGGTTATACATCATTACATTTGAACATCTACAGTTCCAGTGACTTTTTGCTGTTTCCAATGTCAATAAAGGGCGTTTGAATAACTTATTTTAGCTAAAATAATAAGTATACTTTGAAGTATACTTTAATAGAGAGATATAAATGATAGTATGTGCTTTATTATGAAACAGGCTTTATTTGTGGTAACTTTTAATGCTGCATTCTTTTGCATGAAAACATACAACTCTGAACACATGTATATGATTGCATGCTGGTGGTTCTAATTGCATATATGTACATTTACTAAAGTGCCGTGGTGAAGTACAAATTTGAGGTGCTTTCCTTTCTGTTTCCACTACATTTTAGAGGGAAATATTGTACTTTTGACTCCACTAAAACTAATTACGTAGCAGATAAAGATGTAACAAAACCTCAGCTTCCTAACTTCAGCTTGTATAAAACAAGATGAGTTGCAATAGATTGAGATAGGAAGCAGCACGTGTGTAGAGTAGTTATGGTTGAGCAACATGAATAGCACTAAAACACCAATGCATAATAATTCATAAATATAATACATAAACAAGAATAGTGAGTAGATAATATTTCTGTATTCTTTACTTTTGTAAAAGTACAAATAAAACAATGTAAAATACTGCATCAAGAATCTTAAGTAAAAGCAGAAGTACCTGTTTAATCAGCTAGATGTACTGTGGCACATGAGACTGTTATTATCATGTGTTATTGGATGATTAATACAGATACATTAATACTTATAAGCATCATTTTAATTTGGTTGGTTAAGGTGGAGCTCATTTTTGTAAATGTGTGTACAGTTGGGTAGTTTAATCTATAACGGTGCATCATATTTGATCAGCAAATTATGTGTTTCAGATGTTTTAGATGGTGAAAAGTACAGTATTCCCATCTGAAATGTAGTGGAGTAGAAGTATAAAGTAGCATATAACTGAAATATAATGTAATCTGTTAAGCTACAGTACAAGTCAATGTTACTTAAGTAACTTTGCACCACTGCTTTTACTCAACTAAACATTTGAAAGCAGGACTTTTTCCTGTTATGGAGGTTTTTAACATAAGTAAATGAACTAAAACAGCTTCCACCACTGGCTGCTTAAGACCCAGTAAGAACAAACAAACTGCAAAACTACACATGTTTAATATTTATTCTGTTTCAATTAAATGCATTACATATTCTGGCCAAACAATGATTTTTCTCTCTACATGTTAGAAAATACAAAATAAAAATACAATTAGCTTGAGTTTTAAAAAGCCTTCATGGGTAAGCCTAGAAACAAAAGTGGTTCTTGAGTCTGTACAAATGACAGTAACGTGTAAACTGTATGACAGACAGACAACTGCTGTATTGAGTTTACAATAAACGTGAACTGTAAGTAGGAAGTGCAGCTTTAACCACGGACAGTAAACTAGTTAAACATTGAGAGGAAACAAGGACGATGCTCATTTTTCTCAAAGACAAAAAAAAAAAAAAAAAAGAGACAAAATAAGTCGGAGCAGGAAGAAGTTTGGTCAGAAATTAGCGAAGAAAATGAAAACGAAAGCCTCCTGGCTGTACAAACCGAGCCTTCGCTTGTTCAGAAAACTATCACAGTTTAGCACTCTGTGTTAAGAAACTCATTTTCTGGGAGAAAACACAAAATTACCCAGCAAGAAGAGGAAGAATCCCTGGCCGATCAACTGCTCTGTGGGCGTTTACTGGTAACAACACACCAGGGATGCTAATCAGCTTTTACTGACTGACGTGTAATCCAGTTAGTCTCTCAGAGAGGAAGCATCTGGAAGTATTAAAAAGGGTCAAACAAACAGCAAAAGAAGCACCAACAGTGGCTCACTTCAAAATGGAACCTGAACTTGTGAAACGGACTACTGGAGGAAGTTGATCTGTCTCAACATACGTCTTTCATTAGAAGCGTCTGCTGTAGGGAGACTGCTGAGTGCCTAACCCTTGATCAGTGAGGATGAACAACACTATTAACACTATTCATTTAATGTACGACTACGCAGCAGGTAAAGTGGGCTTACATCTGCTTCATGCTCTACGACAACCCAGTTTCTATCTTTAAAGTGTGTCTGTTAGTGTCAATGATAAAAGACATTAATACAAAGTTTCATACTAATTAAAAGACACTAAGTATTTGGTGTTGGACTCACGTTATCGTTTTGTGCAATCCCTTGTAGTGTGCCCTGAATTTTAATGCTAATTAATATGAAATAGTTGTAGTTTCATTCCTTTCAGTATCTCCCAAAACATAAATTGACAGAGAGATGCTGAAATGTAAAAGACATTAAAGTATCTAGAAGCTGAACGTGGTAGCATGTGATGGATTTGTTATGTTTTTGTATAAGTCTACACATGCGTTTCACATATCAGAGGACCGGTAACTTCCAGTTGAAGGAGTAGAAATGTTGAAACCTTGTCCTGAACAAGTACTTTTTTCTGTCGGACTATAGAACTATATATAAGTACATGGTCACTCCATTCAAAAAAGACTCGCACTCTAATATTGTTAGTGCCTCAAAAAACACGCTTTTTTCTCTCCTCTTGAAAATACTCAGTTAAAAAAATTAGGGGGATTTTTTTTTGGGCTCGACAAAATGAGCAAGACTATTTCTAATTAAAGAAATCCCGTGAAATTCTCAATATAACTTCAGAAGCTGGAGTGAGCCGAGGTTTAAGAAGGCGTAGCGAGTACTGTTGGAGGATGAAGACAGGACTTGTGACATGGCCATTTCAATCAAGTTTTGAGTGCATTAAATAAATTACATTCTGGAGAGTTAATGTGATGTTGAACTCAACGGAGCAATCTCTAGATCCACATTCACTGCATTTCATTTTTCAACAATCCATTCTTCAGAACATACACTCCATCCTGGTCCTCTCCTCCAAAACAAGACCAACGGGATGGGGGGGGGGGGGAAATAAAAAATAAAAAATGAATACTGCATTGCCAGTGAACGGTGAACACAGTCTGGGGAGAAGGAAGAAGATTCAGAGATGGGTTTGTTCTAAGAAAGTCTCTTCATGGGGTCAGCAGGTGCTGCTGAATCAGTCCTGTACAGTTCCCACTTTGCTTTGGTGCTTTCTGGGCTGGGCCAGGCTGTGCTGTGCCGTGCCGAGCCAGGTCAGTGGACGAGGGGGAGGGGGAAGGGGAGGGGAGGGGGGAGAGACAAGGTCCTCAGGAGAGTTCAGACTTGCTGAGTGCGATGGCCAGCTCCAGGTCCTCTTGTTCCTGCTGGGTGAGCCTGGCAAGTCGCTCCTTTTCCTCTCGCTCGCTCTCGCGCTTTGCCCACTCTATCATGTCTTCCTCTGTCGGATACTGCTTCATAAACACAGAGAGGGTGCACACACGCACACACACACACACACACACACACACACACACACACACACACACACACACACACACACACACACACACACACACACACACACACACACACACACACACACACACACACACACACACACACACACACACACACACACACACACACACACACACACACACACACACACACACACACACACACACACACACACACACACACACACACACACACACACACACACACACACACACACACACACACACACACACACACACACACACACACACACACACACACACACACACACACACACACACACACACGCACACGGAAGGAAACACACATATGCAAAGAAATATGGGGGGGGGGGGGGAGACAAACAAAGACAAACACGTATACAGTTAACAGATTCTCAAAGATATATTAACAAACGTATTCTTAGAGCCTGCTGATAGATAACCAACAATAGCTGCATTAATAGAATACATGCTATGATCTTTACGCATTATAAGCTTCATAATGGAACTGTGTCTGGCCCCTAACATCCATCAAGGATGTATTATTGTTATTATACAACAAAAGGAATGCACAATGAAATGTGATCATGATTAGAGGAATAATATTTTTTTGAAGGGCCAATATCAAGATATCAGATGTAAAAATTGTTCTATATTAGTTTTTTTTATAACATACACACATTTTCTATAAGGATCCCTTAAATTTGGCAGTTCTGTCAGGAATATTACATAAATGGACACGATACAAAGGTCCCTGGCTGGAATCGAACCAGTGATGCGTCAGTTTACATGGTACGTATCTCAGCCTCTCAGCCACTGTGACACACACACACACACACACACACACACACGGCCGATAATATTGTGATGATGCAGTGGGTCACAGAGAAAGGTGTCCATAACTGTAATGCGGTGAGGCTGCACAATTAATCATAATTTGATCAAAATCGCATTATGGGCTACTACAATTTTCAAGTCGCAGGAGGCGCAATATTTGTTAAAAAGGTAAATGTGAGTCAAGAGTCAAAACATTTGACTGATATGGTTTACTTATATCGTAAACCATATCAGTCGAAGTAATCACAATAAGAGATTTTTCCAAAAACGTTCAGCCCGGTTTTTAATGAGCACTTCCTGCCTCAGTGCTGATAATGTTTCTAATGAGGGACAAGTAGAGTCGGATCGCTCGATGTCTGGACTGACATTCATCAGGAACCCACTGACCTTTCTCAAAGTGGACATTTTGACATGTTAATTGCAGAAGCAGCACACGTGTACCCAAGATTAATTTGCAGTTAATTCGCATTCATCTGTGTCAGTAAGCCGCCTCTAAATCCAAAATGTGGCAAGTGACCATGAACAGAGTGACGGTCTTTGTCATCATCACACATGTTGTGGAGGCGTGAAAAATCAGAGACTGGAATGAGATGAAAGCGTGAAAGCTGGGATCACGTGACCAAAATCAATTGTGTAGCATCACAACGACAAAAAAGGCGAAAAGAGAAGAGAACTTTTAATGGTTACAGATCGGACATGCACTGTGCCAACGGGTCCGTCATTCTCAATGAATGACAGGCGGAAGCATCCAGTGCGTATCCGCCCATGCGAATGAAAGTAGGCAGCGATGACGATGTTTTAGAGCGGCGCAGAACATGCATGATGAGAACGTTTAAGAAACAGCAAACGGATTTAGTAGTGAACGTGCATTTATTACTGGTAGCTGGTACATCCCACCGCTGCTTTTAAATATGAATGAAATCAGAAATAAATAAAGTACTTTACTTTCAGTTATCGTGGTGATTTAGTGAGACTTCTGTCAAAGTGCTCGTGAGGACCATCCTGGTGCTTTTGCATGTTTCGTCCCATTCAGTACAAATCTTCTGAATATTACATCGTTGCCAAACATTTAACAAAGCATGCCACTCTGTAGACTATTGGATGTATTGTATTTTTTCTGCTTTCCATGAGGCCACTAGAACATCAAAATATATTAATATGAACTTACAAAGACATAAAACTACCAAGATCTACCTTCATTATCGTGTAAAATAAACACACATGTCCAACAAAGCAGCAGCAACGACAGAACTGACGAACAATAGTAGGCTGCTTGAAAAGCAGGAAATATAAATAAACTTAAATTCAAAGCATGCTTTGGGAAATGTCAGCGTTAGTATAGTCACAACTAAATGAACTGAATATGCAAAAAATGTCGGTATGGTCCTTTAAAAGCTCAGGCATTTGCAGATAATAATATCATGGATGCACATAGAAGCCAGAGATGGTGCCCTTGATTCAACTCTTTATTCAACGTTCTTGACAGAGGTGTAAAGACACACAGACAGAGAGAATACAGGCCATCTGTTTCTCCACAACACAGACTAGGGCTGAATGTGAACCGATGAGTGAAGGGGTGGTCGGATGGACAGATGCATGGATAAATAAATAGCGGCAGGTGTAGAGGGGGGGGGGGGGGGGGGGAGAAACGCTATATGAGGGATGGGAGAGGCAGTGAGTATGAGTGAATGAGAGCACTAACACACAGTTAGCGTGCAGGTGTGTTCAACAACAGGGACATGCAGGTGCAGTCATGTGACGGGAGACGAGTCAATGAAGCCTCTTAATAAAAGTCATCCATCCCAAATCCACAGCGTCAGAGTACAGAGGATTTTAAAACTGTCATCAAGTTATTCCTGATAAATGAACAAGGGTCCAACCAATGTTTAGACCCAATGAACAATTTGGACTTTTCCTGTTTTCTTAATAACATGGCTACTTTTATGTTTTGAATGTCAGATGAAATGACTTCTTGCACATATTTGAATTGTATTTCCCAAAAAAAGCTGCTCCAAATTTGTCCCGGAGAATATGAAATCTATGAGTTTGTAACATCGACAGCACTTCATGAACCTCTCCGTTTTTAGGTTAAACCTCGTCTGCAACGGGATCTCACTAAAGATGCAGCGGGCACTAGTTAGTCATGGTCACTTGATGAAATGCATTGATGCCACAAGTGTGTCGACTCACACATTCGGACTCAAAATAGGCACTTTGCACCAATGGCAATTAGAAACGTACCTAAAAAGCAACTTCAGTGTTTTGCAATAAAATATATTTTTTTATTTCTGAATGAAATGTGCATATATGCACAGGCTGTAACGTCTAGTGTGCTTAGTTGGGATGGCAAATACAAGCAGCCTCTGATCTCTCCATTCACTGCCCGACATAAAGAGGGACTTGGTTTCACAAAGACAGATGTGTCAACTAAGATGTGTCAACTCATTTGTAACGCAACTTGTGTCCGTTACAACAAATGTGTTGCAGAGGGAATTTATCAGTGCATCTATAAATGCTATGACGACATTTCTGTACATTTCTTCATAAAGTAAGACAGTGCAACATCAATCATGGGGCATAAATTACGTGCAATCCCAATATAAATCAGTAAGAAAAAATAATTACAAGTATAAAGAATCTTCAACTGGCAAAAAAAAAAATATTGCATTCATAATTAAGAGCTAAAATATACACCAGCAGCAGACAGAATGCAAGAAAAATAAACTATTTTGTTAGCTTAGCTCAAGAAAACGAGGTTATCAAATAGCATCAGGAACCTGTGTTTATATGAGCTGCTTAGTTCACTTCTTTGGGACTTTTTAACGGCAGTGGATGGAGTGATTTATGAGCTGGCCTGATTTGCTTGGTGGTTGTGACTTTATTAATTATTAGCAGGAGAAAAAAAAAAAAAAAAGAGAAGAGGGCAGTGACTAGTCAGAGTCAGGTGAAGGTGAGGGAGAGGGCGAGGTGCTCACTTTGTCAAAGCTGGCAAATCGGTCAGCTTCCCGTGCGTTGTGACGAGGAGGGGAGGAAGGGGCGAAGGGGTCGGCTAAAGGATCCTTAGCAGGCAGGGAAGAGGAGGGGAACTCTCCCGAAGGCTGCTGGAGGAAGGGCCCTCGTCGCTGGAAGGAGTCGGACGACTCTGTCCTGGAGACGGACGATCTTTTACCTGAGGCGCAGACAGGCGGACGCAAGTGTTAATAAATACATGTTGAACGGGCCGATAACAGCACCACGGCACAGCTACCCTTTCATAGCAAGTACTGACCTGGAGGGGGAGGAGGTGGTCTGGTTGGCGTACCCGTTTTTGGGGGAAGGGCCGGGGGCACATCGGGGCCGGCAGACTGGCCGTCTTCCTGGAACAGGTTCTTATTGTTGATGCCAAACTGGTCTGCACAGTTTGACTGCAAGATAAGGTTCACACCAAATCAAATACATACAGGATTATAGTAGAGTATATGGTAGAGTAGAGTACAAACAGAAGGGATGACACACGGAGTCGCTACTATAGATCAGAGTGACTTAATGCTCAAGTGGCCAATTGAGTCACTGCAGTTGTTTGCCTTCATTTTTCAGCACCTGAGGTTGCCTCTTTGGATATTGCTGCTCGTTGTATGTACTAAATGATGATTTAGTGTCCAATTCCTCCACAGGGAAGAATCACAATGCAAGTGTTCAGCTATTTCCTCCCCAAAAACACCACAACACACTCAACCACTCACTCAACAGCCTCCCTGGATGTTCCAGCTTGACAGTAGAAGCGAGTTCACTGTGTCGCAACAATTACTACTTCCACCGACTCAACTCAATTATATTCAGTGCGTTTCACTACCGAGTGTTTGGTCAGCTCCGTGCATGTTAAGCACAGGGCATGAACAACACCTCTTCATTACCTTTGTCAAAGCACTGAAGTCTGCAAAGCCTCCTCCAAACGACTCACTACCGAACACAGCCGCAAACGGATCTGAAACACACCGGCATATAAAAAAAGGCACTGAGCATATCAAACTGGTATTTTATCATTTCAACAGCTGCAATGGCCTCTGTCCCCAGAGGGTGGCGCTACACCACAAGTCATACCTGGATCTGAGCTAGCGTTTACTGTCGTACCACCTGGAGCGAACGGGTCGTTGGATGCTGCGGCGTCCTTCTAAAAACAGAACATAGAGTACGTATTGTAGAATAAACTCTGCTGTGGGTGTGAATATCCTTAAACTTGATGAACTAGAACGATAAAGTTCTGACTTGTAACACAAAATCTAACTAATTTGTTATGGCAGCATGAACAACACAAACCCAGATATAATAATTAAACAACACTGTATACACTAGTAGTACACTATATGAACATTTGGGTTAACTGCCTTGTTTACAACGATTACTGATTCAAACAAACTTTTAAAAGTATCAAAAAACATCCATGATTGATATTTAATAGTCTTATTTCTGTTATCATGAGGACATTGGGACCCGGATGTACAGCAGGCCTACTCACCACGGCTAGATCAGAGGAGGGTAGAGAGCCGCTGAAGGGATCGGCCCCTCCGTCCTGAGAACCAAATGGATCCGCCTCCCCGGGGACATTCATTTTGCCACCAAACGGGTCGGCGTTGGCCATATTGTTCACCGTGGTGCCGAACGGATCCTTGGCTGCTACAGCTGGATCGGTAGGTTTGGAGGTGAAGGGATCCGGACCCGCTGCCGGTCCAGCTGCTACGTCACTCGGCTTGGTTGCAAACAGGTCTGGTTCTGGGACACCGGCAGTGGTAGCAAACAGAGCCGCTGAGCTGGCAGTGAATGGGTCGTCTGAGGCAAAGGGGGCGCTGGGGGCCTGGAAGAAAGAGTCTGCAGCAAAGGGGTCGGACCCTTTGAACGGATCTCCACCAAATGGATCTGATTCAACAGACACGGATACAAAGTGTGAACATTTGATACTGTAGGCTTGGTTTACGCTGGTCAGATAACACATTAAATATATATATCGATGCATTTTTTGGGATTTGTTTTGTATGAACTGTTTACTGTCGCGCACCAATCACCAAGCCATATGCCTTGTATTCGGCTTGGTGATCGAGTTCTGATCCGATTCTGATGAAATGGATTAGTTTGCCTGTTAATCACTTTCAAATAGAGAACTTACCTGCAACATCTGCTTTTCCAAATGGATCATCTTTGAATGGATCGTCTATAAAAAGGTTAAAAAATATCATCAATCTGAGTACATTGAGGGTCTGGTACAACATTTAATCATTTAAAAAAAAAATAGTTAACCTCATTCTGAAAGTACCCAAAACTAATCTACAATAAATACAATTAAATCTGGAAAACAAATCACTATTAACTAAACTTAAGACGTTTGTCGGGACTCACGGTCAGTAAAGGGGTCCGAATGGAAGAAGTCCATCTCGGGCAGAGAAGGCGGGCTGGTCTGAGGCGGCATAGAGCGAGGGCCGACTTGAGGCGGTAACGAGTTGGTGGGGGTTTCCGGGGACTCTGCTGGCTCCTGTTCGCTCTCTGGCTCTGGCGATGCAACCTGTTGAACAGCGACAGGGCTCTGCTGACAAGCTTGACCACTACAGTAATCCATGTGAACGTCGTGTTTACACTACACATGATTAATGAATCCCTGAAAACCTTAAGAGATACACGCGTTAAATGATCTGCGGGGTGAGGAAACTCCCTTGGCTAAATGATTCAAGTATACCCGAGTGACTCAGGGTCCTTACCTTTAGTGAGCTCTCTTTGGGCAGTTCCTCTGCATCATTTATGAGCTCCGGGGAGTCATCGGGTGTAGGGCTACTGTGTTCCTGGAGACATTAGAGGACAACACAGCAATGACTAGTGTTACTGAAAGTGACATATTCTGAGAATTTCAGTTGGCTGGTCTTGTATGTTTGGTGGGTGCAAAAGAAAAGAAAGAAGAGACGGTCCTAGTTTTGTGTAATAGAAAAGAAAAAACTGATAGGTAGGCATTGTACTGGATTCTTTCCAGTGGTGGGCCGTCAGGGCCTGCAAGGCCTTCTCTGCTGGCCTAAACAGAATCACAAAGTTATAGCTATTTTATAATTTAATAATTTTTCTTAAATACACTACATGTATTATAATTTATAAAAATATGTTTCCCATTATCTTATTTTCTCATTGCACAGCTACTGTCTTCCTCAGTTGCTCTGCTTCCAGTGCAGCTTGTTTTAAGTAGAGCTTTTATCCAATCAGATTTCACCTCTGTGTCTCTAGGTAAGAAGAGAGGCCCGAGGCCTGCAGACTCACAAGTGCATCCATGTGTAGTTTAAGTGAATGGGGACGATATTGTTGATTGTCATAGTGTTCAACCAATCAGATCTTTAGTTTGACATGTTGGGCGTATTCTTTGACGTGCCAGAGCCTGCTAGCTGGCCTAGCCATACGTGATTGGTCAGTGGGCTAGTCTGACATGTTGGGCGGTGACAATCCCAATAAGATTTTCAGCCCTCAAACGCATTAAAACGTATTCAAGAAATACAACTGGGGCGGCTCGACTGTCTTCACTTCCATGAATCGAGAAGGACTTCTTACTGGAACTAAAACGCACGGATGTACTGAACAACCGTGGGATTAAACTCTTTATTAACAAAGAAAGGAGGATGGACTTTGTCTTTAAATAGTGAACAGCAGCTCTGGTAAGTTAAATGCGTTTGTTTTTACATCTGCAGTAGCTTTAATATGCTTGCTTGTATAGTATTATTTGTACAACTTGTTTTTATGAAGATGGATTTTTGTTTGGTTTTATATGTGATAGGAACCATTGTTACGTCCTATGTTGCTCTGGGGACATATTTAGCCGGTGCCAGTGTTGCCAACTTGCTCGCTAAATCTGGCGACTTTCCAAACCCTCATGGCGACTTTTTTTGTCAAAAGCTACTAGCGTCAAATCTAGCGACTTGTTCTAGTGTTGTTGGAGACTTTTCTGGTGTTTTGACTCGATAACGTTAAAGCACGAACGTTCTACAGTTACTGCCGTGAACGAGCAGCGGGTGCTGCTCTCACAGAAGCCTCGCGCTGCAGTCCCAGCTGCAGCCAGAGAAGGGAGGAGACGCACTCTCTGCGTATTCTCTGCAGTTAGTGTATTTATAGGTGTTGAGCTTCATTTTTACACAAAACAAATAATAACCGTAGCTGTGTTTCAGCTGCAGGACAGCAGTGAAGGCCCAGGTATAAAATGCACGGCCCGCCACTGATTCTTTCTATCTATAAAAAGGACTGATAACTAAGTGTATTTATTACCCTCGCCGTGTTCTCCTGTGGCTTGGCGAGGGTCGGTCGGTTATTGTACATCTCAGAGGAGGCTAGACTAGTATAGAGATCATCCAAGGGATCATATTTAAACGTATCCTCCTCTGGAGTCTTTGGACTCTCTTCCTCCTTCTCTTCTTCCTCCTCTTCTCTCTCTTTCACTTCTTCCTTCTCTTTTTGATCCGACTGTTCTTTCTGCTGATTGGCAGCTGATGGATCTTCCTCCTTCAGCTCTTTAGGCTGGTCCTCCTGGAAGAGGTCCTGCTGGAAGGGATCCCCCTGGCGCAGCTCTGCAGTGAAGCCGGTTGATCCGTTGACCATGACAGGAGAGCTGTCCTCCAGGGCTCTTTTCCAGCTAAGCTGGGCAGTTACTGACCTCTCCTCCACCTGAAGGTTGTTCAGTTTCTGCTGAACCTGAGAGAGCACAGAGGTTCAAAGAATAACACGGAGAAAGAGAAAAAATGAAACAGAGGTCCCATTTTCTGCAGAGAAAAGGGGATTCATAGATTCACACAAACCGACCTGTGCAACTTGTGTAAAGGAGTCGCGGACAGACTCCTGCAGAGGTGTGAGCTGCTCCTGAGCCGCCTGGACCTTATCCTGCAGCTTCCTGCTCTCCTCCTGCAGAGCGAGGAGCTCCTCTCGGGCCTGGACCAGCTCCTCCTCAAACTGACATATCTTCTGTTCCTGGTCCTCGTGCTCCGTCTGCAGCGATGAAATCTGTGACGGACGATACCATTATGAGTAAGCTGGAGTCATGGACTGGAATGTGTCATTACATTTATACAACTGATGTGCTTTGCTCGTGGTCGTTACGTAGCTTTCCAGTATTGAAATACATACATTTGGTTTTAAATTCTTCTAGACCTACCAGATGGGTTTCTTGGTTGGTCTGCTGGCGAATAAAAGTCAGCTGCTCCTCCAGGGAGCCCTTCTGTTGGTCCAGCTCCTCCAAGGCGTCCTGGACCTTCTGACGCTGAGCCTGGAGCCGCTGCAGCTCATCGCTCTCCTTCGCCACCTCCACCTGTAAGTCCTGCAGACATCAAGCCAAAGAGGAGACCGTTACGGGGTAAATTCTTTCACAGGGAAACTTAAAAATAGACTTTAATGACCCTGATTATTTAACATTGGGATAATTACGGAAAGGAAAAACAGGGGACTCGTCAATTTTCCAGGTCCTCAGAATGCGGAGGGATAACAAACAGAGGTTTGACAGGTTACATCATCGCTACATGTGAGTCAGTATAAAGGATGAAAACAAGAGTCAACACCCTCTTGTGCCGGTTTTGTTTGTTTGCTAATTTGAAGGTTGCATAATGACTTGCATTACATGTCCACATCGCAGTCAGTGTGACTTGGCACATTTGTGTAAGTACAGGTGGATCTGTGTCTTTAGATGGAAGACAAAATATACTCCAGAGAAGCTTCTGAAAACTGGGACAGAGACGGCGTGGAGAGGGAGAATAAGATGCAACAAAGTTCTCTGGCTGGACTCAAATCGGGGATTTATCACCAACTATAGAATGCGTCTGAATCACTCGTTCATTACGGGTGAAACCAATGCCGTTTTGCAACCGCCATTCAAGTGATGGAGGTCAGAGATCCCCGCCACAAATACATTCTTCACCTTGGAGAGACACTGCAGGGGAAGTCTTAATATAGAGTCTGTGCAGTGGGAGCAGGACAGATCACAACAACCAAAAGCACACAATACGTGAAGTCCAGGATACATTTAGAAAACACAATACAGTATAAATTGCCAAAAGCACTCGAAGGCAGCCCTACAGCGTAGCTACGAAGTTCAGCTACATCCCCGTGAGACTCCCTTGGGATCCGCCCTCGCACTCCAACTGAATTCCCACAAGTGGAGCAGACTAGCCCTTTAAGCCATCAGCTCCCAAAATAGAGCCCATCTCTCAGGCTCAGAGCAGACGCCTACACAAGGACACCAGCCTCCCCCTCTCTGAGAAACATTAACTGCGTTTCTGAACAAGCGTCTACGTCTGCCGGGCCAAATGTATTATTGATCTCCTCCTCCGGTATTTACATCGCAGCAAAAGTGAACAACTGCTTTAGCACCTACCGGCTCTCACCGTCTTTTATCCAGCAGAAATACAAACATGCTTGTACACGTACACCAGCTATGTTCCATCTCTAATCCTTTGAGAGGCACTGATTAAAAAAGGAAAACCAGAGCAGAAGCAGTCTTCCTCCTAAAAAAAAAATCGACACGACCTTGTCATGCCCATGAATCCTTTTTTCTCTTTGTGGCCACCGTAGTTAGAACAGAAACAAACACGCAGACAAACAGAGAGAGCGAGACCTTACCTGCACTTCGTCGCTGCGCTGTCTGATGGCCTCCTCCTTCTCCTTGACCTCCTCTTCCACAGAGCTCTTCTCCCTGGAAGTCCAGCACAGCAGACATGAGTATTTAGCCACCGAGGACAGAGCGGGAAGACCCGGTATTCCGAGCCCACCCAGCCCCCACATCCAGTGCTCCACTGAGCCTTCTTTAACCTGCCCCTGAACCACCACCACCTCCTCCTCCTTCTCCTCCTCTCCCTGAACCACCATGGTGTCCTGAAATCACAACTTCACCGTACAGAGAGAGAGCCGCCTGAACGTCTGCAGCTACAGCAGGTGTGTGTGTGTGTGTGTGTGTGTGTGAAGAAAGGTAGAGTGTGCGTGTGCACGGCGCTGTATGCGTGGTGAGGGTGGTGTAGTGAGAATGTGCTCGCTCAGTCAAACGTGTGGGAGATGAAGAGTGAGAGGCAGATGGCTGCCTCCAGGATGGAGGGAGGAAGGAGCAAGGGAGGAGGGACGAGTGATGATGAGCCAACCTACAACATCTATCATTTTCACTGCCCGTGTGTTCTCCCTCTCTACTTCACTCTCTCCATCCAGCCAGAGAGGAAATGCACCGGGGTGGGGAGAGGAGACGGGAGCCATATTGACTCGTGTATAACTGGCAATTAATAAATGTGCATTTTATTTTCCGCTCTTACTAACCATAAGAAGTGAAACACTGTACTTGATGCCGATACCGTATCAGACACCAACATTTCATCCCATTTTTCTCTGCCGTCATTAAACCTTATTAATAATCATAACTGATATAAATCATTATAACACGCGGGAAGATAACCGCAATTATTCATATGAATGAAACCTCAATATAGAGATGTGGGTTCATGTTGCACCAGATCCAACATTGGATTGTGTTGGATTTCATTCACACACTTATCGAATATCTCAAGACTTCTTCAACATTATAAAAACAACGACACTAAAAGTGTTTGTTTACAAATGTATTAAAAAAAAGGAATGAATGCAAAAATTAGAGGCAAAGGACTGAGAACATTTAAAAAGCTTAAATATGAATATTTAAATATTTATCCTGACCGACACTTTGATGTAACTGTTCTACTAGATCTAGATCTATCCCCCTGTACCTACTTATGTAAGGAGGCTGCTCCGGTTCTATCGTTTCAGCTCTGAAAACAACAGTAGTGTCCGAAGCAAAAGGTAACATTTAATATGCATTATGTGCATTTGTTGTGTAAAAGCAATACAGAACACAACACTCATTATTCAGTTTGTTCAGCTTCACATTTAGATGACTGAACAAAAAAACAAAAACAGGCATCAACCTTAGAAAGCACTTATCTTTTGCCTTTCATTCCAACACAGGCTAAAAATATCAGCAGCTATTTCTATATTCTCCCTCTCCTCTCACATCAAAATGCACAACTCCCTTGAAAACAGTACATTCCTCTGCCAGCAAACCTAGCGAGTATCATCCCTATTCTCCTCTTACCCATTATCTTCATCATCACCATCCTCCTCCTCTTGAGCAGAAGTCTGCTGCCACATTTTGAAGCATTCACAAATATGAATCATGTTGACAAGTTCCTCTCGATCTGCTGTCAGTCCGAAGCTCTGATCTTCACCAAGTTTCCACCTCTATCCATTTGTCTCACCTCTCCTTCGTTCCTACAACAGCTGTCCTCTAGTGTGTGTGTGTGTGTGTGTGTGTGTGTATATATATATATATATATGTATCGAAAGCTGGGGGGTGGGGTGGAAGGCCAACTTTCTCACTTCTCATTCTCAGCTTTCACCAAAAGGGAAGCTGAAAAACACTAATGTTTACCTCTTTACTTATAATGTCAGAGTGTGAGAGTGAAATAACCGTGTATACTTGAACCAGTGTAGAACTCTTTCACCCCGTGTGGTTCACAAATAACAACTTTAGCTTGTTTCTAGATATATAGAATATATTTCGGCCCTCAGTTTGTGGGAAACTCTGCCTCCTGCTGGTCAGTAGACTGAACAGAAAACATTAAATTAAATGATATTTGCCAAAAATCTTTTTCTAAGAATACATTTATCACAGGCCGGGCCTCATCACACTAAAAATGTATCTTTTTGTTTGATGATATTTTATGCACATCAGTCAAAACCTGTATTTAAAAACTGCTTAAACAGCGTATCCTCCGTTAAGGATGATGGAAAATAATTAGTGCAAACTCTAAACAAGTACAGGCCATCTGCAGGCTACGTCCCGTTACATAACCTGCATCATTACGGCTTCAGTGAGATGGCTTTTCACCATCTTTTAGATGAAGATGAGAACAAAAGCTTACTTTTGTAGTTCGACTATCTCGTTGCTGAGAGAGTCCAGCTCCTTGATGGCAGTGAAGTCGGCCGCCAGGTTCGCCAGGTTGTTCTGAAGAGGAAGCGAGGAGCGAAGATACAAGAGGATTGAAGTCATTACAGTTACTGCTCATCACATATGGAAGGTATAGACTCATTTTGTTACACCAGAGACACACATGAGAGGAAAATGAACTAAAGAGCTGCACTGATGACTTTACAAATACCACACATGAAGCCACTGATGGAGACACAAAAGGGCCGGGATGGGAGGGAGACCGACTAAAGAGTGATGCTACTGGTAGGATACTACATTACATTCATTTAGCCGATTCATTTGCATCTACAGACCGGATGTGTTGCTGTCGCTGCATCCCAAAATACTTCAAACATCAACCCCTGCTCCTTTTCAGCTTAACATCTATGCACATGATGATGAACTCAGGGAGTAATACAGATGTGAAATATGGTTTAGTTTCGGTAACAGAAACACAAATGAGTGAGACAAGGCGGAAAGATGCCAAAGAGAGGCAGCCTGTTAAAAGTAATGAGATGCCCCCGAGTCAGTAAACTACCACACACACACACACACACACACACACACACACTCAGCATCATCCCACTGCACGTGTGAAGAGGGTGCAATGTAAAGAAAAGGACACAGAGGTAAAAGCAAAAATGTGTTGTATAAGTTGGAAAAGAAAGACACACAGCTGCAAGTTCAGGAGACAAAATCCAGAACACACAAAAACAGGAGAAAGAAAGAACAATGTCTGCAAAAAATGATGAAAAACTAAAAAGTACAGATTATTTCCTCATTTAATTAAGAACTTTAGTGCAAAATGATTAGATTTCTGAGCGCTCAGAGTGACTCACCTGTTTGACGTTCTGTCTGTCAGACGGAGGGATCATCTCTGGGGAGAGACTCTGCGGAGGTTCCTGGCCTTTAGTCAGCCTCTGATTGATTAGATGAAGCGCCAGGGCAAACTGCTCTCGGGTCAGTTTCCCGATGTCTCCGATGTCACAAAGCTCCCTGAGAACACAAACAGACACGGGGTTTACATAACAGAGTTCACGGTTTACACCTCGAGCAACGGCTATTCGTGATCGCCCGACCGATGGAGGACAACACGCGGGACAGTCCGAACGGGACAGAAGCTAATCAGATAGAAATCCATACGATGTGAGGTGTCAGCACGCACTGCAGCGCCGTTATCCTCCTGCACCAATCTCAACCAGGATTCTTTGTTCACCGTCATTAGATTAGTAATCACAGGCAGCATTGACTGTTTTCAACGCCAATCCATTTTTTTTAATTCAATTTTCTACTCTATGTGTGTCAGCGGTGGAAACAGCGCGTGTGGTTTTACAGCCTAATGCCAATCAAATGTACTCAACTGTGATATTCTGCACAGACGTTTGCACTCTGCTTCTCTGTCGTGTAACATTACTGTTGTTGTTTTCTTCTTCATCTTTTAAATGACATATTTTGCATGAGGAAGGATCCCTACTCCGCTGTGTTTCCGGAGTCAAATATAAATTGACTTGACAAGACGAGTGAATAAAAATAATTGAATAAAGATCAATTTCAAGAAGACCAAGCAAAAAGGTCTGAAATCTCTCTACAACAAGATCTAGAAGGCGAGTGTGTTGAACAGAAGTGGGCTTTATATGCTGCCGTCTCTACCTACCAGATACGAGCCAGTGAGGCGGAGGGCAGCCCGGTTTTCAAGAAGATGTCTCTGACTTCAGGTCCAGACACGAGGCCGTCCATGTCCCCATCTGTCTTGACGAAGAGCTCATCATACTTTGCTTTGTCTGCTGGCGACACCACCCACTGCACCGGCAATACAGAAATAAAAAGAAGACTTTGAGCTAGCACCATAGCTGCTTCGTAATAGAACTTAATACAACCTACACTTACCACAGAACACTCACTCAGAACTTACCTTCACGCTCCCACTCGTCTTGTTTTTTTGAAAGACACACTGAGCGAACCAGTTTGAAATCATTTTAAATGTTTGTTGTTGCAACTATGTGACAATGAAAAATTTAAAATAATACATACAAAAGCTTTTCAGGCGCTGCATGCAGAGAGGAGAGACGCGTACCGTACTCACGGGGGAAGCTGCTGGCGTCGGGACAGGAGCGGGGGCAGGTTTAGGGGGGTGGGGCACGGCGGCCTTAGAGGCAGCGTGGGAGGAGCGACTGTCTTTGACTGAGGGGGGCGAGGGTAACAGGGGCATCACGGGAGGCACCGAGGGTTTTTTCCTCTTGGAGGGTGGAACCAGGGGAGGTGGTAGGGACATGGGAACAGCCTCCCCCTCCAGGGCTCTGTACACCAGATACATGGCCTGGGAAAGGGCAACAAAAATCAATGATAACAGACAATTACCAATAAAGTTGGTGTTGCGTCCTCGCACTTCTTCCACGTGTCTTATTTGTTCCATTGAGAAATGATTTTCCGAGATTGTACTGTAGAATATAAGCATACACGTGAATACAAAGTGTAGAAACCTTTAAAACTATTCCGGAAACATTCAGATAGTGAAGACTAGAAAAGCTTTGACATGATTTAGATGCAGGGAACAGTTTATCATTTCAATACCAGCTTGAACTGAAACTAACTGACTGTAACTGTAACCTGTGTGGTTTCTTTCTATTTGTGACATCGGCTCATTTCTTACCACAGAAAATTCATCTCTGTCCAACATGCCATCTCTGTCGATGTCACTGAGCTCCCACACCTTCAACACACACACAAACACAGACGTTACTGTAGAGCATGCATCATCCCTAAACCGCATGACACATAATAACACGCGGCCCTGAAAGCCCAGAGTCGCTTCTGATTTCTAGTCTCTTTAATCGATTGTAAAAGTGTCCCGTTTGGGGGAATCATACCCTGCCGAGGATGTCCACTGGCAGTTTGGAGTTGAGCAGGACAGGCTTGACCTTGTCTCCTGTTAGAATCCCTCCTACGGGACCCAGACTGTCAAAGATGGCGTCAAACTTCAACTTCTCCTCAGGCTGGGGGGAAAAAAACAAAACAGATGTAAAATGGTTAGAGACAATTCAAACTCTTAATAAAGCCTGCATCAAGGAGGAAGGATAGGGATGCGTTTCTTTCATATATGAAGCTCAGTTGTCACTTTGAAAATGAATTCATGTTTATGTACAATTATTACGGCTGTACATGTCCGTGTCGTATTGAGCAGACTTGATTTATTTGACATGAACACAACAGAAAAGATCAGACTCTGTTGAATGCATTCGATACTTTACTTCTATTATATGTTCTATATTCTGTTGTGGTTCTCTTGTGAGCAAGAAAAAGATATCAAGGCACATTACGATGACACATAGATCATTATCTAACATCAAGACAAAAAGATAATAAACTTGAAAGAGCCTCACCTTCACTACCCAGGAAGTGTCAACAGCCACTCCTCCTGCTAACTGCGGGCTGCTTGTGTCGTGCTGGAGAAAAACAAAACGAAGTTATTCTTCATCTCCTGTGAAAAAAAATGTACTATTTCAATTATTTCTTTACAGCAGCAGACTTACAAATTTCGGGGGAGGAACAGCCACAATAAGGCTCCTGAGCGCCACCTCCAGGCCATTTTGAGCACAGGCCACCAACCGCAACGCTATGAAGAATTGCTGAGGGGAACAGAGGAGCATTACGAGACACGAATCTAGCGATCAAATGCACTTGATGCTCATAAAACTAACAAATCCATCACGATGCGACTCCGCGGTGCATTTATACCTGCTTGTTAAGAGCACCTTTACGTTCAGAGTCTGCCAAATCCCAGACCTATGGAGACACACACACACACACAGTTTGGTACATTTATTAGCGTCAACATGAACAGCAAAGACAACAGAGACGTCGTGACCCTGCACCGATCAGACTCTTTGCTCACCTTCCCCAGGACCAAGTCAGCCAAGCCAGACCTCTTCAGGAACAGAGCTGCATCAGCTGCCGCCACCCGCCCGCTGCCAGTCGGATCAACCTGCACACAAACAGCCATTACAGCTTATCCCATCTCAGAAACATCAGTCACACATCTGCACTGCTGAGAAAGACACGGAATGTCTTATTAGCCAAAAGCATTAGACCACAACACAAATATGTTTGAATTGAAAGAAGAAGAAGAAGAAGAAGAAGAAGAAGAAGAAGAAGAAAGAGGAAATGAAAACTGAGAGAGTTGCCCTGTGGGATAGGAGTCTCTGAATCACTTCAATCA
This sequence comes from Leptoclinus maculatus, assembly GCA_032191485.1. Classification (NCBI taxonomy): domain Eukaryota; kingdom Metazoa; phylum Chordata; class Actinopteri; order Perciformes; family Stichaeidae; genus Leptoclinus; species Leptoclinus maculatus. The sequence continues at coordinate 32,165,345 of JAVDOI010000004.1, forward strand.
ATACTGACGATAAAACAAAGCTATTTCCTCAGCAGTCTATTAGCTTGGTATTGGATCTGTCTTTCACGAGGCTCACAGTGAGCTCCCCTGACATGTCAGGCAAAGGGAAACATTATTAATTCATGGAGATATTTCCTTTACTGGACACAGAAACCGGAACAGATAGAAGAGAAGAGAGATCAGTGCTCACTGCTAAAGCACACGACAGTTTCTTGAAGCAGCTGAAGCTAGTTTACAATTTAAAGGGCCAGGACGCATACATTTATTATATTATATATCAAACAATAGTAATGGGCTCAACGCTTAATGTTATAGTGTAGGAGCAAAACAATAAACACAGCAAACACAACAGTAAAGTCAAAATGAAACATATTGTTTGCATACCTGCCGATAGTATTTGTCATAAATGGGATTTCCACTGGAGAGCTGTAAGGAAAGCGGGGAAACAATGAAATACACACATTTTAGTTTACAGCATGAAGTTATTTAAACGCACCTTTTAAGATTGTAACCACCCCACCTGTGTCTGCTCATGAGGCCTCTTTTAGGTTCATGCACGAAATTAATCAAATCCCTAAAATTACCATTAAAATAGGGTGTCAGAAAACAAAGTAATACTTTAAAATCCTTTCTAAATTCTGCAGTTTACAAGCTCAAATGATAAGTGTTTGTTGGCTACAGCCAGTGTGTTACTGACTGATCCAGGGCAGCTGTCAAAATGAAAAAACAAAAAGAGAGACTGATCCATTACAGATGGCAGATGCAGACACACAGACTACAAGCAATATGTTACGTTCAGCTTTATTTCTCCTCGTCACTAAAACAGCTGCATCATTCGTCAACGGCCCAAAACATCTGGCGGTGTGAAATGCACAGTTTACTTTGTTTAATATGCCAAAGAATAGCTCTCATAAGACGTATTTTACCATTAAATAAAACAAGGATGGAAGCGCGTTCTTTTCAGATTAGGGTTGCAAATAATTTTTTTTTTTTTTATTAACCGAAAAATCATTTAATATATGAAACGCCACATATTCGAGAAAAAAAGGTCCATCACAAGACCAACACTGCAAAACATTCTGAGACCCAGATACATTCATCCAGTTTGGGATGTTTGCTCGATAAATGTCTTTTTTTGAGCACATTTTCTGGAGAAACACAGAACGTGTCACACACACACACACACACACACACACACACCATACAGTGAACATCTATGAGTCTCATTGATAAAGAGGGTTTAATGCTGCAGAGAGGGTAATGACTTCAGGATACACTTCCCAAGACTACTGAACACTGATGGTCAGCGGGACAGTTTCGACAGGGCGTCGCTCCACAGACAACAAGCTAATTTTACCTTCTGTCACATCCTCTCTAAAACACCCCCCCCCCCCCCCCCCTTTTCCGGTGTTAGCACATTTGTCCATTGTTGGGCAGAACAGGATATAGCTGAAACTGACAATTGGTTGATGTGCATTTTAAATCAACAGGTGCAGCGATGGAGGAGAGGAGAGGAGTGGACAGTAATTGCCTGAGCTGTGAATCAAGTGGGGAGTGGCTACTCAAACCGGTGGTTAAAGATGTTGTAATTGTCCTCCACGGAGACACAAATTGACATGCAACATCATTTTATAATGTAGAGATCTGTCAGTCTTGTTACAGACTCGTCCAAATAGCTTGGGCACAGATGAATACACAGCCTGTGATCAGCAGGGTTATCTGTCAGCTTTGCCAACTGCCAATTTAAAAGCGAGATAGCTGTGTTCACACAAACACACACTTATCTTTCTCTGGCCTATGCAACTTATTTTCTGTGACACACACACACACACACACAATAGTGTGCCTGGAACTGTTGGCGACTGTAACACTGTGGTCATTGTACTGGTGACTCTTTAATTGAGCATTGAAAAAAACCCACCCCTCAATCATTCCCCAGCCAGCCCGTACACACAACCGTAGCAGATACCAAGATACATTTCATTCTAGGTTGTTCTAGAAATTTAAATTCCCTAATTCATCCGTGGCACTTAAAAACACATGAATGTCACTGGTGACACCGTACAGTACGTCGGTGTGAGGAGGATCAGGCGGTGACGCTGACAGCTCATTTAAAAACAAGCATCACTTGCCTGACAGACCAGTGCAGTTTCACAACACACGAGATAGGAGCACAGGTTCTTGAACTCATACGTGCGAGACAATAAGGTCAAAGCAGCTGGTGGCAGACAGCTCCTGTCTGTTGTTGAAGGCAACAGTGGCTCAGGTAACAAGTCTGGGACTGGAACCTACTTATTAGATCTGGCTGCTGAATGCTAAATAACTTATTTACTGTGCAAACAAAAACACATTTCTTACACAAACTGCAGCTAGCAGCAGTCTGACATTTTGTGACAGAAGTGCTGACTGATGGCTACTCAGGTTCACTTCCTCTTCTTACTGGTTGCAAAACAACTGTTAACACTATTTGGAGTTCTTCTGGTGATATTATAGACACAAAAAAACAGCTTTAGCAGCTAACAGGCTAACAGTTCACGTTGTCCACTTCAGAGAGGTCATATAGGAAAACACTAAACCGGTCAGTGAAGCATGTTTACCTCCAACAATAGCAATAACCGGGTCGGTTATTCAGTTTAACCAGACATCAAGTCAACATCAAGGGAATCCACAACGTAGGTTATAACGTACAATGAGTGTAGCTTAACTTGCTTTGGTTTTATTTTAGTTTTTCTTATCGGAAAACAATGTTAGCAGAGGCTCCACTAGCACAGATATGACAGTTAACAGAGCCACACATGACTATCTCGTATTAACGTTTCTCTTTTTGACCAGGAGACCAACTAGCCTGCAGCGAAAACGAGGCAGCACAAAACACGATAACATTCACTCCCAACCGACACGACGCCCGGTAACGTTACACAGCTCATGTGAAGTTTGATTAAAGCGGCTCTGAAACAGCCCAACACTGCATACAAACTGGCGGTTAGCTAGCAGGCTAGCTAGCTAGCTACGCCCTTACGCAGTCCCCTCAGAGATTAGGCAGAAACTTTTCCCAGTCACAGCAGCAGCACTGAACTTCCAAAAAGAGAGACGAGGGTCGCGGTAAAGCTCTCGTTTCTGCCCGCCTAGTTTCACCCGACACTTGTTGAAATGTGCCCCCGAGCAGAACGGACGAGCGGACACAACACACGTTTGCTATGGTTCGATTCGAGTTGTAGGACAGTGTTACCTGAGTGAGAGACAGAGTGGCAGCCATAGTGTTTCTGTTTCCCACTGCTTTCAACGCTGCTGCGCTGCTGCCAGACACAGACAGAGGCCGCTAGAAAAACCTGGAGCTGGACCTCCGCGACCAGGAGTCACTTCAACGCAATATGACTGGACTGCAGAGACGTTACTCATTATCATGTGTTATCCCGCCCGAAAACACAAGCCATAGGCGTGAGAACAAATATTATATAACATTATGAAGCAGAGATGGCAGTTCTAAAGTCACAGAAGAAATACAACAATCAGGGCCTGAGCAAGAATCTGTGAAACACGAGTCAAAGGCTCTCCAGTGCCCCCCCCCCCCCCCCCCACACACACACACATTATTTAATTATTATAATTTTTTTATTTTTAATGTGACAATTTGCGTTAAGTAATAAGATTTGTATCCAAATAAAGGTATGTTAAGTCACTATCTGGTAATTGAAATATGAGTTGATAAAATTGTAGGAAGTGAACCCAAAGTTAAAAAACAATCCCCCTGGCAAAAATACTCCATTACAAGTGTTTATTTTATTATCATTACTACCATTAGGTGGAGCTAATTTTAACTACTGATATACTATTGGGTAGTTTAATCCATTCATAATATCACAACACTCAAAGTCTGTGCAATACAAATACACTGTGCAATACAAAAAATATTCTGTCTGTGTATATAATATTGCAACACAATTACTCTCTGTATATATATTTTAGTTATTGTGGATTTTTTTACTTTTTTACTTATTTAATATTCTTTACTTATTTATAATACTTGTTTTTGACTATGTATCTTGTTTGCACTATCCACTATGCTGCTGTAATCCTGTAAATGTTCCCACTGCAGGACTAATAAAAGGATTATCTTATCTTATCTTATGTGCTATTTTGTATAAATGCTGATTCTGCAAAGTAACTAGTAACTATAGCAGTCAGATAAATGTAAAAAGCACATTTCCCTCTGAAATGGCGTGGAGTGAATGAAAATAAACAAGTATCTGCTAATTGTTGTAAATGTACTTGGTTACTTTCCACCTCTGTTATAAAGTAACTATCGATAAGTCAAACAACCAGGAAACAAATGTAAATGTCCTACAGGCCTGTGCTACCCATGTAAAGGTTTGCATTCAAAGTAAAAAGCCACTACCAAAACAAAACCTGAGGAAGACGTCGGCTCATTTTCCACTGGTTGATTTTATTGGACAGAACACCCGTCTTTTGTTTTTTTTTACACAGCAACATGGAAATCTTCCCACTTCAATTACTACCATTAGTACAAAATGTGTCTTTTTACAAAAGCATCATCTCTCAGACTGTTTGGGACAGTGTAGTGGGGGGTACAGCAGTGCAGAGGTATCAGCATCAAAATATGAGGAGAACTGGTTGTGTACACCGACTATGTGAGTGAACACGTACCAAATGAGCGGAAGCTTACCTGCTACTGGAGTGCTCTCAATGAACATCGGAGTTTGAGCACACTTTATTTTAGACACACAAGACTACAGTATATGCATTGAAGTGAAAAAACGTGTGAACTATACAGTACAAAACTATGCAAGGGATTTCACCTTAAAGCACCCTGGATTACCATCCAATGGACGACGGCGTTGTTCAACAGGTTGTCAGATATATTGCGTCAGTCCTACTGCACCATGCCATTAACCCTTCTTTAAATCAAGACGTTTAAATAAGAGCGGGTAAAATAACATGTGTGATGGTGTCCAACCCTCTCGAATCGTTTGAGATTGACGAAGCTTTTTTTTAAAAAGGGGGGGCCATGAGACAGAGTGACCGCAAAAGATAAACAACAACAAAAAACATGTGACACATTAATAAGACTAACACATGAGGTAAACAGAACATTTTCATGGTATCATCCACATACCAAATATAGCTTCTCATGTCACAACATTATACTTCATAAAAAAAAAAAGAACACAAATGATATACATTTCTTTTGGGCAAAACAATTTAGCTGATCGATTTGATTTCCTGTCTTGACATTCGTTATGACATCTTCCTTCTTTCTATCGCTATTCCTCGTTTAATAATAATAACAATAGTAGTAGTAGTAGTAGTAGTAGTAGTAGCACATGGAAACAGGAAACGGAACAATAATTGCCCTTTTTCACCTACTCCCTTGCTTTGTAAACAAACAAATGGAAAACCCCATCCCACCCCACCCCACCCAACCCCACCCAACCCCACCCCAGGGTGTCAGTCATGAGGGTCTATCCTCTCATCGGCCTCCAGCCTCGTTCCAATGGCTCATTGACACAGTTAGTTCCTGCATTGAGTTTATAACTCGTCCTTGAGTTTAGAGTCTGTGCCTTCATCGTCCTCTTCTTCCTCCTCCTGTTCTTCTCCCTCCTCCTCTTCCTCCTCTTCTTCTTCTTCATCTCCCTCCTCCTCCTCATCTTTCTCCTCTTCCTCCTCTTCTTCCTCCTTTGCCTCCTCTCCCCTCTGCTTGTCATCTTCCTCACGTTTCTTTCTCTCCTCCTCTTCTTGGCTTTCCTTCATCTTCTTCTCTGCATCCTGGAGACGTTTCACATGAAGACAACAAATGAACAAGTGATCATATCTTTGTGACCGTGGTCTCTAGACAACCTTACTCAATGCTACACCCACCAAGCAATTCAATTAGGGAACATTGGGATACACGCCTGGCTTAAGATAAAGGTTTTGGGCTGACCTTAGTTTTACCCCATGTGTCGTTCCCTACTTCCTCCGCCAGGTTTGGGTCGTTGGTGATCAGGAAGTTATCAAAGATGGTTCCAGACTTGACCTAAATCAAAAAGAAGTCCACATTTCACTGTCAGGTGCTTCAATGCAAACAAATCCAATCAAAGAAACGTTACAGTTTCTTCTATCTCCGGAGCATCTTCATCTCTAAGATAGCATAACTGAGACAGTCAGCTACAGTATGTTCTTACCTGCCACAAGTCGAGTCCAATCACACCGATGCTGTCGTATTTATAGATCTCAGAATCGGCTGTGTAGTCCGGGTTGTCGGTCTCAGGGTGGGTCCACTTGCCCTTGTAGGCGGGATTGTTGATCTCACTGGGCTTCCACTCACCCTATCAATGTGTCCAAAATCACACCTTTATTTACTCATGCTCCACTTGTAGATTGGGTAACTGTAATTTTCACATCTATCGAACGGTGAAAAAAATGCACTGTAGGATATTTATCTAACAGTGGTGTACTTGCTGTGGAAAATACATTTTGTGTTACACTGTGGGAATCGTTGAGGACGCTGTATGATGCACGCATGTATGTTTTATACTGAGATATTGGACACTCACATAATATAGAGTATTATAGAGTTATTTTGGACACAGCAGTAGTGCAACCTATTGACTGAACAACTTATATTAAGTGTTAGAAATGTTTGCCGTTACCTTGTACTCCGGGTTAGCGACCATAGGTGGCTCCCACTCTCCGTCCATCTCTTCATCCCAGTCATCAGGCTTCTTAGCGTCAGGATCTGGGATGTTCTCTGGCTTGTCCCAGCCCTACCAAAGACATAAGAAAGACATTAAAAAGACATACTGCTTCCATACAAATTAAGTCAATGCTGCAAAAGATAAAATGTGTATCAGTAGGAGAAAAATGTCCCCAAAAGGATTATGAAAAATACGAACGAATCGATTTCTCGGGTGGCTAACGCCTGCTGACCTCTGGTTTGTTATCGTCGGGGTCGGGAACCTGCTCCCGGTCATCCCAGTCCTCTGGCTTTTTGGCTTCAGGGTCCTTAACTTTTTTGGGAGGCAGGAAGTCCCAGTCATCCTCCAGGTTGCCGGACTCAACCTTCTTATTGTCGATCTTGACCTCGTAAGTGTTGTCAGGGTTGACAATCAGTGTGTACAAGTGTGTGTACTCGTCATCCTGTAAGGTATAACTGTATGGTTAGTCTGATTGCATTAGATTCACGAGTGATTTACATGTAAAACTTTAGAATGTGATGTAAATGTAAAAACAAAGAACCATTTATTGATCTCTCACCTTGCATCTGATGTCTTTGTTAATCAGATGGTTCTTGCCTTGGTAGTTGAAGATGACATGAACCTTCTTTGTGCCGGGGCCACAAATGTCGGGACCTGAACAAGCAAAGAAATAAAAAAGTAAAAAATGTGGAATCCAATCCGTAAGAGTAGAAACTAGGCAAACCTTTGGTCCACTGTCGAAACTATCCACACTCACCGAACATGATGTTGTAGACGGAGTCTCCGTGCATGTCCTCCTGGTTGAGGCCAGAGGGGAACAGTTTAATGTAGCCTCCACCACAGTCAATGCTCTGCTCATGTTTCACAGAGAGCTGGATGACCAGCGGCTCGCCCTGGTTGCTGAAGTCATCAAAACGGTATGACGACGCGTAGAAGCGGGCGTCCTGGCTCGTCTGCAGACCTGCGGCGAAAAAAAAGAGAAAATCTTACTGTAATACATCTGCATTAAAGGGAAGACCCAGCATTACGTTTAAGTCACCGGCGTTCTATTAAATTGTTTCAGATTATGTTTAATGCCTGAATTTCAACAAGTCAGGTTTTACAGCAGCCTGTTGTGATGACGTCATTAGAGTCGAAATCCTGGAGCTGCTCCACAGAGTGAATAATGGAACAACTCTGAGACACTCTGACAGCACCCATGGTGATTTCCGATTCACTGCTCGACGCCCTACATTCAGAGTAATCTCATTTGGGTAGAATAACCCAAACAAGAATGTCATACTGTATGAGCACACAGGCTCAGTCACTAGTTCAGTGTCATCTGAACTCTGCTCCAACGTTAAAAAGTGTGACTCACTTCCAGCTCTAATCCCAGAGTCAGGGAGATAGAGTGTAGATTTTACTTCTAAAAATGTACTTCTGTTACATTTTCTCTGTATTGTGCCACCATCAAATGTCACATGAACAACTGAAGAATTTATGGTCCTTTAAAGAAGACAATAAAACCTAAATTAATCCCACTATATCCTTGTTAGTCTTACTTAAATCACTCCCTAAATCTCCTCAAGACAGACCGCAGACAAACAGGATACACACCCGTAATCTACAAAACACACCCAAAACAACACCTTGCACTGATCCACAGTGGGTGCGCAAACGATTTAAGGTTTCCACTCACCTTTGTCTTTCTCTGCATCTCCGTAGAACTTCCCTGCACTCAGGACCAACTCGCCGTAGTCTGAATTGTGCTTGGATTCCACCCAGCGACTCTTCCAGGTATCTGCACAAACAAGAGTAGGTTTCAGCTGCACAGCAGTCACTGTTAACACACTCGCAGGCTGCTAATCCGCCACTGATGATGCATCGGTGCAGGTGCACTAGGAATGGGTTGCGCTGCAGAGGCATGCAATGCATTGGGTGGCCGCCTTCACCATCTACACCTCTTGTTTTGTCATGAGGCCGGTGGGGAGAGAACAAGACAGATAAAGAAGGGAAACAGTGAATGACCACGGGAGAGATGTGCAGGAGGGGGATGGGGAGACATGCGGGGTTTGATGACAGCTGGGGGGGGGGGGGGGGGGGGTGAGGAGGAAGGGAGGGGAGACAGGTCAAAAGATGAATGGTGCCAATGTAAATGGGACTATATGCATACAGTAAGACACACATGAATGGTCAAATTATGAGCCGTCATATATAAAATTAAATAAAACCAACTCATGCACTGATTTTATATTGTGATATCTAATATATTTAACACGTTTCAACAAATCACAGCAAAATAAAATGAAATAATGTAGCGTTAGGTATAATTAAATAGAAAAAGGACCTCACCCCCATCTTCAAATTGCTCTCGCAAATACACAGTGGACTCGGCCAGTACAGATGCGGCCGAAACGGCCAACAAAAGCAGCGACAGAGCTGTCATTGTGACGAGCTGAAGCACCGCGCCAAATGAAATTACGACTATAAATACAAATTAATCTGTATGATCTGTCTATGTGACGGAGCAGGCGTTGTTCGTCGGTCCAGTCTCTAATACAGTAACGTTACAGTGGAAAGCGTTGAGAGGCTGCCGCTGCTCTCCTCTCGGCTCGGAACAGATGTCTGAATCCGATTGGACGAGGGCTTTGAACCTCAATGAGGAAGCGTTACTCGTCTCGGCCAATCAGCGGGGAGGAAATCTGGACGGATAACTGCTGTAGCCAATGGGAGCAGACCACGCGTTTGCTTGATACACGCCCAAGGAAGAGTGATGCGCCGTAGCTGAATCATATATGTATGGAGTCACGGGTTAAAATCAACGTAAAATCAGTAACACAACAGTTTTTTTATGTATTGGAAGATAGAGAAAATGTTGTAATTTGACATATGCTGCCTTGAAATACAAATGTGCATTCTCTCATGTTGACAACCGTTCAGCTCTGGATTTGTTTTATTTTATTTTTTAACCACCCTTGCATGCTGTTGTTGCACTATTTAAATAAATAGATAGATGGTAGGCACCACGAAGACACATTACAATTGCTTAAGTTTATTCGACAAATGAATCCTCTTAAATGAATGCATTAAAGAAACTTCTGTTGGTTTACTGTGGATGTTTATTTTCATAAAACCATTTATGTTTCATGTTCTTCTTGGGACGTGACCCTGAGCTTTGTGAGCGTTGTGACCTGTGTGAGAGGACTTCAGTGAATAAAAACAAATGTGTTACCTATGCCCAAAATTAACAGCAATGATGACACCAAGACATGTGAAACAATGGTAACTGACTATTAAAAATATAATAAAAGCACAGTTATTAAACATATTTGCAACAAAAATAAAATCAACTTTCAATAGATTTATTGCTTTTGAGGCGTGTACTCAAATTTTCAGTAACAATTTCAAGTAACATTTGCATCACAGTACCACGTACGTTAGCTGTTACACATCCACACCGCCATTTAATATTTACCTTAAGTTACCATCAAATTATTATTTATTCAAACAACTCCATACAAATAACAGTAAGATGTTGAACTATGGCACAACTCAGGTTGGTCAATAAATAATCAGTGCTAATTTTAGCACTATGTTTTACAGGCAAAAAACAACACAAGAAGTATGAAGTTAAAATTTAAAAACAGTGAAACTAAGACGTTGGCCAAGGTGAACAGACGTACATAATGAGACAAAAAGTGTATCAGTACCTCTCCATGACATACACTGCAAAACCGTTACAACTGTCTAATTCTCCGTCTTGATACTGTGAGGATTCAAACCGGGCAGGTGAAGAAGAGCAGCCACACTGCACATGATGACCGTCTGGCACTACTCATGTCTGCAGGATGAGTCGGGCTGCTTTCCCCTTTTATACTGGATCAGTCCTGCTGTCTGGCCTTCTCTGAGGGACCTGGACAGACACGTGTTGTATCTGTTGGGGGAGAGTACGTAGAGCAGAGCAGAGAGGACACATCTCCGCTGTGGCTCTGTACGCAGATGGGCTGGTAAAGCAATCTCACACCTCCTCCAGGTCTCTCTGTCTGTCTGTCGGTCTGTCTCTCCTTCTAAGGGAGAAAGAAGTTGATCCGCTGGGGGATGGATTTGCATCCCTGTGCTGAGAACAGTCTCTCCTCTTTGGGGACATACAGCATCGCCTTGGCCACCTCATCCAGCGTAGCTTCATCCGTCTCCAGGCCTCGTGCTGCGTAGGCGTCCCGCGCACAGAGCTTGACATGGCGGTACTCCAGAGGCAGGAACGGCACGAAGAAGTCGATCAAGTGGCCAGACATCAGCTCGCTCTGAGCGAACCCACCTGGGAAAGAGAACCATGCTTAGAAATCCCCAAACACAATTAAAGCTCCACCAATCCATGTTTTGTATTAAGCTAGAAAAGACTTGCTTTAATGTGAGAGGGTTGCTTTTATCACTGATCCAAGAATCAATACTCCAGGCTGCAGCTCTGTGCTTGCTTTTAACTAATTATCTTGGGTGAGTAACTTTAACTCTTACCCACCCAAACCACACTTGGAAAAAGGTTTGCAGCTCACACAGTAACACACTTCCTGCCCAGGGTGAAATGGCAGAGAGTTGAAGTTGACAACTAAACAACTGCTGAGGAGAGCTGAACATCTGGAAACGGGCTGAGAGAGCATACCATGAGACTCCATAGTTTCAGCTCGTAGACGATGCTCCAGGTCTTCCATACCAATGTCCTCTCGATTTTGACCAGAGTGCCAGTAGTCCAGCGCTACATCATTGATCGTAGCTCCACCGATATTACTGTAGAGACAACAGGCACGGAGAAAAACATGATGGGAAATCTGTGAGGTTGTTGACGCTTATGGAGAATTTGGATTATTTGTTTTCTGGTTTGGTTCACTGCATCAGTAGAACAGATGAGGATTGGCAAATAATGAAATTTTTAGTTTGCATACTGTCTTTAAACACATGAACTTTATACTTAAGGGGTCAGTGTGTAGGATTTAGGGGGATTTATTAGCAGAATATAATACTAATAAGAATATAATATTCATAACTATGTTCTCATTTATGTGTAATCACAAGTTTTCGTAAGCTTTGAGAATTCTACATGATTATTTAACACGTGATATTGTATATGTTTTAGTGATCCCAGGCCTCTCCTACATCGTGTATTGAAAAATGCGTTTCTATATTAGACTGAACAGATAATCCGTCAGAAGAAATCAGACATGAGTAATTGAAAACATGAAAAATCCATGAAGAGGGCTAATGGAGACAAGAGAAAGAACATCCTTTATTTCAGATGAGCTGCCAGAATACCAGCGACAGAGGCGCAATACATTCAGAGGACGTCATCCGACAGGACGTGTCCGATATACAAACCAACCTGAGGAAGAGGAAGATGGCTCTGCGGTAGCTGACTCCATCTACGTTGTCGTAATGATCCATGTAGGGTTTGATGGCATCAATAAGGCCTGGGTGGAGCTTCTCAGCCTCGTCGAAGATGAAGAGAGTCTGAGGGCAGCGTAACACCATGTCCCGGATCGCCTCTCTCAACTGGCCCTGGAAACAGAGAGGAAGACCAAACCATATATGAGATATTAAAGGTGCTCAATACAAAATTCAGAGCATATCAACTGCTATCTATTACAGAGGGAGAGAGACTTCATTCTCTGCTCAGGTAGACATTACTCCATTATATCTTTACAGAGCAAATATGTATATTTTTTTGCTATATTAATGCTTTGAATATAGTATAAACAAACACATTTTCCACTGCACTTATAGTCATACGGTACAAAAGGTAATTTAAATGTTTTATGATTTATTTCTATCATTAAACATCTAAATCTACTTTATAAAGGAGACCGTGTCAAGTCACATAGCAGAAATGTCCACATATGCAGATTCTGCAGACTTTGATAGTATTAGGGTTTAAAGGTCATCGTGCGTACTATACCCCGTTACATCTGGAGTTGTTTGTTTAATAACACTGTGTCAACATTATTTGGAAATCTAATTCAGTGATTGTGTAAAAATGTGTGTAGGTGGGACCACGCTGACACCCGAGACCTGGTTGGACGAACACCAGGTTCCAAAAAGCCAAAAATTTCAGTACGTGTAGGACCAATGTTCGATTTGGAGCATCTGTCCAGACCGTTATCATTGATCAAAGTATCAATGATAACGGCAAGCAGGGAGTCCCAAGAACACTGCCAACATGTTTCTGGCACAGGACGCCAGACTCCGTGCCACGAGGGCTCTGCATGTCTAACCTTGTATGTGTCCACCAGCCTGGCATGCGGGAAGTGGAACGGGGCGATGAACAGTCGGACACACTCGCTCTTCACCCCGTCACGGTACAGGTTATCAGCGATGACCCGGGCCACAAAGTTCTTTCCGGTGCCAGACCAGCCATGGAAGGAGAGTGTCAGCGGCTTGTTGGACTCTGGGTTGTTGATGAAACCCTGGATGGCTTTGAGAACCACAGACTGAACCAGGTGCTGCCCGTGGAGCTTCATCTGAAGGTCCCTCGCAAGACCTGCACGTGTGCACAGGAGAGAGTGTAAAAATGGCAGCAGCAGATAGATAATTAATCCGAGCAGTGTTACAGTGCTATTGCATTTAAGTTGGGAAGGTCTACATGGTGCAGAACTGTTTTCATGTATCTCAGTCCTCTGTATAAACATCTCTTAGTGTGCTTCTACAGTTAAGCAGATATTCACTGGTGTTACCACGAACGTTTCAACTGAAGTCTTTGTCAGACAATATTTGGTGACAATTCTCAATGTCTTATATTCAATGTTAAAGGACACTAATGGCAAGCAACTAACGTATTTAACTATGCATTTGAACAGCTAGTAAATGGAATTAAACGTGCTGACCTCTTATGGGTGCAACTACAACAGGACCACTAAAGAGCAAGGCATTCTGAATCCCTTCTGCTAGAGTACCTTATCTTGGCTTTTACTCACTTTCCCTAATGTCTAAAAAAAGGCATTTTAATGCCATAATAAAATGTATTCTTTCAGTATAATTTTTCTTATCAGGGTGGAAAAAGCTCTCAAACTGAATTAAACCCATTTAGTGTCAGAAAACCTAATCTTGTATGTGGACATGGCTTGTATTAACCTCAAAATATCATTTTATTTAAATGTTTGCCATTGAAAGCGGAACATCTGCTGCTCAGTATATTGTTAGAAGTCCATGTGAAGTCAAAAATAAGACTATTAATGCAACTTGTATAATCCTGTCATTGTCAGAAAAATCTTCAAAAGCTGCATATATTGCATTTGAAAAGAAAGCTGTACATCTCTATAATAGATAGATTTATTTATCCCCAGGACAATAGAGTATAGTATGGAAGCCCATTCCCGCCAGCAAAAAAATAAATAAAATTAGATCACCAAAAAAAAAAAAAAAAGAATTCACAAAAAAAAAAAATGAATTCACAAAAAATAAAAAATAAAAATGTAATTCACAAAAAAAAATTATATATATATATATATATATATATTTTATTTTTTTCACTTTTTCTCTGTCAGCAAAAAAAAAAAAAAAAAAAGAAGATGTTTCCAGTTGCTGTTTATTGGTCGCCACCTCAGCCACATTGGTTTCATTCTTTGTACTCCAGAGCTGCTTCTTGCTTAACATTCTATTCAAGGGTGCGTTTGCTCAGTACAATCCATGTGAAACATCATCTGTATTTCATGTGTTGTAAAGCCACGTTTAAAGAAGTCTTCAATGTACTCACAATCCATGTATATGTCAAATGTAGAGTAACCTATGAAGAGCTGCTTCTATGACTGTTGTGTTAAAGTATCTCATCATTTCGACTTTCTATAGCAACTGGAAAAATCTGGTCAGTGTTATGGTTACAGATGGACGCACCAAAAGTTTTTAGTTTTTTTTTTGCTGGTGGAAAAAAAGTAAAATAAAAAAAAAAAAATTTGAATTATTATTATTTATTTTGTGAGTGGATTTTTTTTTTTTTTTGTGAATTACATTTTCTTTTTCTTTTTTTAAGTTACCGGTACTATGTTTTTTTTTTTTTTTTTTTTTTTAAGTGATCTTTTTTTTTTGCTGGCGGGAATGGGCTTCCAAAGTATAGTTATAAGCACCAGGTCCAATTCTCTTTCTGAAATCTGATAAGGTACATATTGAGCTACTAACCATGTTGTAACGACACTGAACAACAAGTCATAAAAGAGTAAATGTGATTAACACTAATGCTGACTGCAGCTCACTCAGACCCTCACATGCACCGAGCTGGAGTGTGATACCTGAGATGTTGTTGGTTATCCTGCAGTCTCCAGATTCACAGCACTGGCCCAGACTACAGTACCACTGATGCAGCAGGCTGGTGTAGTCCTGAGAAAAACCTGCCCAAAGGTCCCTGGTAGGAACTGCTAACAAGACAACGACTGTTATATATCAATAGTGTAAATCAGGATAATCGAGGAAATTGCCACCAATGTAATGTCACGCGCATACCGGATGTTTCCATTTGTGGTACATTTGACAAGCAATAGGCTACATAGCTTGAGACAGGCTTTCCTGAAATCTCTTACCTTGCTGTGTAGCATCTTCTTGGTTGGGCTGACAATCCCCCTCCCATATATTGCAATAAATATAATTAAAATAGTAAGTAGAAACATTGGAAATACTGTCGAATTGGAAGAACTCGGCCTCTGCGGACAGAGCCAGGAGCACAGGCAGCAAACACCGCACAAACATCGGTGAAGAGGATGGTCCGAGGCGGCCGAAGCTGGACTGAGCACCGCGCTGAGGCTCTCCGGTTTATTGGGGGTCTGCACACAGGGATATTTAACGCTCCCCAATGGTAGCGAAGGAGGGGCGGCTTTCCCAGCTGGTCTACGGCGCATGCGCTCACCAAGCTCCGCCTACGTCAAAGGGAATCACCGCCTTCGGTCTCCGGGTTTTTTCTAACTGCATCGCAACATTTTAACAGCCGCCGAAAGAACCAAGAACATATTACGTATATCGTTTTGTGCTCTGGCGGTCTCTCTAATGCAACAGCCTGAGGTAGAGACTATTTATGGCTAGTTATATATATCCAACGGTCCTTAAGTACATCATTTCCGGTAACGGTAAACGTCACTTCCGTTTATGCGTTTCCCAAGAAACTGTTCATTTATGTCTAGCAATTAGGAGATATGGACATAATCCAATTAGTGGAGATTAAACAAGAACACACGCACAACAGGCAGCATTGGTTTTGATCATTTATTGACACAATGTTCCAACATGTACAAATGTCTTTATATCCTCCGGTTCACCACTGGGCCTCAGGTCATCAAGGACTTCACGGCTTCATTCTGGGGGGGAAACGGATTTCTCATTAAAATAAAGCAGGGCAAACCTCGACACAAAACAGTTTACTGACCACACAACCTCAGAAAAAAATGGAAACAGTAGGAGTATAATCATGAGAGATCATTTGGCAGAATCTTGTCATCACAGGTAGAGTGGTGAGTTTATGGCATCCACAGAACTTCTATCACAAACTTTAGCTCTGACCAACAGAAGACTGTGGACACGCAAGTCTAGCTGAAGGACTTTAAATGCTTACCATGGTCAGACTGACAGCTCCAGCTCCTTCCGGGGGAAAGCATTGGCTTTGATCATTTATTGACACAATGTTCCAACATGTACAACTTTCTTTATATCCTCCGGTTCACCACTGGGCCTCAGGTCAAGGACTTCATTCTGGGGGGAAACAGATTTCTCATTAAAATAAAGCAGGGTAAACCTCAACACAAAACAGTTTACTGACCACACAACCTCAGAAAAAAATGGAAACGGTAGGAGTATAATCATGAGATCATTTGGCAGAATCTTGTCATCACAGGTAGAGTGGTGAGTTTATGGCATCCACAGAACTTCTATCACAAACTTTAGCTCTGACCAACAGAAGACTGTGGACACGCAAGTCTAGCTGAAGGACTTTAAATGCTTACCATGGTCAGACTGACAGCTCCAGCTCCTTCCGGGGGAAAGCATTGGCTTTGATCATTTATTGACACAATGTTCCAACATGTACAACTTTCTTTATATCCTCCGGTTCACCACTGGGCCTCAGGTCAAGGACTTCATTCTGGGGGGAAACAGATTTCTCATTAAAATAAAGCAGGGTAAACCTCAACACAAAACAGTTTACTGACCACACAACCTCAGAAAAAAATGGAAACGGTAGGAGTATAATCATGAGAGATCATTTGGCAGAATCTTGTCATCACAGGTAGAGTGGTGAGTTTATGGCATCCACAGAACTTCTATCACAAACTTTAGCTCTGACCAACAGAAGACTGTGGACACGCAAGTCTAGATGAAGGACTTAAAATGCTTACCATGGTCAGACTGACAGCTCCAGCTCCTTCCTGGGGAATAGGAAAATAAAAAAACCTTATTACAAATCAATGACTGTGGTCGATTAAGATTTAATTCACTGGGTTACTCAGTAACAGAATTTCCACATAGAAGTTCAGATCAGACATTTGTTAAGACATCACTGAACCCAAGTCACTAGTTTATTTTATGGGATGATTTGTATTCTCACCTCAGTAGATCGGCTGACATTTTGTCCTCAAGACACGTCACAATCCGATTTCACCTGCAAGGAGAAGAGCTTCGTGTAAATTAAGGTGAATTAAAAGTTCAGTTATTTTTCCTAGAGACAATCCAGATCAGATTGCATTAACTTCCTCAAAGGGATCAGAGACCTGATTCAAACTCATCACATCTGAATGACATTAGCTGCAGAAAGCCAATCTGTGAGATGATGCTTACCAACACAGGGCGGTCAAGATTTTCCAGCAGGAAGGTTTTTTTCATGTCTGGATGGAATGAGAAGAGATTTGTTATCATCTTTTTCATTTAACACAAAGGGCTAAATGACAACTGCATTTGATACATCAGATAGGAGCGAAAGACAAATGCATAAATCGTCATGGTTTAGTCTGTTGAACTATGCTATCATCATTGTATCAAGCATCATGGGCCCCTTCCACAGCAGCCATTTTGCATGCATTAACATTATGGCCCTGTTCCATTTAGATGGGCCAAGAGTATAGCACAGTCTGGCTCACAGGAACGGCGTCAACACTAAACACATTTTTTATTTTAACACCATCTGCTTTTCTGCCGACATTACCGCACATGTAAAAATGGCTGCTGTGAATATGTGCCCATTAAGGATCCTTTTACTTCAGCCTTTAAACTCACCTTCACTTCGCCTCCTTTGGACCGCCAGTGACACCGTTGTTCCTGAAAATGGAGAATATACATTTTTTAAAAGCTGTGTTGAAATCAAGTGGCCTCACTGGTTTGAGAGGCCGACACATCAGATAGGAGCGAAAGACAAAACGCATAATCGTCATTGTTAAATCTGTTGAACTATGCTATCATCATTGTATCAGATGAGTTTTTAAATTATTAATGTACTTTAAGCACAAACTCTCACTTGTTCTACATGGATCCAGGTAAGTTAAACTTCCGCCAAGGACAGAGGACCACCTGCAAGTCAAGACCAGTTTTTAGAAAGAGCTCTCATTTGAATATGAAGGCATTTCTTAGTCAGAACTGAATCAGTCAAAAGTTATCTTTCACTCTTGTCAGAGAGATTCCCAATTGTTTTTTAAACAGCTAGTGGTGCAGCTAACTAAAGCCAGACTAGAAGCAGGCTTCGTCCCATGCAGTCAGATATGTTGGTGTTCATCACGGTTAATAAGATGTCCCTACCAACACTTATTTCATCATATAGTCATGGGAATGCTGCAGCAAGGTTGCTCTTATTTGGTAAGAGGAATATTGTCTCGTTTGCATATTAGCGTCGCAGTGAGGCACGTGGTAGAGGCCTGCTACTAAAGTTATTATTATGTCTCCACCTGGTGTCACTGGTAAATATCAATAATGTGACTACAATAAAGTAAGACAACTACATGAGGCCTTTAAGTTTAAGTCATAGTTACCAGGTGAGCAGCCGTAGAGTGAAGACTGCTTTTATAGGAGATGTCGCAATGGCTGATGGGAAAAGGAGTTCAGTGGCTAGTGCCCCTGCTGGCCAACCGTTGTTCCTGAAAATTGAGAATACGTTTTAAAAAGCTGTGTAGAAATCAAGTGGCCTCACTGGTTTTAGAGGCCGACACATCAGATAGGAGCGAAAGACAAAACGCATAATCGTCATTGTTAAATCTGTTGAACTATGCTATCATCATTGTATCAGATGAGTTTTAATTATGAATGTACTTTAAGCCCAAAATCTCACTCACCATCAACTGATCCAGGTAAACTTGAGCCAAGGACAGAGGACCACCTGCAAGTCAAGACAGTTTTTTAGAAAGAGCTCCCATTTTAATATGAAGGCTTATCTTAGACAGCACTGACTCAGTCAAAAGTTATCTTTCACTCTTGTCAGAGAGATTCCCAATTGTTTTTTCAACAAAAGCATCATTGACAGTTTGTTTTAGAGGAATGCTGGGTAAAATAACATAATGCATTACCTTCTGCAATGACGAGTCATTGAACGGTCAACGTGAACCACAGTAGGACCACCTGCAGGGACACAAAAATAATGAGCAATCAAAACAATAATATTGAAACTTGAAGAAAACACATCTTCTGTGCCTCAGATAAGTCAACTGGTGGGTTGAGAGTATCGTCATCCATCTTGTCGAGAGTAGCAAATAAATGTCATCACAGCAGCACGGGGAGAATAAGAGGCGGACTGATGCTTCTCTGGGTGTGTTAATGTGGCGGGTACGGCCACGGCAGATATCTTAATGTTTGTAAGTCTGCATGCATAAAGGGCCAAAGGCTGAGGCTGGTTGAAAATGACAACCCTTAACTATGCAAATCAGCAGACACCTCAGAAGCATAAATCCGTCTCAACTATGATTTTAAGTTAAAGGAGCCTCACCTCATTTGCTTCTGCCGATGCTTCATGCATGGCGCTCAACTTTCAAGAGACCTGTTGAGAGACACACACACTTTGGTATCATGGTGGTCATATTGAGACAAACTTATAGCTAAACTGAAAGTCTCAGGGTAAAAATTTCTCAGAAATCACATCTGTCCACTACTCTTAATACATCATAGACTTCCGAAGTAAAATTATTTTTTCGAAAAAGAAAAGCAACTTACCAGCATAGTATGCAGAGTTGTTCGTCTTAACTCCATCTTTTTGTAGTGATTCCATCGGACGGCCTGTAAGAAAATAAATTGCATTTTAGAGTTAAATTATGTAGTTTAAACGGCATCTTCTCCTGCCACGCACTGTACACGCAGCAGCTAACAGCCCACTAGCGGTGCAGCTAGCTAAAGCCAGCCTAGTAGCAGGCTTCGTCCCATGCAGTCAGATATGTTGGTATTCATCACGGTTAATAAGATGTCCCTACCAACATTTATTTCATCATATAGTCATGGGAATGCTGCAGCAAGGTTGCTCTTACTGGATAAGAGGAAGATTAACTCGTTTGCTAGTTAGCATCGCAGTGAGGCACGTGGTAGAGGCCTGCTACTAAAGTTATTTCCTTCAAAGACACATTGAGCTAAAAAAAAACAGCACGCGACGACAATAATGGACATATAAATAGCTTGTCGCCATCTGGTGTCACTGGTAAATATAAATAATGTCACTAAAATAAAGTAAGAAAACTACACGAGGTCTTTAAGCTGAAGTCATAGTTACCAGGTGAGCAGCCGAAGAGTGAGGACTATCTGAGGGTGCGGACCGCTTTTATAGGACATGTCGCAATGGCTGATGGGAAATATAGTTCAGTGGCTAGTGCCCCTGCTGGCCAATCGTGTCACATAATATAATACATATAAGACTGTTTTATAAAAAGTATTTAATATATATATAGTTATTATTATTTAAAAACAATTTATATAATCACTTAAGGTCGGTGTATTGATGTATTGATTTGATGTTACTGAGCTTATACTCACATAATGGACGCCAAAAGCCCCAAGTTCACAGTGTTTCAATTGTTTTGTCGTAATTGAATTAACTAACATTTTTTTAGGGAATTAATGCACAGTATCAAGTAAGGCTGGTCCCGTAATTTTAGCTTATCTTAGTCTGGCTATGTATTGTAGAGAGGACCAGTTTCAAGTTTTAAGAACATTGCATTGTGCATGTTCATAAATGCAGTTTGTTTGACTTAATTATTGTAATTGAATTGACACCAGTTAGTGTTTTTGTAGCTTATAGTACTGGTTGGTTTCTGGACCATTATTACAGCTGTCGTGTAGTCTTTCCTCTCTGAAGTCTGTCACAATGTTCTGAAGATCAGACTTGAGGCAAAGCTCATTTGAAATAACCAAGACAATATCCCGCAGGAATAAACTCATGGAGATTTAATATTATGCATCAATAAACAGGAAAATCTGATACAATCAATGGTTATGATCAAAATTAAAATAAAAAATACATTTTGATTGCTCTCTATCAGGCGATACTGAGTGATACTGAAATGTATGGCAAGGCCTCGATTCAATATAATTTACAAAGACATACCATGGAGGAAAAAACGAGATAAAAACTAACAAATTTAGCTTGGACACTGAATTAAATTTGGCTCATTTCTAAAGGCATTTTTGTATGCTTAAGAGGATTAAATTCACCAGCAGGTTTTTCATACACACAGCACCAGGAATACGTCTGTCTTTATAGATCCTTCAACAGGTCCCTCGATTCATATTTGGTTCATATTCATTGAAATCGACCAGATTCATCTCTGATGTGAGCTGCACTGAGAGATATTCTTGAGCATCTTCAGGTGAAAATTGTTTATTATTTCTGACTTTCATCCAAATACCATTGCATTTATATCCAATCTATGTAGCGGTAAATAAGAGAATGACTGTTTAAGAAAGGAGAGGTGTACAGTAGGATAAATATTGCCCTCTATGTGGTGATCTAAACAACTTATTGGACAAAGAAAATTAAGTTGACGAGAAAATAGAACAACACAGTCTGGACTCAACGCAGCAGTGTTTCAAAAGTCTACTCTGGTTCCTCGTTTTCACTCTCCTCATCCCGGGACAACACGTGAACCATCGAGGTGATCCAGTCTGACGTCTGTGGGTTTGGAGAGGAAACCGGGAGACTTGTACAGACTCAGTCCTAGTCTTACGTACTCATCATGAAAGACCACAATATGCAAACAATCATTTGTTCATAAACCCCTAACATGGAAACATTTTCAGAGGATTATTTGTTCTGTCCAGAGAGAGAAAGTCCCTTTAGCCTTCTATCTAAATCTTTTTGGCATAATGGACACCCAAATTTGTCCTTTGAACAAGCAATGTCAATGATCTCTTTATTGCATATATTCCACAAATCTATCACAACTCTCCCAATCAGTGAGTTCAGATGCTATGGCTTGTGTCGGGCTTCGCTCGTGAACAGTGTGAAGGACCAAATGGGCGACGACGTTGACCTGAAACGGGAACGCAAAACACCAAAAGGGGTAAATGGAATGATTCCTAAAGATGTAACGCCATCAAGTTCATATCCTCAAATATTTTTTTACACTATTGCCAGAAAGAAAAATAAACAAAAAGAGCATTTAAAAAAAAAAAAAAGAATATATATTTATATATCCATCATATGTATATCTATATATAAACAACAGTTACAACTAGTTGCAGGCAAGCGGAGAACTTCTCCCCCGCCCCTTTTAAGATTCGTCACTTCCACCGTTATAAGGCTGTCAGACTCTCGGAGGGGGCAGCAGCTTTCTTTCCTCAGTCACCAGATTCCCTGAGATGTAGAGCGCCCATTTCTTTTGTCAAGGTTTATTTGATTTGAACACCACCAACCGTCAATCGGACACACCCCTTGCCCCCCTCCCCAAAAAAACGTTTTGTGTAGGGAAACGAGCGCTGCTCTGGCTCGTCCTGTGGAGCGGATGGAGGGTGCCGTCGTGAAAGTTGACGTGAAAGTTGATGTACCAACCCTCCCGACCTTCACTGTGCACTGCCGAGTCCCGTCTTGGCTGGGTGGTGGGCATCGGTGGCGGTGGAAGTGAAATCGCCCAAATAAAGGAGTGGAGCATTAACTAGTTTTTCACGTTTACATCTTAAATGCTTTTCCATTTGATTTCATTCATTTCCATATCGTTTTTTGTTTTACAGTCAAATGCAAAGCTGTGTACATATTCAATCATCAGTCATTCCAAGGCTTGGAAAAGAAGTGGCTTTGCAAAAGAGTTCTTATGAAGACTCTGTTGTGTGTGCATTTCTTTATGCATATATGTATGCTGTGTGTATCAGAGTGTGCGTCGTCTTCTCACTGCCTCTGAGAGGCTAATCTCTTTAATAGAGGCTCATCGTAGACCCAGCACTCCCCGTCCTCGTGGAAGAGCTGCAGCAACACACAAGCAAAAACAGCGTTTATAATCAAATATTTTAACAATTAACACTGATTTTGTCTACCAGGGAAAATAAAGGTGTTGAATGCCTTCAACTTCCTGTTCCAACGACACAAACGGCGTACAATCTGTTAACTTGAAAATAATTGAATGATTCCTTTTGCTCATGTAACCCCATGCATGATTATACAGAGCTTTAAAAAAGGTGAAAAGATGCATGTTAATGTCGCATTGTGTGAGTGCGTAGTCTATCATCGCACAGTGTTCCTGTTCTTTCTGGTAGATGAAGAACAGACAGTCTCACCCTGGTCTCCCACTGCTGCTCGTTCTCCTTCCTCTCTCTGGCTTCGGCTCTCTGTTTCTCCTCCAGCCGGTGTTTGGATTCTGTTGCTGAATCAATGTCTCTCCGCTTCAAGTTCAACGTCACATCTCGCCACAATCTGGTGAATGGAAAGGGGCGGAAATAAAAAAGAGTTTTGTTTCTGAGTGAGGGACTTCTTTCCTTGATGCTATAGGTAGGTAGGTCCGCCATCGTATGCGAGAGCAGTTTAATTTCTCACCTTCGGGACTCGTAGTCAAGCTGGTCTTCCAGCTTCCTCACTTTCTTCTTAATGGTGCCTAACCTCTTAGTGTCTATGAACACCGTGTTCTCCTAGAATCACACAGATTCATATATTAATGCGTTTATTCAGAGCTAAACTTTTTTCCTTCAGTAGGCATTCATGTGTAATGAATGCCTAATTTCCGACACTAAATGTAGGCATGGGGGGGAAAAAGAAGAGATAAAGAAAAGACTCACTCCAGTTGCCGACTTGGCATACATCACTCCGTTCCATTCTCCTTCAATGGAGCAGAAGGACTTCTTATCATTCGGTGCGCTGAAAGAGAGAAGGTCAGACTCTTTCAAACATATTCAGTCTTTGAACTGTGATTAAAAAAAGTGCTGTGCAACTGTTTTCCTCTTACAAAATCTCAGCGGTGATCCTGTGCTTCTTTCCTCCGTAGAAGGGTTTGGTGTGGAACATGATGGTAGCGCTGTAGCCCGACTTGGAGCAGGAGATGTTGCACTCCCCACCCAGCTCCACCCACGGCACGGTCAGAATCGACCTGGACAGACGGGCTCAGGATCAGTGACGCGCATATTAAATGAGCAGAAATATGTGTGGCAGGAATATAGTAACACGCACCTGCCGTATCCGTTGGGGAAGGTGAGGATGTAATGCTCATCGTGCTCCAAACACGACACGCAACCTGAAACAAGACCAGCAAATAATGACGACAACTACACGACGTAGTGACAGTAGAGGGTGTAAAAACAAAGCAGCGCTCTGAAGTACCTTGGCCGATATTGTGGACACCTATGGACATGCCTAAGAACTTAGACTTCGTCCAGATGTGAGCGTTGAACTGGATCTTCTGATTTAAACATTCTGCGTAGAATGCAGAAACTACAGAAAGGAGAGAAGAGTCCAGAAAATGAAGCAAACATTTAAAAATCAGTCAAACAATTTCATTTACATTCTTAAGATGAAGATATCTTAATTTAACATGTGATCAACAGCCTATATACTTTGCTTTATATATATATATCTTGACCTCTAAAAGGCAATGAGAAAGGATCTAAAAATGAAGTGGGTGCTGGTCACGTGTGGAAAGGTTTTCGCAGACTTGCTTTATAATCCCTTAGAACAGTGGTTCTCAACTGGTCTGGCTGCGGGACCCACCGTCACGCCTTAATGACAAGCCGCGACCCAAATCAAGGAAAACGTTCAACTTCTCAAATGTATTTAATGAAAAGTGAACCTGAGCTGAACGTGTCCTCTGCAGTCGTAGTGTCGGGAGCTCTCTTGTGCAGATACATTGTTCCTGTAAGTCCCCGACCCACACGTGTTTCACGTAAACGAGTAAAACCGATTTGTTTGTTATGTCTGTAGATTCGTCCATTTGTGATCTAAAATGACCACTTGCCTAAATTCGACATGTCTTCAATTCGTCTACTTATAGTGTCATTTGACAGAGGTATAGTTTTCAGTTCATCCTCTGCTGATATTAGCATTAACGCCAAATATTGTTAAGGAGTGTGAATAGACGGCACTCCGCTGCATAAAAAATCCCCTTCAAAATAAAAGCACAGAATTTTTTCAGGCAAAGGCCCGCGACCCACCAGTTGAGAATCACTGCCTCAGAAGTAAAGGAGTCACGACTACACTTTCTTCTTTTTCTAACCAGAGACCTGGTCTGCAAATTAGACATGGCTAAAAGTCCTACACTCACTGCATCGGTTGCACTATATGTATTGTTATATGTATTGTCCCTATAAAACAAAATCATAAAATAAATAGGATCCACACTTACTGGGTGGGTGGTGAGAGACCTGCTCTGCCACAAAACACACACTGTTGGATGAAGACCACGGTACTGGACCTTCTGATACCGTCTCCTGGAGGAGTCAAAATAAACGAGTTTTACCAGGTTACAAATATACAAAACTGGAAAAAGGTGTTGTGTGTGTGTGTGTGTAGCAATGTACATAAAAGGAAACCAGTTTCACGGAATAACAACAAAGTTTGTTCAATTTAGTGTTATTTGTATAACCAAATACAGAGTCTCAATGAGCTTAACAGGCCAACAACAAACAGCTTGTTTCAATATGAAGTGGTACCTTCGTCACCATAAACATGAACTTTTGCAAAGATGTGTAAAAGTTTTGTTTCTTGCGACATTAGTCTAAGGTGTAAAGTGTAAAATGCTGTACCGTAGCCGATTACATTCACACAGTCGGTGTGCTCTCACCGTGTGTGGGGACGGATCCTCTGTTTCGCTGGGCAGATCCCAGTGGCAGTAGAAGACTTCCCCCAGGATTGGGTTGTAAGGTTTCTTGGCCACTGAACCTTTCCTCCCTGCATGGAAAGCTGACAGGTACCACTTCACCACGTGAACCATGCGCTCCCGGGCCTCCAGCTGCTCGGCGATACTAGTGGAGGTCACACAAAATTAAAGTTAAACTACTTCATATTTTACCATCTGTGAAATGTGTTTAAAAATCTGTGTGATGCCACAGCTCGCACCAGTGAGAGAGACGACCCTTACCTTACAAATACATCTGGATGTGCAAAGAAGTCTGCGTACATTTCTAACAACGATCTCCTCTCTAGGATGAAAGTGGGCAGGACCACCTGCGAAATAGAACGAAGGAGAACAATTGTACAATTGTTGTTCAATAGAAAGCCGCTTGCACAGATGATGTTGGTGAGTAAGAGGATGAAGGACCACTGCAGCGAGAGAAACACAGACTCGTGACTAAGTGATGGTGGTCAGGGCTCTTTACCTTCGTGAGGTCCATGCCCAAACGAACTTGAGAGAGAAGGTGCATGATGACGCTCTTGTGCTCCTCCACAGACTCGCCCTCTCCGTCATCATCGCGGTCATCGTGGCTGTCAAACTGGTCTGCAGACAACAGCAGAAGGACAAGTCTCACTTTGGCTGCAACAACATTTCGTTCCCCGTCTTTTCACGTCACTTTTTTACCATTTCACAAAACCAGATGTGATTAATAGTAATAACTGGATTACCGTACCAGCACCAGCTGAGTGTTTTTGTTGTTATACATTTGTGTGTGTGTGCTTTCCCTTCTTACCTGCATCCGTGGTGCCGTTGGACATGGACGAGTTCATGGACTCGGTGGTGTTCGGTCGTTTCAATGCCGTTGCTTCATTGGTGAGAAGCGAGGCAGCTTGAGGCCCTGAGGGACTGAGGAGGAGATACAAGGAGTTGACAAGGAGACAGGAAGCAGGACAGAGAAGAGTGAGAGAGGAATTCACTACAAATCATGTCGCAAACCTCTCTTGACTTAATGTTTATTTGCACGAGGCAGCATTTTCCCAACTGACCTGTTAACCGCTATCATTAAAGTGTTGCTTTCAAGTTATTAGAAACAATAGATTCACTGTATGTGGTGCTGGCTGCAGCGGAGTGATGCTATACTCACTCTATGCAGTGTTTGGGGGAAGTGCTGCTCTGGTAGAACTCGTCAGCGTCGTAGAACTCATCCTCGCTGGAGGAATAAGAGAAGTCTGGCACCGAGTGCGAGGGGAGGGGCATGTGAGTGGGGGAGGCCATGCCGCTGCTGGGGCCTGACGGGCCACTCCCTGATAGAGGAGGAAAAAACAAACAAATCGTCTGTCATGTCAGCTCTCTCTTGCAGTATTTTCATTTCATGGCTTCCATATTCATACACAGGCCACGGTCAAATCAACATTATACTGTCCAATTAAAGCATTCCCTTCTGACCCGGTAAAGTAACATCAAGCCGTCTTTAACGTAGCGACGGCTTCCTCTGCAGAGCATAACGACGGTGCTCTCGAGCACACGGCCTGCCCCCTTAGTGCACAGTGCAGCATTCTAATACTGCTGCCTCAGCACAGAACACAAACGTGAACCTTGCTGTGCTTCTCTACTTGGCTTTTTAATTTAATATGTTGGTTGACACAGCACTCAGGGTCGGAGTACAGTAATAATTCATGTTATCATTACTTTTGCTCTTTTGGTTGAGTTCTTGTTACATTAGCTTGTACATTAGAGGATCTAACAATGAATAATAATATTCTGATATAAGGACCCACACTGTTCTTTCTCCAAATGATGATACAATCGTATGTTGTTGTTTACCAGGACCGGAGCAATGAAACCAGTACAAGTTAGAAGACAAAATAAAAAGGTGAAGTTTGAAGCTGACGAAACAATGTCACCTCAAACCTCAATATGTCACTAGGGACTGGACCAAAGGACCAAACCAGGAATATAACTTCAGTTCCTAATATTTCATTTGGCTTGTAGTAATTAGAGGAATGTGTGATTCACATGAATTACTAGTGCGACAGTCTTTCCTTGTCATGGCTCCTCATGCTCTGATGTGTGTGAAGTGAACTTTCACCTGTGCTGTTGGGAGTTGGGGTCTGCAGACTGCCCATCACTGTGACGACGGGACCAACGGACAACGTGGAGGGGCGTTGGTCTGATTTACACACCTGAGAAGCGTCTTCAGCAAAAAAGAGAGAGAAAGTAGATGATTTAGCACTGAAGCCTGAATATGAAGCAACATCACAAGAGGCTGAGACAGAAGCCTCCGCTGTGAGGGGGATTATTACACCGTCTATTAAGAGAAGGAAACTAGCATGACCTACTTTGCATGGTTCACGTTCAGAGCAGACTAGTCACAGACATTTCACCGAAATAGCCCCGAAACTTGAGTGAGATCTTAAAGTGCGTTCACACCGAACGCGAAGACAAATTTCCCGTCACTAGCGGCAGTTTACCGGCGTGACCGTTTGTTGTTATTCGTGATGGATTTTCTCCATCAACCATGGAAGAAATAACCTCTATTTGTGCAGAGTACTTGTTGTGGAAGTCCCAGATATCACGGGAAACTAAACGCAGTCATAACATCACCCGGAGGAGCATCGAGGTGTATTCACTGTGCCTAGTCAAGCCACAGGTCGGCTGCTTACTGCAGCTGTATGAACCCAAAATAAACAGATTCTGTTGTGATTTAACTGCAATAAAATCCCTTAAAACTAAATTCCCACAGGGGAACATAAGGCTTTTAAATGGGACAGAATATTGACCCATTACAGTCTTTGCTCTTGGATCAAATTGACAAAAAAAAGTATTTGTCAGCAGGCAAATTCCGTAACACCATTAAGTGCGTTACACAAAGCGGGTCCAGAGATGAAAGTATGAACAACAGGGGGAGCTGTTGTCAGCCTCGGTCTGTGAAGTCTACATCAGCCTACGTAAACATCAAGCACACGACAACACGTGTAGAAATGTGTACAAGTAATGGTTTAGTACCTGTGGTTTGTGTTGGCATCGTGGTGTCGCCTAGAGGAGTGTCCAGAGGGGGTTGGTAGATCCCATCCACTGGGTTTATGGTGCTCTGGAGGGGAAAGAAACAGAACAACAACAACACATCAGACACTTGCTGCAACAGCAGCAAACCCACGTCGCTGCCTGCTTACTAATCTAAAACGTTGTCCAAAAGACAACATAATAACCTCGAGATTAAAATCCAATAACGCAAAAGAGAGGTTGGGCGCACCTTTAAACTGGCGAGTCATACAGGAAAACAACCTATTTCTTTACTAGCCTCAAACCATGCTCCCCACAATGCAACACCGTTTACATTTACATCCAAGCCAGGCGTCGATGCAAGCAGTCCCCCTCCACTGGGCACCAACTTCACAGCTCGTGTGTTTATTGGTTATATATCAGCTTTAATGGTATGCCTGGATAACAAGAACACTGAAATAAAATATACAACACCAAGCCAAGGCAGATCAATTTCCTTTCACTTGGTTTCCAGGAACGAGTGTTTCCAGGTTTCATTATCTAGATCAATATGAAACCAACGACGCCGGTTGAAATCCAAACACAACAACCAACAGCGCGGCCTCTGGACCTCTGAGCAACCCTCCCGTCTAAAAAGGAATAAATTAACTCCACTGGGCCGCAGACTAAATGGGTAACTTGTTTTAACTCTCTAGCTTTTGATTTCCCTGTGGTGAAAACCCAGCGAGGACGTTCTTTATCTGCAGCGGCCTGCTCTGTTCAGTGCCACCTTAACATCACGTGTCCGTGCATTTGAATAGAGGCATGGACGCGCACGGACGTGCACGCAGCCCGTTGGCTCGGTGTAATGGGGTCACCGGCACCAAAGGCCCAACGGACAGGAACACAGATGACAGCACGAGTTAAATCGACCCGTACTCCCCAACAACTTACCCCCGGGCTCTCGGTGACACTGAAATTAGATCTAATCAATGTGATGTTATTCTATTACTCAGTGGCGGCTGGTCCATAGAGGGCGCTAGGGCGCCGCCCCCCTAGAGCTACAAAAAATAAAAATAAAAATAAAAATAAAATTATAAATAAAAATAAAATTTAAAATAAAAATAAACTATACAAATTGTCAATATTTGTGTTTTTGAAACATGGAATCACCCAGTAATATGTGTAAAATATGATATCTGCGGTAAATATATGCTTTTCCTGCTTGTCCTCTCTGCCTGTCTGCTCTTCCTCTCTGTGTGTGCACGTCTCAGCTGGCTGGGGCGCTGGAAAAACTGCCCCAAAGAGGCGGGTCTATAAAGCAGTTTAGCCAATGCTGAGTAAAGATATAAATGAGTGACATACAATTCAGCCAATCAGCGTCCTCAAATAGATTCAGCTTGGGGCAGTTTTTTTCCTGCCCCAAGCTGCGCGTTCTCGTCAGGAGAAGTCTCTACAGGAGAGCGCCAGCGCGAGCACTACTCCTCCAAGACCCGTTTGAGAGGAGAACTGAGAGGAGAAACTACTGAAAGAGCTGATCCCAGATCAGCCTGACCTCACAATCAGACAGCAGACTAGCAGGAAAGAGAAGCAGTACATGAAGCTTCTCTACTAGCTGTACACCAGACAGGTTTGACTAGCTGGATGACGTCATGATAATAACTTATTTATCTTTTTAAAACAACGGGGACAGAATATGACATATATATTATTATATTATACAGAATATTATATGATATATATATTATTATATTATACAGAATATTATATGATATATATATATATATTATTATATTATACAGAATATTATATGATATATATATATATTATTATATTATACAGAATATTATTATATGTTATATATATTATATTATACTGAACTCCCTGTGAGGGTGACTAAAATAAGATGTCCTGACGTGTTTGTGAAAGTGTTATTTACTGCTTTTTTTCGTGTTGGAATAAATGTTAAATATTTAACTGCAAAGTAGTAATGCGCGTTTGATACCTTAATTTGTTTGCATTAAATCATTCTGGGATGTTTGCTGAAATTGATTGGATGTGGCACAGCCCTACCAAGAACATTTTCCACCAGCCGCCACTGCTATTACTCAAACGTGACCTATAATCTGTGACTTCTACAGGGAAGTTCTGAATCATTTGAAATCAACAGGAACAGTGAGTCAGAACATGACCCGACACACTGCGAGGGTGAAAGCAGAGCAGCTGGTGCACCGGAGTCAGACTAGAATACCAGGAAGTAGACAACAGGCCTCCACAATCCCATGATGCAACACTGTTAGACATAGAAGATACCGACTACAGAGGAAGACTGTGGGGTGTGAAGTCATGCTTGTTTTTCTGAGGATGACATTTTCCTCTCTGTAATACTCTAGGAACATAGAGACGGACTCTCTGACCTTGTTTTTTCTATGATTCCGTGTCATCAAAAGGCAACTTATGATCAGAGGGAAATGTGAAGCAGAGAAGCTCACCTCCATTTGTTCACACGTCTCTCTCCTATCTCCAAGCTTTCTGACACTATTCGCTCCTTTCTACCCCCCCAATGCTGGCTGACATCAATTATTCTTTACAGGCTTCTGGTGAGCTCGGTCTAAACGATTCCAGGCAACGTGACAGATGTTTAGATGTTCTAAAGCGGCAAAGATATCTTTAGTACGAAGCTTATGGCATATAAAAAAAAAAAAAACATGTGCAGTTGGATGTATAGAACGAGTTCATGATGTTCTATTTATACAATCTAATACTTTACTTAATGACAGATTAAGTCAGCTATAAGAGCAGCGCAGGCCTACGAGCTGTACCGGCCCCTCTGTGACTCTTACTCTGAGGACCACACTGAAATGATTCCTTGTGTTCGTCCATTACCTTTTAAAGGTTTCACATTACATTACCTTCCATTTGCAAAAGCATAATGAAAGTTTTCATATTGATTTGTTTCCCCCTTGCAGGTACCCACTGGGTTTCGTTCATTGGAGGGCGGTCTAAGCTGTCGGTACATGATTCATTTGCCCTTAAGTTTCTCACTTTTCTTTCATTTTATAGATGAGAACTAGGACTGTTTGGGAAAAAATGTAATTGGTGGCTGAAAGCACTGCATCCCCGAGCTGTGCTGCCTGGAAATCAAACCCCGCAGGTGAAAGGTTAAGAGGATAATGTCTGTTGTGTTGTTACTTAATTTAAACATGTATTGTTTGGCAGCCCACTCTCAAATCACAGTTATTTAAAATAAAGAAAAACCACATGTTTACGTTGTAATTCTTCACAACATCCTAAAAAGACTGGAAACTAATCGCTCCCTGTAAGAACAGAAAATAATCTGAAAATAATAGTCAGCAATTCAAAGTACATGTGATTTGTAGTAAAAAAACAAACAAACATGCAAACCTCCGGGTATGAAGACTGACATGAAGACATCTGCAGAGCCAGTAAAGCGCTCTCTGGATGGTTCAATAAGCAGGCAGTGTGTACACGGTGAATCAATGGGGAATTAGTCGGCTAAATAGTGGGTCAGGCGAAGTGCAACATCCCCTCACATACAGGCATGCAGACGCACATCTATAGTCTACTGACACATACATATGCTGCCACACTTCTGGATTAAAGGTTTGCACACACACACACACACACACACACACATTGTGTAAAAAGAAAAGAATAGTTCCCCACCGATGCTAAAAGAACTTTAATCTGAGATGAAATCAGGAAATCATCAAACCAAATCAACAGGATAGTTGTGGAAGACATGAGGGAAAGAGCTAGAGATCGAGCTTATCTCCAGATTAGACGGCATGCACTAAAGAGATCTGATTCATCGGATGTTCTACAGTGGAGAGTAAATTAAGCAAGAAAAGAAAAATTAACAGTTTGCTTGATTTAAATTTGTTGTCACGGGCGGAGAATGTCAAACTTACTATAAGTCCGTTTGCGTGTTGCTGTTCGTTACTTTGGTCCTTAAAATTTTGAAAAGACAATGTTAGACTACTTGTGTATGAAGGTTGAGTCATTTCACAAAGCATCCTGAACATCTGCAGTGTGGAGAGCGGTGAGATCCATCGCCCTCATCACACGGAGCTTCATAATATCCACCGACTTGCCGCATGCAGTAATCCTTTCATCACATGGTATAAATCCCTCCATCATTTCTTTCAGCGTCAGCAACGGGATTGCTCTACCGCGCCAATCTGTACTCTACATGTTTCCTAGAACCTTATTCATGGAGGGAAAAGTGTTTTTTTTTAACAAGTGTCAACTAACAACCACATGAAGCAGAGGCGATTGCTTCACTTCCTGGGGAGGAAGGGCTGAACGGAACATGTGATGAAACAAGTACCGGGCTACACCCTAATCAACCGGCGGCCCACATGGCAACTGTGAGCCGGGAACTACCCCCAGAGAGACACACACACGAAAAGGTAACACACAGTGCACACTGTGGTGTGGTCTCACAAGAACAATGGTTATGGTGAAGGAGAGAAGAATCACACGGTGACGCGTTTACCTTGGCAATTT
The DNA here is from genome assembly GCA_032191485.1 of Leptoclinus maculatus. Taxonomy (NCBI): domain Eukaryota; kingdom Metazoa; phylum Chordata; class Actinopteri; order Perciformes; family Stichaeidae; genus Leptoclinus; species Leptoclinus maculatus. The sequence continues at coordinate 32,198,757 of JAVDOI010000004.1, forward strand.
GCAGCAGTACAATACAGTGCTTGATGGACTCTACCATGCTCTGAAAGAAAGAGACAGAAAAGGAATTCAATAACTGGGAAGTGACTCGTACATTTAAAAGACAGGAAGGAAAATGTGTTCAGGTCTGACTTACACAAGTGGTCTCCTTCAAAATGTCTATTTTCTGTAAAAAAAACAAAAACAACAGTAATTAAAAACACAAACGTTTTAAAAGCACACGCAACCAGTTTAACAGCAAATGAAGCAAAACTGGAAGAAGACATCAAGGAAAATCTACGAAACAATTACCCATACTGAGGAGACTAGTGGAGTCACAGTGACCAAAAGCATTAATCTCAGGGAGGAAGTGAATCACACAGCTGCTGGTAAAACACAAACAAACCCACAAACAACCTGAAACTGAACGGCTTCCTCCAACAACAAGGATAACTTACTTTAAACTAACATGGAAAACCTATTTTGTGGACTGAAATGGTCTTAAAAATCCAGACAAAAAGAAAAGGAACTGTATTGTTAATAACACTAAACCAATTATGATCTGTAATTATTACATTTTGGTTCTAACAATAGTACCGCGACTACATACATTTTTGACACATAAGCATGGCCTCTTGCTCATCTGCTGCTGTCGATAAATAAATGTGCCACATTAAGCTTCAGTGCTACTCGTACTGCGTCAGTGTGTTGCAACTATTAGTCGATTGCAATGCAATTTTTCTGCAACTTTTTTAAAATGCTGCTTTGATCATTTGATACATATTTTAGACATCTGATCAGACAAACAAGACATCTAAAGAAATCCTATTAAAGCTATGGGACATTATAACGGGAATATTATCGACAGAACGGTGAATCAATAATGATCATTATTCATTAGTTGCAGCCTATTTAAATCCTTCTGTTGGCTTTAATAAAAATAAAAAGGCAAATTCTTAAAATCACCATCTCATTAACGGACGGTCACTTTTGAACCTGTTAAATATTCTGACGGCTTAAAAGTGACAAGCGGCTGATATCAAAGGTCCGCTCTGCATGACACAGCCATCCTGTCTGCGTGTCAGCCTGCTGCGCCTGCTGTTAGCCTCGGCTCTAATGACGGCGAGGACCACAGAGCCGATACACGAGGAGACAGAGCCGCTCTGCCGGTACTCACTCTGCGGGAGTCATCCTCTTTGCAGTCCTTGATCTTGTCATCAAACAGCTGCGTGAGAGTGACGGCGAACAAGAGATGAAAAGGGGAGAAAAGGAAGAAGGATAATAAGTTAAGACGGGTACACAATTAAAATAATAGTTAGGTGAATCTGAACACATGCTGCTTGAGATGAAAGCAGGCTCCTCTCGCCAATGAAGGACACTTTGAGAATACGCTGCCGCTTCTTTAAATACACGATTTTCGGCTTCATCTCCATGCTACCACAAATCTTTAATCACTTCTGCTTTGTTAAAGTCAAGAGTGAGATCAGCGAGGAAATGCTCTCACGAAGAGAGAACAAGAGGAAGGTCGTGAGACAGATTCGAAGGCAAACAACGTTTGATAAATTCACAGGCACATGGTCAATTTTAGGTTGCAATTTGGAATAAATCCCTTGATCCGTGTGGATTTTTTCTTTCTCAAATGGACTACATTACCTCGAGATGTTAAGCCAAATATGTCAAAGTGAGTGGCAGATATCCCACATTTCTAAAAACCTACATGAAAGCGTGACACATTCGGCGTCGCTCCGTTGAGTTCTACCTTTAACTGGTCGATCAGAATCTGTAGGTAGGCGTCGGCTTCAGCGAGCTTCTTATCGAAGTCTTGAACACTCGGAACTAATCCCGTCTCTGCCTCCTGAGGATGGAGAAACAAAACGCAGCAAAGCATTAGTGCAGGCCGAACCAAATGTAAAAAACAAAAAGACATGATAGTATTTACATATTCAAAGTAACATACACAGGCGCCAACAATAATAATACAAGCCACGTATTCACTTATTATCCGTTCATAAAAAAATAAAAAACATGTCTCTGTCAGCTCCCGGTCTGTGGACGGAATCTTCCAGCACCGTACTGTACCAGGGGAGATATGAATACTATTGTTTAAAGGCTAGCCAGTATAAAAGGCCAGCAGGTCTGTCTGTCTGACCGACGGTGAGCGAATTTCAGGCTTCAACTAAACTGAATCGAGGACCTCGAGACTGGAGAGAATTTAATTACCGACACAGAAGCATGTGTGTAAATGGGTTGAGGTGCACTCAAATTCATTGTTTGCTTTAATGGCTCCATCAGAATCATCCCCCCCCCCCACACACAGAAAATGTCCTTACATAATATCCATTAATAGGTAATTACTAGACTATTGGCAGAACAGACGTGACCGGGCATCTGTCTGAGCTTGCCTGAGCAACAACAACCCAGCTGGCTGTGGCACAAAAACAGGAAGAAGAGCAGATCAATTTACGCACAGACGTACAAAGATGTCCTTCAAATTTTGTTTTTTTGAAAAATCACCCCATATCTAATGCTGGAGCCTGTCACTAACAAGCACACTCAGCACCTATGACAACACAAAATCACCTTTATGCCAAAGCCAGACGAATCAGTAAGATAACTAACAGCAGCTACTCTGACAAGGAAAGAACACAGAGCAGCACCTCTTGCATGAACAAGCAGAGAGAGAGAGAGAGAGAGAGAGAGAGAGAGAGAGAGAGAGAGAGAGAGAGCAATAGTAACGCCGATGACGACTGTTGGAATCAAACAGAAGTGCCGTTAGTAAATCAGACTCTCGTCAAACCATGTTGGGTGCTACCGCCGCTTTGGGTCCGCTGCGTCGCACAGTCCCTTTTCTTCCTGCTAAAGACGAGCTCACAGGAAAGTGAAGAAATGCCATTAACGACCACCAAACGCCGTCGGCAGCCCGAGGCCGTGCTGAAGTTTTAACTGTCAAAACATACTATCTTTATAGCGAGTAAAGTCTTAGCTCAGCACTTGAGCAGCCTGCGATTTAACTCGCCTTACTTCCTCAAAGGATCAAAGGTGCTCGCACTGTTTGCCTGACTGCAAAAACAAAAAAGCTGTCCACATGAGGTCCTGAGTGAAAATCAAAAACTCTGATACAGATGTGGGTGACTGTATACTTTATCAATGCGTGTACACAGGATGTGCACATTTCCATTTCAAAATTCCTGTCTGCTTACTCGCACTACACTAGGAAATACCTCCAGTTAATGAGGAAAGGAGCTGCCATCTTTCTGGTTAGGCATTACATCATTATCGTTTTTAACTTTTAAGCTGCTGACAAAACAACAGCAGATCAATGGCAACTACATCTACAGGTTCTTATGTAAATACAGGGAGTGGACTACCTTTGAGAATCTTATAATCTTCTAATCTCACACTAAAGAGGTCATTAAACCATTCCTTCTCTGTTTACAGTGGGGATTAACTCCAACACAATCGTATTTACAAAACACAAACACACACAAATGTAGCACATAGATCCTAATCAAAACCTCGTCTCACACAGGTAGTATGTACTACAGGGCTTGAATATTAGACTGCATTTACTTGTAAAGGTGTAATCATACATTTAAAAAAATAAACTAAATTAGAGCAGGGAAATGAAACGGAGCCCCTATCATCGCAGGGAACGAAATCTCTCAAGTTTTGTCAACACACACAAATAAGGGGAAGGTTTCTATTTTTTTCTTTTTATAGACGGAGCAGATAAGTTTGGCTGCAGAGACTCAGAGGCAGGTGGTTGTGTCTCACCACCTCATAGTCTCACGTCTTCACTGTTCCTGAACAAATGTCCGCACGTCCGCTATTTACAGCAGCATGTGAGCTCTCACACTCACACACACTCTCACACACACTCACACACACACACACTCACAAACCCACCCTTCCACCCCAGACTCAACAAACAACACCCTTTCACCCTTCCCCCCCGCCCCCTCGTTTGCAGTGTGACCCACTTTAAAACGCTGCCGCCCAGGCAGCGCACTGCAGCCGATAAAGTTATCCCTGCTCTGGTGCAGTGGCCCTTGTGTGTCTGTTCGTGTGTGTGTGTGTTTTACTTACTGGGTGCCTCGTTCCAATTGACATGCTGCGTTAAACCTGGTACATCTCCCCCTATCGGGCTATTTTCCTTTCTCTTCCTCTCTTATTCTGATCTTCTCTCCCTACAGCAACAAACCAGCAGCTGTGGTGAAGTTAGCCTCCTTAGCCTCCTTTCCCTCCTCCTCCTCCTCCTCCTCCTCCTCCTCCACACAGAAAACAGAAAACAACCTCCTCCTCTCGCTCTCCACTGCAGTCTGCCAACATAAACCACAGCAGCAGTTAGCTTTCCAGTCAGCCTGGCTACAGCATATCCTTCGGCAGCAGTTATCAGCTGAGCGTTTTTTGGTATGAAGGCAGGCAGAGCCGAGTTAATCCAGGACCCTCCCCTGGCAGGAAAGGCACACTTCCTCTCACGCAGGCAAAAGAGAAAACACACAAAGCAGCAGCAAGTGCTGACAGGGACAAGCATTAAGCGGCTCTCTGGTTGGCTGAGGCCGCAGAGGCAGATGTTTGGTTGATCAAGCAAGCAGGTCTCGTATTGGTTACTGCAGGGTCACATGATGCTACGACAGCAGCGCGCTATCACTGCATGGAGAGTGTGTGTGTGTGTGTGTGTGTGTGTGTGTGTGTGCAGCGAGCACAAGCAGGCACACGTAGCACATCAGAGGGATTTGCCACAGAGGGAGGGAAGGCAGACGAAGAAAAAGAAGAGGAAGGAGGGAGGGGGAGCAAATGAAAAGGTTGGTCATGAGGGATGGAAAGAGCTGCACGTAGGTGAGGATGGGAAGGGAACAAGGAGTAAGGTTTGGTTTAGGGAAGGAGAGCAGGAAATAAGGCTGGAAACAACTGGACGGCCGAGACACACTTCGTCTCAACACTCATAATAAATAGAGACAAAACAGGATGCCAGCAGGTCAGCAGTAAATCAAACAGTCAAAGCGAAGCCTGGTCCCGATGCCAGTCCAAAGCAGCTACTTATTGACAAAACATCCTCCATTTATGATGACATGAATGTCACCATTATTTCCATTTATACAGGCGAGACACATCACCGACTCTCAACTGCTCTGTTGAGCAAAGCAAACGGGCGTGAGCGAGAAAAAAGTGCTGATAACGAGACCTGAGATGCAAAGTCCCTTTTCAAAGTCATTATATGGGTGTTGCAGTGCAGCACAGGGCACGATTTATACAGCATGCAAAATACATGCAATCTGAGATACAATAAAAATCAAAACTGTGAACGCTTTGATATCCAGGTAACATTTTGATCTTCACCTATTGTTTGCAAAAATCTGAATAATTACACAAGTATACTCTGCAGGTGGTACAAAGCCATGTTTGCAAATGCATAGTAATATGTAATGTAAAATAAATGTAGCGCAAATATAAAACTACGTAGATATTGTCAGGAATTGGCATAAAAAGGCAAACAGCAACTTTTTCTTTGTAACTGTAGTGGAAGGATTAGACACTCAAACAAATAGAAACTCTCACACACACACACACACACAGATATATATATATATATATAGACAAACAAGTGCATGGTTACGTACTCGGAGCTGCAGGGTGTGACGGAGGATAGTTCCCTCTAAGGCGTGGATCCACTTCTCCCGCTCATCCGCATCTCGGGCTGAGGACATGAGCACACAGACAAACCCAGTGAGCCACATTTTCCATACAGCCATTACACACACTAATGAAACCAAGACAACACTGAAATGAGTACCAGTGACGCAGTGATGGACGCTGTGTACTCATCTAGAGATGATTTCATCGGTTTCATATGTATAAAAGACAAGAACTATAAGTGTTATTTTATATATGAGAGGGGCAAAATATCTGAAAATGTCCTTAAAAAGAAAAAAGGTCCTCATCTGAAGTTACTGCGCTTGACCTGCAAAGAGCCAGGCCAGCTGTTTCCCTCTGCTTTTAGTCTTTACGACTCCTGACTAACTTCATATTTACATTATATTGATCTTCTTATCCAACTCTCGGCAAGAAAAGCAAGTGCGTTGCTCAAAAACGTCGAACTGTCCCTTTAAATTAGAGCAATGAGAAAGGATAGTTATTGTCTGTGCAGTGTAGTTACTGCACTTAACGAATCTGAAGAAGCTTCGCTTTCTAAATTCTTAACTCAGAGCATGTCGAGGGATTGACGGGTGGTAACGAGAGGTCACGGCGCCTTTCTCTGTAGGGGCTTGTACAAGGGCAATAAAGTAGACCGTGAATATGAAATATGAGTTTACAGACAATTACAATCCCACCTGGGCATTGTGGAGGTACACCTACAGTCTCTGGGCACATCTATGGGTTACACCCAGGCGGCAACCTCCGTTTCTGCCGAATAAGCCGACGCGAAAGTATCTTCAAACTTGCATTCTCTCTACTGACCAGCAGGGGGCGACTCCCCAGGTTGTGTGCACAGAAGTCACAGAGAAAATGACCCTACTTCTCACTTGATTTATTACCTCAGTAAACATTAGTTTATCTTCTCAATCGCTCGTTTGAAGTCTTCTTCAATACAGCATGATGTTCATAAATATGTTATTTATAGCAATCATGAATTTAAATAATGAGCCTTGTGTTCGATACCGATGGGTGCATCAACACCTAAAGTATCAATACTCCTGTGATCACTGTAAAAATGAGGAAAAGCTCCTCCAGGGTGGTGAGGCAGTGCTGTGTTTCATTTCTCCACAGAGAGCCTTCGGGGTCGGAGTGTGAAACGGAGCCGGGCCAGGCTGCACCCTCAGAGCAAAGACAGAGAACAAACACACTGCCAGTGACATTAAACAGTGACCCAATACTGGGCCTGACACGTGCAACACACACACAGACTGCAGAGGGCACACACACACACACACACACACACACACACACACACACACACACACACACACACACACACACACACACACACACACACACACACACACACACACACACACACACACACACACACACACACACACACACACACACACACACACACACACACACACACACACACACACAGGTGCCAATGGCATGAGGAGATACAATATTTTGTCCTCTACCAACACACACGGCCAGGATTTCATCCATCCAGTCAGGTTTTGTGCATGTGGATGATGCAGCACAGTCCAAAAAACGATATGATTTATAGTACTATGACTTATATTTCATGGAATTAGCTGGCAAACTATATCCGGTGTAAAAGTCATTTTTTTATTGAGCTGGAAACAAGACGGTACAGCAGATGAATGGCTGGCCAGTGCTACAGCAAAAAAAGCTTTTAAAGACATTAAAAGGCAGCGGAGGCTCAGGCCAATCCACTCAGACAGCGCCTCTCGGGCCTCTCACTTTCCCCTCAGCCAAACAGACTCTCCAGACGAACAGATTACTGCGGCTAATGTTGTTTAGCTCTATTCGTGACAGAGGAGAGGTAGCAGCAGGGCCTCTAAACCAAAAAAAAACAAATACTTGAACTGTATGAACTGTGTCTCAAGGCCTCTCAGTTTGCAGCTCACACGTACAACATGACTTGTATTCCCAGGTAGGTATGAGCAGTTAGTCAACTCAGCGAATCTAAAGCCCGTCAGCCGGTGGGCCAGTCACACGAGGCGACATACCGCAAGTCATGACAGTCACCGTCATCTGATATGAACCACCTTTGTTATTCTGCAGAGTTACACAAAAACTAAATAAACAGCAAGTTGTTTGTCCTTAAAATATTGATAAGTCTTACCGACAAAAGGGACACCAGGACAAGCCAAAGTTGCAGGAATGGACAAGATAAGTTAAGGTACAATTCACAACTATGGGAGCAGAAAGTTACCGTGCTGCCCGGTGAGCGCTACTCAGGAGCAAGTGGTGCTAAACCTTCGTAATCATAGAAAACAGACCCAGAAAGAATAGACAATGTTTAGCTATGGGTCATTCATTTCCCCTATCAGGAGATAAGACATTTGAAGATATTTTCAAGGTTTCAGAGATCCCAGTGAAACACCTTTAAGTCTACAGTGATAAGGGTGTAAAGGACTGGTTACGTGGTGTTTTACAGCAAATTCCTTGGTGGGGAAAAAAAAAGGGCCAAAGTCTAACTGGTACTAAGTTCACTTTTTTCTTTCTCGCTATGATTGCAAAAACCTGACAACATTAACACGCACTTTGACTTTTATGACGCCGTTTCAACCCTGTAAGAATAGAACAGTCTCAACGCCCAGCTGCAAAGTCGTGTCATAACAGACGAAGGTGTACCGACTGAAGCCTATTACAGGAGGCTGTGACGCTGTGAAGCAGAGAGACACAGCGCGACTATTAGAAGAAGAAGCACATACAGGAAGGAAGTACTGTACCTCACACCAATAGCCTCCAATCGACCCACGCACACTGTCCTAATAATTACAGGTATTGGATCAACACCCGTGATAGATACAGACATACAAACAGAGTTGAGAGTAGCAAACTGAAATGCCAAAAAATAAATAAGATACTTGAATACAGATGCCAAATGAAACGGCGTTCCCACATACAGCCAGTACAGAGCAGCAGACCTCATCCAGGCTGCGGTGCAGTACCCCGATGTCCACATAGACCGGAAAGGTCACCTCATATCCAGACTAATACATTTCCGATAAAGAGTATGCGTTGATGTCATTTGATCACATGATGCAACTCCTCTCACTACGACTAAAACAACAGCGCTGTGGGTGATACGATGAATAGAGCTGTGATGCCAGGAGGAACAAACAACTAATATCTACTGATAGTTATCGGTCTGACAATGTGGGAGTAAACTAAACCATCATACAGAGAATATTTGAAAGGTGACGATACCTCAAAAATACGACCTACCTTACACAAAACCACAATTCGTTTTTTGGCGTCTCACTGAATCGCAGTCTTCTCTTTACTCGTGAATCATTCCTCAAACTACTCACGCCGTCAAAGGCCCAACAGCTCTTTTGCTTTTCAGTGCATTTTTCCCTGGTGAATGGCGAATGCAGCCGGCAGACGCTGAATATTTGTGCGTTTGCTAGTCAGGGGGGGGGGGGGGAGTGACCAACTTCCACGTATCGGTGATATCTTGTACAAGAATCTCTGTTTACTCGATGTTCATACTCAGTTCACGTTTTAAGGTTTTCTTTGTCATGTTGGCTTTTATTACGGAAACTAAAGTAAAGAACATTGCCATGAAAAACTGTGTTATTATATATATATCTACACACCAATATATTGGCATACTGCTGGCATCGGCTTATGTCAAGTAATGTCAGGTATCCTTTTATACTGATACTTTCTAAGAGAATGTTACTTCATACTACTGCCAAACTAGTCACACACTAAACGTACCGCTGCCATGGACCAGCCTGAAAAGCTCCATCCTTTATTCTTCCTTTATTGTTTCTTTGGCAGGTTATGAACCAGACAACCATCTTCTGCTCCACTGACTCTGTGTGCCTCTGTGTTGCAGACTGTATTAGAAAGATGGAGTTTGGGCAATTAAATGTACATCAATGAACTGGTATGTTACTGGTAGTTAGTCACCTAGACTGCAGAAAACAGCAAAGACAGACACTGCTGATTACAATTATAACAATTAATGTGGTAGTACACATACAGTATATATATATATATATATATATATATATATATATATTCATAAAAACTAACAGCATTGAGGATTTATCTCCCATCTCAGTGGTGAGGGTCTTCAATCACAAAGATTTCCCTTTTTACAATGCTCAGCCTCTCCCCATAATGCTGCTCCTCCTTTCTCCAAAAGGCCTCTGTGAATTATTCATCCCTCCTCTCTCCTCTCTCCTCCTGCCATCGCCAGACCAGCTGATGAAATATGTCAGAACATGCTCCAGAGGGAGCATGCGGTATGATGCACAGGACCTCAACCTGTCGATACAGCGGTAGCTACCCCAAACGTGGTGCCAAGAGAACGCACGGTTTCCGAGGTCAGTGACGTGTGTTACATTTTATCTCCAACTGTGTGACAAAAATGTAAAACAAACTCATCGTATTGCTTTTCCATTGAGTGATGCACGATCCACAATTGGGAATATGTTTCTAACTACACACACAAGTAGAGACGCAGTGCTGAAGAACACAGGGGGGGAAAAAAATGATGACCAAGGTGGAAAAATTTAAATAAAACAGTTGACAGTGCAGATGATACTGAGGTGAGGGAGGACCCTGGAGACGAGAGAGAGAGAGAGAGAGAGAGAGAGAGAGAGAGAGAGAGAGAGAGAGAGAGAGCAGGAGGGGGTCTCTCATCCTGGACCGAACGTCCGGGGCAGTCGGGCCGGCCTGACAAAGAGGGAGGAGATTGATGGCTACTGTAGATGTGAGGAGTGAGCGAGCGAGAGCAGAGAGGGCGAAAGAGGAAAAGGAAACAGCTTAAGGGCTCTCAGGCAACTCTGATGCACCGCCGGGGGAGATGGGCCGATGAATAATGGATGCTTCTCTAAATAGAAAGACAGCACAGAGCCTGAATTCTGGGCCGGCACAGCGGCCGGCCGGCCGGCTCACAACTACAGTTCAACCTGCGAGCGTGACTGTCCAGTAAGAGGAAGCATCACGGCAAATAGTTTCACACCACAATAATCAGTCTGTAGCGCCTCTCTTTGCCTCTCTTATTCCAAGCAGTGAGGCCCTACCCGTCTATCAGCCCATACCTTAGCCAGGCCGCGCACCAGTCCATACATAATGTAATATATATATATATATACGGACACATTTCAGACGCCGCTGCCCTGAGAGGCTGACTGCATAACATGCTGAGAGCAGGATCGTTTTACAGCAACAGAGAAATCTCCTCCTGCCCAACATCCTGTGCATCTCTTGATACCCGAGCTAACAGCTGATGTATCCAGAGTCTCATGCTCAGAACATGTTTAGTGCGAATTTTCTATCCCGGGGACACGCGAGATGCTATCGTGCTCCCTGTGGTGTCTGGAGAGCAGATGTGTCTCTCAGTGACATTTCACAGGCTGTCCTGTGGAAAGATAGGCTGCTTCCAAACACAACTTATTCCCACACTGCTGATTGAGCTGAATCGTAATGTGATCTTTCACCCTAATATCTTGTAGTATTGCATTGTGATATCTACTGCACATGTTGTATTGTCTTTGTTGTCTGTGTTGCCTTTTCATGCAAGCTATACTGCCTGCCAGTTGGCCTCTTTGACTGCATTAATTAAGGTTTTTGGATAATGCTCTTAAATTTGGACTATTATACGCATACATTGCATGCTGTTTTCGCCTGTTCTTTGATGTAGAAGTCTCTCAGAACCAGGTAATTCAGAGAACATCCACCAGCAACTGAACACACAAAATTGAAAAATCAAACAAATGCACCTTTAACTCACTGAGGTAGTTCAGCTAATCCCAAAGTCTCAGATCAAGTGTGGCACAGACAGCTCCAGAAGAAGTTAAGACAGCGACATATAAGCTATCATTCATTGATTTTTACTATCATGACGGGAAACACACATCACGTTACATCGTTGTTTAGCCAAACCAGCAACACCAGTGAAGAGCAGAACAAACGTTTGACTGATTGAGGACACATTGCACACACTAACTCACGCCGCTCTGAACTGTCCTTGAACCTCGACAACAAACCAACACACCCGAGTGCTACGGACCGCTACTGCTCCACCCAAACCGCACATCCCAGAAGACAAACAAACAAAACGACCTCCTCTCGATCCGTTTCTGCCCGGGACCGGCATGCATGCGGACCATGAAGATGTGCACGGTTACTTTTCTCCTTACCCTTCCGTTTGTAGAACCACAGCATACAGCTTCGGAACACAGACATGGGAGAGGGCATGGAGGAGGTGAGAGGGGCAGGGGGCCCATGGACTGTGGCTGGTGGCCCTCAAGAAGGAGGTGAAGAGGGAGTTGGAGGGGTGCTGGTGTGAGGGGTTAGGTGTTGGCAAGGGGGGGGGGGGGGAGAGATGGATACAAATGGACAGATGGAAGGACAGAGATGAAGGAAAGGTGGAGAAGGTTAGTTAAAGACCTTGTGGAGTGATGGAGTAAAAACAAAAAAAGAGTGTCTGCGGTGTACTGGACTGGACAGCTCCCTGTCAAAAAGAAGGACGGGTTGGCAGGACGGGATGGGGGCGATGCTGTAGCTGGGAGCCAGTCCCGTCCCCTATGGAGCGAGTGGTTGGTAGATAGCGAAGGACGAACAGCAACCAGAAGAGACCTGAGCTCAGCTTCCAGCTCAGCAGTATTCCCTCATCGTTCCCAGAGGCTCAACTGCAGAGACACACAAGCAGCAATCTTCCTCCCGACAGAGAAAAAAAAAAAGCCTTACTTGGTCGATCTGTTCCAGAGAAATATGTCTAGCTCGCAGTAGAACAAATCTTGTTTATCTACGGAAGTATGTGTCAGTCCAACTTCACACATTCCACAGGGAAGGGAGGAAACGGCTCAGATGCACGCAGCACGCTTTGACATTGTGTGGATGCCTGTGTGCATGTGTTTCCTGGCATTAGTGCAGACCAATCCAAGTCTTTTAAAAGGTGGGGAGGGAGAGAGGAGAGGGAGAGGGGAGAGGGAGAGAGAGAGAAAGAGAGAGCGTGCAAATGAACAGCAGGGATGGATGCAAAAGAGATCAGAGAAAGAAAGCCAGTGATGGCAACACAGAGAAGAGGGGGGCATGAAGAGAACAAAATTAAAAAAGGGGGGGGGGGGACATCTCACCTTGGAAATGAAAAGTCTTCTGGTCCACAGTGATAGTGAATGTGCTGTCGTCCTCGTCATCGATGCCGATCACAGCTCCCTGGGCAGAGAGAGAGAGAGAGAGAGAGAGAGAGAGAGAGAGAGCGAGAGAGAGAGAGAGAGAGAAAAAGCAGGCAGTCAGGCATCGGGACACGTCATATTCCACTTTCCATTTCTATCCTCATGCCCTCCACATGTGCCAGCAAGCAACCCCCTGTTACAAATTACCCTTTGCTCCGTCTCAGCACTTCACTCTCTCCTCTTCAAAAAAGCTCCATCGGCCCTCGCCTTGTCCCGTCTTTCTCACAATCACTCTGTTTCTCTCTCTCTCTCTCTCTCTCACACACACACACACATGAGTGTAGCTTTTTGGAACATGGCAGAGAAGAAGGGAGGGGGAGGAGGAGGAGGAGGTGGGATTTGGGAGAGCAAATGAGGAGAAAAAGGCAGAGACGGGTGGAGAGAAACAGACACCGGGGACCAGCAAGCTAGCAGCAAAAAAAAAAAAAAAAAAAACTCTGCAGAGAAACGGCCGGCTGGGAAGCTGGGACGTCAGCTCCTAGCAACTGAAACAGGGTGTGTGACGACTCAAGAGATTCATACAAACCTGAAACTAATAGAAACAACAACGTCTACATGGGGGTGGATACGATAATATAAAACAGCTGTGAAATAGTTTGCAGTGCCGAATAACAGCGCTTCATAAACACCACCTTTTTAATGAATACGTAGGACTCTCTGAGACGAGTCGGTCTGTAGTTGAGAAGATGTCTAACGTGTTATTACACGCATCATAACTGAACGTTTCTACATCGGGCGTACGAAGAGACGCCTCACTGAGCGAGGGAACATAATGAAAGGAGTAGGAAACACTGAACAGTCTTTTCACAGGTGGCAACTGTTTTTAAGAAATAGGAAACCTTTGAGATTTTCTAATTCGACACACATGTCCAGGTCTGCATGATGAAACAGACTTCAATGACTTCAGACTACACCAAGATGGGGACGCATTATACCACATGATCGGATTTGTAAAGTCATAGTCTAAATAGTTCATCATTTGAATCAACTGAAAACGTAGCTTCCTCGTGGCACAAGAAAATAATCCAACAGGAACCAGTTCACCGCTACATTAAAAAGGTTACGGCTACACGGTTATTTAAAAACAGGACTCCGCTGGTTTATTGGGAGAACAGAAAGAGCCTCCGGGAAATGTACTGTGTAACTGAAACCAACATACAAAATATGATTCAGGGATCAGGGTTTGATACATGCAACATCTTTATATACTGACAATAGGCATTATTTATCAGTGTATATATATTTTATTTTTTAAAGACTGTATCTTTATGTATTTTAATTTGTACATGTTTTCCCATTAAATTGTGTTATTCTAAAACTTTGAGTGTGAAAAACTAAAATTACATCTCGATTCAAAGTTAATACTTTCAATATTAATTGTAATGAACAGATTTCAATGACAAAGATGATTTTTTTCTGCTTCGTGATATAGATCGTCAAATTACTGTATCGCAATAAATTGTGTCACACTGATCGACCCGTAATTGAAACCTCTGACCTTTAACTACGTGTCCATAAATGACGCTGGATCCTCTTTTTAGGTAGTTTCAGGAGATTGTTCCTCCGTTCAGTGAGATCAATAGAAACATGTTCAGGGTGCTCGGCAAAGCCCTTTGTCCCAAAACAAGTGTTTTATAAGTTGTCAAATGAAGCCAATATATGTATACTACAATATACTAGCCTTTAGGTCTGGCCCTCTCTTAAGGCAGCTCATTCTCTCAGCACTGATGGAGGCTCAGTCCATTGAAAGTCCTCCTGCATTAAGAGGCTTCACCCTCTCTCCTTGTAAGTGGTAACACAGGTATTGTAGCAGGGCAGCTGCTGCCATCTAGTGGGCATCACTGAAAACACATTGGAAGGGCAAATGCCTCTTCTGGCAGAGCTTAAAAAGTGACGGAGTGGTGGATTTGGCTGAAGCAAACTACTGACACCTGTTGAACAAGGCCAACAAATTGGGCAATTCACACGTCTGATAAAAACTGCACAAGGCTGTGTATAGTGTGCCGGCCTTCAGAAAGAGTTCATTGACAAAGCAAACAAAAGCAATAATGGGATTTGGTTGCTCCACCCTGAGCAACAATGCCGTGAACATGTGGAAACTATTCCAAACATCTGGTGAAGCAGGGCAGCAACAACTCAGCCAAGCAAACAGAGCATGCACAGAGTTTATCAGAAAACAACAGTCTGTGAGGTAAAGGATGGCCTCGATCCTCGGAACCTTACCCTGAGTCGCACACAGCCTCTCCTGGATCCCCGCATCATCTTGTCCTTTGACTGGAAAGCAACAACAGAACAAATCAGGGATTGATACAGTCAGTATGCAGAGCTCTGGTTCACTGTACATGAACGACATAGTCAGGTTGAAAGAATATTCTAAGTGGGCACGGAAGCCGTGCACTGTATTACAGTTTAAAAGTATAGAAACTATTTAAAGTCAAATTGAGAGCAGCAGATACAAAAGAAACGTGTAATACTTTGTAATATGTGGACACACCAAATGACTGTAATGTTGCATAATCATTTTTGATAAAAGAAAGTACTTTTCACATGGGATGTCCTGCTCTAGAAACACGTTTGCAGTGTCACTGGTTGAAAACAACACATTCCTTGATGTTTGGTCCATGGCTCCTTATATTTTTCTGTACATGGCCCACGATCAAAAAGGTTTGGGCCCCCCGTGTCATACGGTTATTAATATCTAAGAGCATTTTGATCCACCTATAGTCTCAAGAGTCTCTGCTATTAATAAGAGAGTTGAGAGAGAAGACTCTTCTCTTGGCTCTGGTTATGAATGTAGCCGAGTTTTTACAAATCATATTACAAAACAATGCTCAAGATAATTTTAATAAAAAATCAGACACTGAAAGAAAGAGAAAAGGCAGCGAATCCTCACATTTGAGAAGCTGAAAGCAGCAAATGTGATGCCTGCAGATGTTCTGTCAATCAACTTATTGTTTCCACTGTACGGGATGTCTACTAGACTCTAGCTCTGCTTTGACTTGATGCTCTACATTCATCAGATTCAGGGCTTCTTCTCCAGACTACAGTCTGACTTTAGACTTGTTTACTCCTCTGTATCAGTGGGACATTGCTCTGAAACGTGCAATAACTGCAGGTTTATTCTCACATCTAAACAGCAAGCATATCTCGACCACAGTGATGACTTTCATGACACTATGTAAACAAACCCATCTTAGTCAGGGGCTCAGGATTTCCTTAGGGTAACTGAAAACTAGACTATTTAACATGTAAATAAGATCATTTAATGTCAACCTGCTAAGAGGAGTGGGCAGCTCTTAGTTGTCATCTTCCTTGCAACTTTTTCCCCACAATCTGTACCCCTGACAGTTTCCTGTCTGCTTTAGTCTCGACGTTACTAATCAGAGTACAATGATGAAATGACGTGGAATTGACCAAAAATCGAACTAGCAGCCAGTCTGCTCCCGCTGTGTCTTGTTAGCCAGCCAGCTAGCAAACCAGCGAGTGTAGGGACTCTTATTTAACTACCAGAAACAAATGTCGTCTCGCTGACAAACACAGTTATGTCTCTCTTTCTCTATCACCTAACGCTGATAACTCTTCACAATAATGTTTCGCCGAGTCGGTGTATTTCAGCTGTTAGCAATGCTAGCTAGCTAAAGTAGCGGAAGTGTAGGGGTAAAAAAATAAATACTGTCACTTGATTGGTCAGTGGGTCTTTGAGGAGCGTTGTCATTGGCTAACGTACGGATCCGTCATCAAAGAGACCCGCCTTATTTTGGAGCCAGCTGATACTCCCAACTCCTGACAAACACAAGGCCTGTATCCCACTTGGGTTTGACAGCCAGAGACAACTTCTACAATCTAACCCTCTCGGGCGGACCGGTTCAGCGTCTACGGACCGTGGAAACGAACGTACCGTGTAGTATGACAGTAAACCGGCATTGTAGTCCAACACGAACCAGCGGTACTGCCACCCTTTCATGACGTTAGTCCACTTGCTTAGCGGCCCCTCCATGATGGACGCCATCTTTACAATAGTGTAGGATCGGGGAGGAGTCGGGTAAGGTGTGGGCAGGACGTTACCGGCAGGATGCTGCTGATGAAGATGATGCTGCTGATGAAGAGGATGAAGATGATGCGCCGCATGTCAGGGGTGCTTGAGTTACCCCATGAATGTATTAAACAGTAGAATAAGTATGCTTTACTTGAGGGAAATAAGGAACAACCCACTAAAATACTCCCTTTGAACTAAAACTCTTGCATTCCTGCAAATCCAATTAACCTAAACAATTAACTCATTATATACATATACATTCCAAAATGGATAATATATATCCGGAAGTTTTATTATTGGATTATCAAACATTTTGAGCATTACTTCAATCTTTCTAGTTGGCCGAGGTGGAGCTAGTTTAACTACTGCATATACTGTTGTGTAAATTATAATAATGAATCATATTTTATTAACCGCTTCTTCTCCGGAGTCTTTGTGCTTTCTCCACTTGCAGGTTTCCATCGTGGTCGTGCCTCCTGCCTGACACCCACTGCTACTGTTATTATTATTAATAATAAAGTAATTTATATTACTGATTAATGCTTTTATTATCATTATTATTCTATTATATCCACTGCTGCTGTTACTATTAGTAGTCGTAATTTTTCCTTCATTATTCTGCTTACTTCTCTCATTTATATGAATCATTTATATCATATGCATTGAATGGGGTTGTAGCTCTATTGTTCATTCTGTACACATGACATCTATTGCACTTCTGTCCATTATGGGAGGGATTCCTCCTCTGGTGCTCTCTCTAAGGGTTCTTCTTTTCTTCCCCTCCCCGTTAAAGGTTATATTTTGTAAAGCCCTCTGAGGCATATTTCAGATTTTGGGCTATAGAAAATAAATGTAATTGAATAGGAGAGTAGTACTCAAGTGAAGAACAAGTACCTCAAAATTGTACTTCAGTACAGCAACAGTCAACTTTACCTCCCACTGTACTAACAGGTGCTGCATATCTTAAATTATTGATTTGATTTGCTTCTGCTCATCATATTACATCCCACAGTTCTCCTGCTTTAACATTCAGTCTTCTTACATTTACTGCTGCCTGCAGCTTAGCATCAAGGCTAACGTGCTTTTGAGCCACCAACATTCATTTTAATCGTTTAAAAAAAAAATGCTTGGTGGCAGATGAAATAAAACGAAACAGTATTCATCAATATCTTTATTATTTACAATAGGCTTAACACTGATGAGCAAAACTTCACAGTAATATAACGTGAGCTTTAAATAAAAAAAAAAAAAAACACAAAATATATATTTTGTACAATAAAAAAGTTAATGTTAACATCTCTTTGCCACTTTTATCCCTGTTTAAATTCACATATTCCATTACTGTGTGTGTTGGTTTGCATTGCACTCGTACAACTGAAGAAGTGGCCTTTGGTATAATGATGTGTACACACGACCTCCAGAGCTCTCCTCCACAACTGAGACGGGAGAAAAGAAACAGATATACCGGATAAATGCAGGCAGCATAAATAAAGACAACGGAGAAGACCGATATTGAGAAGAAGCAGAAATTTGTGGTCAGCTCAAATATTGAACAGCGTCTGTCCAGATATCAGATTTGAGGAAAAAAAACATCGGTACCAAATCAATTTATTGACTCTGTAAATAGTGTTTAAAAATCTACATCTTTTATTTCATTAAAAACAGTCCAGACTGGAAACCTGTTGATTCTGGGAGGTTACATTTTTTTCTTGATAAGGCTTTTTTTTTTTTTGGGAAAACCTGCTCCACAGAGATGCACTACACACATCAACAGAAAACTCTAGAGAGACATTTCTCAACAACACCTTTGATGTGATCCGATTATGAGACAACACAGCAGCTTAGGTTTAGTGCAGCAGACTCATGTGTCATTTGTTAGAGTATCTAAATAGATAATCTTCAAAAGACAAAGTGCACCTTTTGGTTTCAAGTTTGCATCTGACCATTAACCTCCGAATGACAGAAATGCATGCTGTCGTGATATGCTTATCACAATCTCATGGCAAAAGGAAAGAAAAACACATTTGAATGATGTTTTAATGCTGGACTTTAACATTGCCAAACCTTTGAATTCTCTCAGTGATAGCGTACTGTACATAAATCATTTGTTCACAAAAAAGGCACCAAGAATCATGAAAGAAAAGATGGCATTTTCTCGTCCATGTTATTTGAAACTCACAGTGAATAGACATGAGTCATCAGTTTGTCTCAAAAGGATCCCGTTTGGCAAGAAAATGGACATAAATATTGACACACAACATGAAATGATGTAAAAACGCATCACAACACAAGTGGACAAAACATTTACTTGGCAAAAATCCATCAAGTGTCATTAACAGGCATTTTGAAAGTGTTCTGGACCTGCAGTGTTTACAGATTTTGTAGTATTCATATGCAACATGTGTCAACGAACCAATGTGTCTGAGGCCTTATCCAGTGTACGATATGACGTGAGCCAAAGCAAGTTGCGTGTGTGCGCTGTACACAGTTTTGTTTGTGCTCAAAAAAACAGAGCAGCCGTTCCTGGACTTATTATTTAGTGTGACCAAAATTAAAAGTATGGGCCAATAAAAAAAAAAAAAAATTATAATAAATAATTTAAAAAAAATGAAAAAGGTTGAAGAGTCATGCAGATGAACATTCGACCGGGTTCAGAACAGAAGAAAAATACATTCATGAATCAGATATTCAGATCAGGGTGGATGAGCCGACGTCTCGCAATACATCTCTTCAGTCAAAAACATCGCTCGTAATGCTGGAACTACACATACATCTTTTGTTTCCTGGATATGAAATCAATCAAATATTTACATCACTTTTCTCTCAAAATAGGTCTGTGCTTTCAATAAAAGAAAAAAAAAGAAAAAATCAGGAATAATTTAAAATTCAAGTTCAGACAGACATTCTAAAAAGCATTTTTTTCCTTTGAACCAAATAAATGTACAAATCACTCATGTGCTGAAGACATACTGCAGTTTTTTTAGTTTTTTTTTTGTTGAGAGATCAGCACTGTGTGTGATTCGTGTGAAGTAGGTCTCTGCGTTCCGCAGTGTTCACACATGGAAGAATCTGAGGCACTGAGGACACGACAAGGCTCCAGGGAATCCAGCACTGTCCGTACTCGGAAGGACACTTTTAGAAATACTGTCCCAATTCACCTGCTCATGCGCTACCCTGTGCTCCCCCCCCACCCCCTCCCCCCTCCCCACTCCTTTATGCTCCATCATACAAGGAAGAAATGCAGTGTGCAAGGATAACTGGACATAAATATTGAAATGCTTTAGGAGAATGGGGATCCCCCCCCCCCATTTATGTGGCACTGTGTTACGGTGTGAACGTGAGTCACGACGCTGAAGCCAAGACAAATGCCGTGCATTTGACAAAACAGCCCACTTTCTTTGTGTTTTAGAATCGAATAAATCTTTTCTAGATTTAAAATCTTTTTAGATTTGATAAGCCTGTATTTGGTAATACTGAAACGTACACGTAACGTTTCATTTGAGCATATTTACACGCTTGTCAGATGCACACGAGCTTCAATGCTGCAAGTGATCCCGTCAGTCTGTTTTTTTCCCCAACGGTCGCCTTGTGTGGACACGTGGGAATGTCTGCGTCTAAAACGGTCGACTGTTCTCAAAAGATTATTCTCAGAAACAAGGCTTCAGTCCGATATTAACATGAGCAGTTTTGGAGAGATTTGATATTTTATCACATTTCGTTATCTACTTAAACACACTCGTGAAAATAAGCACACAGGATAAAACTGCAAATTGAGACCTCAAAACCTTGAATCATGTTGAATCCTGATGTTGTTTCCAATCCTTTAGAATATAATGGCTTTAAAAACAAAATGGCTTATGATCACTTAGTTCCCCGGACACTGAGCAAAATACTCGAATACTGCGAAACACAATACATCCAACTGATGATTCACTCATTTGTGAAACACTGTTCGGGCTTCGTCAGTGAAAACAGTCGTCTAGTATTCTCAGTAAGGCTGAGCACAGCCACCATCGCTCTCGCTCAGTATGTGACAGACTGACAGATGAGCAGAGCGAGCGTCCACTTCGCCTTCACACACTCGACATTCATTCAACCAAAGAGGCCTTTTATCACGGCCAGGTGGAGGCGAGGGGCTAACAATGTCATGGTGCGACTTAAACCACGTTAAGTTTGGTAAAAACGTTATTGAATACTTTGTAGGTCAGCAAAACTAGTGTCCACACTGGCATTTTATGAAACAGTTGTTTGTAAACAGTAAAAAGAATACATTTTGTAGTGATTTCTCTGAGGTACTTAGAGAGATTCATCTCATTTTGTCCCCCGAAAAGCTGTCAAAAGAACCAGAACATAAAAAGGAATATTAGCAGTCTGTTGGGGTAGTTGGGGGGGGGGTGACGGTTGGTGCGGTCACAGTGGCTACCTCTGTACTACGTCACTAATCTCTTTAATACAGCTGTGCAGGTTGTCCTGTACAGTGCTGGGCCCCACGCCGCTCAGCACTCCACCTCCGGAGGACGAGGCCCTCAGTTCCTGCAGGCTGAGCTCCAGCTTCCCCACCGCCTCCCGGAAGGCAAATTTGTTCCTCATCTGAGGGATGCAGTCCACGTAACCTGAGCAGTAGTCTAGCAGCTGGTGGCCAGCGTCCAGCACCTGGCTGCTGGAGGGGCTCTCGGAGCTGGCGTGGAGGGCGCTGCTCAGGCACTCGGCGCACTCCAGCAGGGCCACGCGATTAACTCGCTCCAGGGGAACCCTCTCCGCCTGCTGCCTGGTTCGCCGCAGTGCCACTTTGGAAGCTGTGTGTGAAGAGGAGGCCGTGGTGGCGGCCCCGTTGGCCATTTTGGTGGGAGTCGTGTTGATGGTTGCGGGGCAGGATGGAGAAAAGGAGGAGGATGCGGGAGGCACTTGTGGTGGCGGCACAGACGGTCTGCCCGTCGTCGCTCCACTCGACATTCGCCCCGACCTGTGACCTTTCAACGTGTCTCCGTTTACTTCCACCGGTGCTCCTCCTACCTGCTCCTCCCCGTCGCCGCTGTACGAGTGTTGCAGGCTGCGCAGGGTGGGAGGGGGAGGAGGAGCACACTTGGGTTTGACAAGTCGCGGCCTGTCCCGGTCTGCTTGGTGCTCAGACAGCAGTTTGAAGCGGTTCCCCTGAGAGTCCAGTCCGACTAGGTGCACGTCAGCTGGGCTGTGCTTCAGCGTGGGGGAGATCAGGACCGGAACTTTGTGGTTGTGAGTTGGCGCACCTGCTGCGGCCGATGAAGCTATCGAACTAGAAGTCTTAGAGGGAGACGACCAACTCTGCTGCCTGTCCAGTCCTCCCCCACCCTCCTCTCTGCCCTCCTTGACCCGAGACAGACTGTCCGACTCCCCCACCTCCCCCCCAACCCCCGGCACCCTCACCCCTACGGCAGCGCCTCGGGGTAATAGCTTGGCTTTGGGCCTTTCCCTTATCTGTGCAGTCCCCTCATCCATCCTCCTCAGCAGAGTTTCCGAGGGCTGTGCGGCCCCGTTCTCTGGCTGGGAGGTAGTGGAGGCAGTCCTCTCTAGAGGGGGTTTAGCACTGCGGTTCCTGGGTAAAGTCAGAGCCATGCGCTCCAGGTCTGGCAGCCCAGATGACATTGAGGAGGTAGAATTGGACCTGGGAAAGGGTTTAGGCCCTCCTGCTATACTCCCACCCTCCTCTGAAGAGGTGGTCTTTCCTGTCCGTAGCCCCAGGGTCCTTTTGATGAGACGAGGGGTAAAAAAACCAGCCAGCCCACTCCAACCGCTGCCACTGGTCACCTGTGAAGCAAGCCCCCCACCAGAGGGTTTCTGTCCAAAAGCAGCCCCGCAGCAGCGTGACTGAGGCTGGGCGGGTTCTCCATGGGAGTGAGAGGGAGAAGCAGAGAAGCCACTAAGACTGTCCGAATGGGCTTGGGGAGGAGGAGCGCTGAAATCAGCGGTGGGCTCGTATTTCTTGTGAGGCTGCGTTTCCATCTCCCGGAAAGAACTGCTCCTCTTGGGCGGCGTCGGGAGGTTCTGTTGGAGCTGAGACGACGGCGAGGAGGAAGAGGAGGAGGATTTCTTCTTGATGAAGGAGCTAAAGAAGCCAGTCTTGCGGTCTCGTGTAAACGTGCCCATGTCCTGCGTGTCCTCTAAAAGGCTGCCAGGAGATTTATCCCGTGGCTGCTGTTTTCTGGGCAGAGCCGGGGAGCTGCCCGATCGGCCGTCCCCTCCTAACAAGGTGGAAGCCCAGCCTGGAAAGAAGGAAAGAGGGCTGGTATTAAAACAATGCAACAAAGCTGGGCTGAACTCAGCAAAAACCCACATCTTTGTGAAAGGGTTACTCGATACCTCGCAAGAAACAAGGACATAAACACTGCACTGAATCCCTTTAGTCCCTCAATATGTTTGCCTATAGATTAATGTCACTCAATGCATCAGGCAGCCGTGTGCTGTTGTGACAAAAATGGACTATTCTCTCCCTCCCGCTCGCTCTCTAAAAGCTTTTCTTTCCTCCTCTGGGACTCATGAGTCAGGAAAAAGCATTTCAGGAAAACAGATGGAAAGTTCTCAGGCCATGCGAGTCATGCACATGCAAACACTAATTCAATGATTTACAAGCTGCTCTTGTAAAAGATGGGATGATGAATACACTTCTAGGACCCGGTGATAACGCATGCCGTACAGAAACTGCCCAACCCATCACGAAGAGGGCTGTTGCGCAACTTTGGTCAAAGAGGGAAACACACGTTCACACTTCTGCCGGCCTTTAAATCACCACAGAATGAGGCTCAATCTTCACCGAGCAGACAATGAATTAGGGCGTGTGGAGGAGAAAACTCAAATCTAACCCATTACAACTACAACAGTTACGTGAAGTCACAAACAGTTCACTCAGCATTTCTTACTTGGCATGGTTCTCTCTTCATTGATAGCATTTGCATGGAAATATAAATGCATACAAACAAGGAATATTAGTACAACACCTTAGACATGAACACAAAGTCTTTGTGGTTTCATTAATATCAAACATACACGTGGTGATGTTTTATGAGTCATGCTTTGTGCTTAATGACGCTGTAAAATGCTCTGCATTATCACAGTAACAACTTATATTTGATTTATGACTTAATGAAAGCTACGGTTCACTTTATTGGTGAATACTTGTTCATTCATCATGTTCATGGACCAAAACATACAAACTGAACAAAATGGTAAACAGTAGATGAGAAAAGGCAAACCAAGACAAGGACAGACGGTCGTCTTCACACGTCGAGTAAACACACAAATGAAACATTTTATTTTCAATATAAAACAAATAAATAAATTAAAATAGACAAGACAAACAACAGACAATATGGAAATTTAATCTTAGGGTTAGCATATATTAATACATACATGACGTGTCACTAACTATTGATTGGGATGTGGGAATAACAGTAATGCAAAAAAATAGGACAAGACAGACAATGAGCAAGACCTTCATTCCATCACAGATAACAAAAACAGATTCCATAGGTCGCTCAATATATGTTTGTGGTTGACTTGAAGTGACCTCGTGGATCACATGATAGAGGAGCTGTGCAAATTTATATTTTATAATTTCTATTATAGCATCTTTAACATCTTTTAATTGGTGTCGGATGACACGGACATGAGCACTTTCAACGGCTGAATAAACAGAACCTTGAACATTAGAAATCAAATACTTGTGAGTGCTGAAACAGTTGTAACTCTAGGCCAGTGTATGTCTATGTCAGGCTGTGCTTGCAGGTCTGCCTTGAGACAGCGCTGGATGATCGACCAGATGCTAGACAGATGCCGGGCACCAGTGGTCAGTCGGGAAGGAAAATGACGGCCCTTCTTTTCAGGCGGCGGGCTTGGCGGCGCTGCAGTGTACTCTGTGAATTGGCGTTCTCTGGCATACCTGCAGAATCATAGTGTGGTGCATCTGACTGGTTGGAAGAAAGGTAGGCATGTCTGGCTGTACCTGAGTGACCGTGCGTGCCGTGGTCGGATCGTCCGTCCAGTCCACCCTCAATGTTTTCCTTGTTTTCTGTGTGCTTGTGGAGTGTGCGAGATTTGGAAGGCAACAGGGGCATGTCGTGACTGAACGGGTGCAGTGGTCCGCAGTGACCAGAGGAGGCCGTCTTACAGAGCTCCTCTGCTACCTCTGCAATGTCCAAAGAAAAGATTCAAACTATTAGAAGGCAGTCACAATCCAAATTCAAACATACATTTACTAATTAATAGTGCTGGGCAAGTTAACGCGTTATTATCGCGTTAACGCATTAATTAATTAACGCCGACAATTATTTTATAGCGCTTTAACGCATTTCTTTTATTTTGAAAGTCCGTTGCTCACTGGCAGCGGTGGAGGAAGTCTTCAGACTACGTTGATGCAGCGTGTAGGAGAAGTATAGATAAACAAAAGCAAGACAAGCTAACAGATGCTACAGAGAAGTGGAGACAAACTGCAGCCGGTTAGTAATGTGGAAGATGTCGGTCTGAGGAACGTTCTCAAGGTGCGTTCGCGTCGCGTTTGGTGTGAACGCACCTTTAGGATCGCAACGAATGACGTCACGTATGAGCCTCAAGAATGAGCTGAGAAAGTTAGCGGAAAGATTAACGTGATACAACATCCGGTTTCTTCAGACGAACATCCGGTTTTCAGAATAAGATGCCAACAAAGTATGAATTATATTCACATTAAAACATGCTACCTGCATCTCGTGAGTTAAAGGGAAAATACACCTAAATTGTGCGTAAAGTGTCTTTATTCTTTGATCGCTGGGTAACCATAATTACCTCGGAGTTATATTGATGAACAGTAGAGCTGTCATGAAGACAGACATTTTTGCTGAAACATTTTATTCAACTCTTGCATTATGTGGTAAGTTATAAACTTTTTGTTTTCAAATTTGTACCCTATTTTATACATTATGCTGCTCCAATGACACCGTTTCTTAATTAAGTTTCATCTTATATAAGATTTTCAAGCTGTCTCTCAAGGCAGAGAAGTTGAACAGGCAGCTCTGCTGAGCTAAGTAAACGTCAGCTACACAAAAGACTGAGGATAAGCTACATGTTACTCTACCTTCAGAGATGCTGGAGTCATGGAACATTGTTTCAAAGGCTTGGTGGATCTCTGCAAACGAAGGCCGGTCCAATGGGCTCCACTGCCAGCCTGTAGAGAGACAGACACGAAGGCATGTTACTAAAAGACAACTATATAAGACTTAAACAATCTGGTCTTTCACAGATCCTGCAGTTCCAGACTATTGTTTGTAAGTCTGTTTTCTTATTACAGGATTGTGACTTTTAAGACGGTATTGAAGGGGATGCAGCGAACTGTGATATGACAAAGGTTTCGACAAGCATCTCGGAAAGATTAAAGCCCAAACTAACTTTTTCATAGCTGTCCACCTCTATCCATGTCTTCCCACTTTAGTGCCACCACTTGGTGAATAATTAAAAAGGCAGGTATGACAGCTACTACTCACATGCTCTCATGAGTTCATAGACTTTGGGCGGGCATCCCTCGGGCTGCTCCATGCGGTAACCTTTCTCCAGGAGGTCATAGACCTGAGACAGATCGATTCCAGGGTATGGAGACATGCCGTAGGTGGCAATTTCCCAGAGCAGCACCCCGAATGCTGTAAGGAAACGGATCAAACATTAGCACATGGAAAAAATGAGCTACAAGAGAGGAGCACTTAATATGAATGTATGCTCATGTATTGCTCACCCCAGACATCAGACTTGATTGAGAAGGTGTTGTATGCAAGGCTCTCCGGTGCGGTCCATTTGATGGGGAACTTGGCCCCAGCGTGGGCGGTGTAAGTGTCGCCAGTCATCAACCTGCTCAGGCCAAAGTCTGCAACCTTCACAACGTGATTCTCCCCGACCAAGCAGTTCCTCGCTGCGAGATCCCTGAGGGAGGGACAGTGAGGCAAGGAGAAGAGAGGGAGAGAAAGAGAGAGAAATTAGATTACTCCGACAAATGAGGCATGGCATACATATAGATACACACACACACTGGAGTATCCCCTCACCGGTGTATGAAGTTCTTCTTCTCCAGGTATTCCATGGCAGAGGAGATCTGTGTGGCCATGTAGAGCAGCACCACAGCGTTCACCTCCTCCTTGTCACAATCTCTCAAGTAGTCCAGTAGGTTGCCGTGTGGCATGTACTCGGTTACGATGTAGAACGGAGGCTCCAACGTACACACACCTGTGGGAGAGGCAGCAGTTAGAAGACAGATGAACAACAACCACCGAGAGTGAACGTGTCTGCCACAGCCAGCTCATAAGTAATCTAGAACGTATCGAGATAAATACAGTATGAAAAGTGGTTTGGTTTGGTAGAGGCACAGTAACATAGAATCAGTGCTCATAATTACTGACCTAGCAGTTGAACGAGGTTTGGGTGTTTAACCTCCTTCATAACTGCTGCTTCTTTCAGAAATTCTTCAACTTCCATGGTATCCTCCTGTCATGGAAAAAGAAAAGAGGAATCAGCGGGTTGGAAAGACAGCTGGGAACAAGTAACATGCAGCACGTGTATGACCAAAGTCTGCCTGCAGGTGGCGATCTATAACCACTTTCACAAACCAGCTTCCCACAATGAGGCTCAGTGACATTAAATGATGATAGGGGAGGGGCTTCTTACCTTGAGTGTCTTGACAGCCACCGTGAGGTTGTACTTCTTCCACACTCCCACGTACACCTCTCCATACTGGCCTCCTCCCAGCTTGTGCTTCATGGTGATATCCGTGCGCTCCATCTCCCACTTGTCGTGGATGGGCGACACGCCGTACACTGTGGGCTTGTTACATTTGGGAGCTGGGTAGTGCAGGGTGGTGACCAGGCCATCGGCTACGGTGGAGTGATGGTGGACCAGCTCGGCCAGGGTGGCAAAACGACTCTCAGACGTCACATACACCTGGGGGGGGGGGGGGGGGGGGGGGAAGGAAGGAGGAGGCGAGGGACACAGTTAATAAATGCTGTCGATGTCCGAACGCCATCTACATCTAAAGAGTATCATGAATACAACTCTACCTTTCCATCAGAGGATGTGTTGATCCGGTAGTGGTAGACTCTCCCCTCATAGCGGAGGGAAATCGACAGCTGTCCGGGGCTGCTCTCGCTTTCCCGGACCAGGAAACTGCCGTTGATGAGGGATGAGAGCAGGTACTCGGCGGCGCTGCGCGACACAGGCCCGTGGTACCAGCTGTGCTTCTCCAGACTGTTGACTGGCGTGATGTAGTTGGAGGGCACCCAGCCCTGGCCGTTCTTAGAGCGCACTTCACTCCACTCTCCATTCTGGTTGTAGCCCAGCACGCGCAGCTTCTCACCTGGACACAGGGGCGGGGGGGCAACTTGTAAGACTTGATCTCATGGGGACATTATCAGTGGCAGCGTGGACTGGTGGTTAACAAGTTATATAAACATCTCTAATCATGGGTTTAAAGAAAAGGTTTCTCATGTTTTATAATTAAATATCTGAAGCTGATTACAGGATTTCATTCATGCGTCTCTCAAATTCCTTAGAGACACACAACAAAGAAGAGAATTTCTTATCAGGCCCCAGCGTTGGTAAATAACAGGTCGCACACAGGAGAGAGGAGTCATGTATTCGACATTCCTCTCATTATAACTACATCAAAAGCTATGGAACAATGAGAGGGTTGGGTGAACTGCATATCTGTCAGAGGGCTAGGCAACACCAGGCATGTAGTGACTTGGTCTGTTGTCTTTCTCTCCGACGTCAGTGCTGAAGACGTGGGTGAGCAGAGCGGCTGATGGGGGGGGGGGGGCATCAGTGTAACAAGCAACACTGATCCAGGAAGTCCAGGTGGGGTATCAAATCAATGCATTAAAAGGCTCATCAGACGACAAAATGATGATACTAGAATGAAACTCATACAACTCTGGAAAGTTATCACGGCGGCTACTATTTGATCTTTCGTCACAAGGCAAACAGAAGAAATAAAACGGCCAAATTAAAAAGTTATCCAGCATTTCACACGGGGCTGGAGTGGATCTGAATGCAGCCAGCATGACTCGGTCGCATTGCCTTTACACAACAGTAAGTCTAGTCAGTCAGTCATGGCCCACTAACATGCAACCACTGACTAGAGCAGCAGGTCTCGCTCTCTAAGTGAAACACTATGCTAGCTACCCACAGGACTACTTTAAACAGAGATGGTTATCCACATCCAGCCCACCAATCCATCAGTCTCCTCTGCGTCTGTAAGTTCTGTGGGAGTGGAAACACTGACTGCCTCCTTGCCTCACACACACTGGGAGCCATGTCTGCCTGGAGCTGGGCCCCAGTCTGGCCTAGCCTGGTTCAAAGTGGCACAGAAAAGAGACAGAGATTCGCCCCAGACGAGGGCTTGTTAAGTCCCTTCTCTGATCAGCCCCTGCCTGCGGTGCTCACCCACCTGTCATTATTACAGTTGAACATATTTCATATTAACATTAACATATGGAAACACACACACTATTGGAGGCATGCTGGGGTGTTTCCGTGGGACGGGGCAAAGAGCCGGACAGATAGGAATAGTGCAGCGGAGCCCGGGAGTGCACATGTGCTCGCATGCGGGCAGGAATCTCAGATTCACCCCATGAGTCAGGGTCTAAACATCATTTCCATCCCAGGCAGCTGCCGTGGAAGTCTGAAAAACGATGGATAATTAACACTCCGCCACGTTTAAATGCTTTAGATCGGTTGGGGACACGAGCCTTGCTGTCCCGAGCCGGGCTGTCTCTGATATGATGAGGATATTTTAAGCTCATTACTCTGGGGAGAGACGGTTGACCGGTTAACTGCTGGTTTGAACTAAAGATTTAAATAACAATTTCTCGTTAAATGCTCTAATATCAGAGCATGTAACGAGAAAATGTTATGTATTTTTTCAACCTCTGGATTAGTGGACGATAAAGTAAACATTTGGCTCACAGGTGATGTAAAAGAAGTAAAGTGTGAGAGGGCTGGGAGGGGTTTGGGCGGTTGACAAAGAAAGCTTTAGGTCGGGGGTCAGATACTGGCTGATGTCACGACAGGGTGCAGTTATAGTCACGGCTGGGTGAGCTCTATTGACACAAAACATTCCTCTGACATAACTACACTTTTACTCATCAAACATCCTTCCATGTAGGAGTTGCTGACCTGCCAATCACAGGCATTGCCTCCAGGGTTTAACCAGTGACTCTTTCCTACATGTCAGCGTTGCTTAGGAAGGCACGTCACGTAGCCTCAACCTTCAGTGATGATGCATGGAAAAGAATGGACCGGAGGACGAGTTTTTCAAGTCTTGTTTCTGCACATAACATAACGAAACCTCTTTTTTTTTTTGGTCGTTAGGGAGTTAGTAGGCAAACAACATCAACATAAACAGTTGTTTCAATCCATTTACAGTGAATCAGAGATGAGAAATGAGAGTATGACGCTCTTGTTTACCTTTAGTGATGCTGAGCGTGTTGTCTCCGCTGGCGACAAAGTCATAAAGTGCAACGAAGAGGTTGGGGTCGCTCTCGGCCGCCCCCAGCAGGTTCTCCTTGGAGCTCCAGCGCACCGCCTCCGTCAGCGCTGCGGAGTCCAGGCCGAACGGCCGGTGGAGAGCTTCTGGAGGAAAGAGAAGGAGCAACGGTCAGACTGGGAATACAACATCATTTACACAGGTGAACAACAGTGGAGGAAAATAAATGTTGCCACAATCATACAGAAACCCATAACAATAAGTTGTTTTGCGTCTAATAATCACAAGCTGTCCTATTCCAATACTATCTTGAGGCAAAAAGTACATGCTTAACAGGGCAGCTGAGGCAAGATGTCCTCTAACCACATGATACAGATTCAAGTGTCCATGTCACTGATTGTCTACCTTTCTGTCCAGTCTGCTGCCCCTGCCTGAACCCTGTGGGGCGATGGCGGCCGCTCAGAGCCGTCCACTCGTCCTCAAAACTGCTGCTTGCCTGCAGGCACCTCAAAAGCATTACTTTACTCAATCCACTCTCTGAAGAGTCCGGTTTATCGATGGCTACACAAAGAAGCCCGTTGTATCTAGCCTGAGACAGGTGAGATCTGAGGTGGGAGTGTTTTTGAATTTTTGTATTTACAGAGAGCAAGAGGGGAGGAGCTACGACATAGTGGTCGGAAAGAATCTCCCTCTGCACAAAATGCAGTGATTACCATAGCTACATAACACACCCACACACACACACACATCCACAGACACACCACGAAGAACAAGTACATGCGTGGCTTACACGTTCTAAACGCAACAGCTGCTGCCAAAGTCACTGCATGTCTGGACAGCTGCTGAGCAAGTGGGAGAGAAGGGTGGCGGATCACAGGGACGGAGAACTATTTCTTCAATACAAGCAACTTTGAAATGGAAAAAGCTATTAAATGACACGGTTGTTTTTTTCTTGCCTTAAGAGAAGGTGAAAGCAATGGCGTCAACATAGTGATTAAACTTGATTTATTTTGATTAATGTAGGCACAATATAGTATCATCCATAAGTCCTACATTCATAAACGTTTAAATGTTTCATTCTGTAGTTTGTGGTATAACTGTATAGGATTGCATTATAAGGAGGAGCGTTTATATTTTAGCCATCTGAGCAAAATATTTAAAAAGAAAAGTGGGCAACACACACTGCCACAAATGCCAAGACCATAAACAGAGTTGATCTGGCTGCATTCTTTTTAAAATAGCGTCTATATGACTTATTGTACGCATAAAGCCCGAAATAAAACATGGTTTGGCAGTGAACTACACCAGCACAGACGAGCCATTATGTCTGTACAACGGTGTAGTCTTCTACACAGATTTTCATTTTAGTCAAAATGCAACTAAATGGTTAAAGTTGAAGTCTAAGATCAAGAAAATAATCACATGGCTATGATTTGAGGAACAGAAAGAGACAACATAAAGCACTCATGAGGACAGCTAAAAGGTCATCTTCCGGTTTTCAACATCTTCTGTCGCTAAAAGCCGATACAGGCAAAAGTTTAACACGGAAACTAGTTGATTCATAACAATTCCTGACTTATGGAACTGTAATGCAGCCTTTAAGAACAGAAAAAAAACTACATTTAAAGTTACTGTGAGGAACTTTTAGTTCAACAGACAGCCCATCAGCGATAGATATTCATAATGCTCGTAAATAGTGAACAAGTTCAAATAAAAAAAAAAAAATAGTGTAAATACTTAGTATAGAAACATAGAATTGAAGATGTCACCAGTATCCCGATTGAGCTATTGAGGAAGTATCGTCCTGATATCGGTATCGTTGCATCATCCCTAGTAGATGCATGTTGTTGGTCTAGTAACAGAACAGCCCACCAAACTAACAAATGCAAAGGCAACCAAGCTAAAAGGAAGCTAGTGTAAAATCACAACCGTGATGAACAAGAGCACAAAAATAGCTGCCTGTGAAAAATGTACTCCAACATCAGCTAATGTGTGAACAATCAGGGTGAAATCTGAGTGTTATTGCTCTAATCTTGCAAAGTTGGCAGAACATCGTCAAAGAAATTAAGCATTTTCCATTGTTGGTCTACAACATGTGGCAGGCACATGCCATGCATGCGGAGAGAGTTCTGTTCAAATCAGCACTCAATGTCTTTCTCCTACGCCAAACAGTTTAGCTCAATATTGTCTCGTTTTACCACATCTACGCACAGCGCTTGCCCACCTTTGTTCTGGACCAGCATGCACTGCAGCGCGGCACTGGCCGTGACCTGGCTCAGCCACAGCTCCCAGTACATCTTCGGTCCTAGTATCCCGAAGAAACACTAGGGCTTTCTCGCTCCGCTGACTCCCAACAGTTGTTTTAAAGCTCCGCCGTGTCTATGTAGACTGAACGGCACAAGTGTACATTCTCCTGGAGCACAAGCTACTTCCTCCACATGCCGGAGTACAAATGCTGTACGCGGAGACGGGAGACCCCCCAGACAAAGTATTTACCCACGCTGTCCTTGAGTCAAACCACCTAAACTTCTGAAGTTACAGCAGTGACTAGCAGCCTCCTGCTGGGAACTCCCTACTAGCTTTGATGTGGCCGAGGGGAGCCAGGATTTCCAAGGTCCATCTGGGGAACACAGACATCCATGACTGATGTTCTCTGCGGTTCAAGAGATGGCGAAACGTGGCAGAGAGAGGGAACAAGAAAAGTGTGTGGTAAAAGGGAGGAGGGAGGGGGGGGGGCATGTATATACAGAGGGGTGGATGTATGGTATGGAGGAAAGTTGAGTTGAATGTGACATGTGTGTGTGTGTGTATATGAGCGGTGTGGGAGTGTGTGAGGCCTGGACCAGTGCTGTGGCCAACAGCAGATGGCTGGTCCTATTCCCCTGTGGACACACTTTCCTTCTGTGTGTGTGTGTGTGTGTGTGTGTGTGTGTGTGTGTGTGTGTGTGTGTGTGTGTGTGTGTGTGTGTGTGCGCGTGTAAATGTGCATGACTACAACTGCTGTAGTCAGGCCGAGCCAACTGTCAGAGCTGCTCCTCTTACATAGCTACATATCACATCGACTATTCTCGGGAATGTTTTTAATGAAATAGTAATATCACGCTATACACGTTTGTCAAAGGTCTCGATTCGAGGAATCTCTATTCCAGTCATCCCAGAGCAAGACTCAAAGAGACACTCAATCACCGACTAGTCAAGTGCTCCGAGGCGCAAATCAAATAACCCAATTACATCAAATTGTTTTCCAAGCATTATCCAGTTTCATTAAGTTGATCATGTTCCTTAAATCGCTTTTAAATCCTTCCTACACCAGACAAAAAGCATGATGCTGCTCCACTTGGCCGACCTCAGACCTCGTGTGCTGGATCGCTTGATTGAAGGAGCAGTTGGTCTGCGTGGGGTATGTCGTGTGCCCGTCCGGGTGCCTCAGCGTGTGTGTGTGTGTGTGTGCTGTGAAGTGTAGCACATGTGCGCTCTGAAGAAACGGCGGCTTTGTGTTGAGCGAAGCAGAAAGGGTATTTGCAAGTCTGAGGGGCACGACAAGCTTGCACCCCCTAAGACAGCTGGGACAGAGGTGACCCTGGTCCTAAGGCACACGCACACACACACGTGCACACATAACATGTAGACACACATCAATGGTGACACTATCTCCTTGCTGCTTCCCCTGCAGCTGTTTGTATGAGAGCTTGTGCCTCCATGTGTCTTTAAAAGCATTCCCTTCACCAACCAACCGCCTTGTGCCAAAGTATTAAGCAACACAATAACATCACTTACACACCCTGATCAAAAACAATAGGAGGTCGTATCTGAAGCCCACGACCAGCGAGGTAAATTGTGTATTTTTAGACGCCGGAGAACAAAACATAGCAGCATGACATCCAGAAATAACTCTGCAGAGCACATAGTGAGGGTGGTGCGGAGATAGATGGCTCGCTGCCCACAGGAAGACCTCACAAAACCCCTCAGACAACGCTGCGGATGAGACCCACGCACACAAGACATTACATCAGCCTGGACAGGCCCGAGCACATCCAGTGGCAGACTCGGAGACAGAAAAGGAGAGGAAAATGGGAGAGTCAAAGATATCTACAAACAATGGAGGGCTGGAGAACTACTGTATGTTGGAAACGTGTAGCAGCCTTTCTAATGATCACATTGAGCCTCACTGATTAATCACGTTTTAACATTCTGTGTCTCAGAAACACATAAACGTGGTCATATACCGTTTGCGATATCACCAATGGAGATTTGAAAGAAATGTCAATGTTAGTGGAGGACTACCATAGAGGACTCAAGTCCGGTTTGTTAATGTAGCCCCGAATATGTCTGATGGCTTTACAATCTGCACAGCATGAGACGCCCTCTCGTTACCTTTGAATCAGAATAGTAAACACGCCACAAACTATTAGGATCAGGAAAAGAAAAATGGGAGAAACTATAGAGAGAGCAACAAAGAAGGGCACTTTCAGAGCACAAATCCATTTAGTATGTACTGAGTAGACATTAGAATTCTTACAGAATATTGTATTACAATAAATAATACAATAAAGCAAAACTGTGTAAACAGAATATTTGGGGGTTTTGGACTATTGGTTGACATAACAAGACATTTAAAGACGTCAACTAGTGCTCAAGGTGTGATGGGCTTTTCTCTTCATTTTCAGATGTTTTGTAGAACAAACAACACTAATCGATTAATCAAGAAAATAATCGCCAATGAAACATTAAAAGTAATCATTAAAAGTAATCATTAGTTGCAGCCGTATATGGTATTTAACCAGGAAATAAATATGTCACTAACAGGATTTATGAGCAATCCATCAACAGTTTGAGAGGCAGTCCATAGCTAGAGGAGGAGAGGAGAGTCAGTCGTTGTTTACGAGGACTGGACAACGGACAATAGCTTAAAAGCCACATCGCAAGAGTGTGTGTGTGTGTGTGTGTGTGTGTGTGTGTGTGTGGAGACCCTCGTTTATGAGGACTAGAAGTTTACTGTGTAAAAAGACCCCACTTCTACTTGCTGATATCAGCCTGAAACACCCGATCGGTTCATCAGCAGGGGAACTACTGTATACCGTATACACTATGTACTTGTATGCACTTGCCTTGTGCCCCCCCCCCCCCCCCCCCGCCTTTTACATCCTGGTGTTGCAAACCTTTTTGAGTAATTATACACGTACACACAGGCCGGCCGCTACCGGGAAACGCCTGTCAATGTTCTCCATTCAGCTCTGCTCTACACGGCCACCAGGCCGGCTGACTACATGGGAATACATCAATTAGGGAGTGGAGGAGCACCAGTCTGGACCTGGAGAATGGAGACTGATGGAGGCCTAACCCACAGCTGGCCCTGCCCCTCTCAGGGCTTGTTATGGGTTAATAATGGGCTCTAAGTGCTTCCCTTTAGGTGTGCTAAGCTAAGTGCTCCTTTATGTGACAGCAGAGAGACTGGAGGGCATAGGATGACTTGAAAAACTCCTTGACAAAACTAGACTGGTCTGCTTCACATTAGGGCTGCACCTAACGATTATTTTAATAATCGATTAATCTGTCGATAATTTTTTCGATTAATCGATGAATCGGATAAAAAAACAAAAAAGCATTAATTTCCCAAGTCATCAAAACTCATCAAACCCGACAATCAGGAATGAACAGCCTCACGTGACTGAATGAAATTATGATGAATGATGTAAAAAGTATTTTGTCTCTCAGTTCTCTCTCTCTATATCTATATCTATATATATAGATATATATATATATATATATAGATATATATATAAAGGGTTTAGTCTCTCCAGCTCGCTCTGATTTTAATTGTTTCATAATAAAGTTATTGAGGGAAATATCAGATCATGAAAACACAAATCTTTCTAATAAATGAAGAAAGTTGTTTGTGGTCCTTTTGTTGTTCAGACTACAATGAACATATATTTAAACCAGATGTTGAATCAGAAAACTAATCAAATATAAACTAGAGTTTATTCTGTGATCTGTCTTCACTGTTTACATGTTGAAAACAATCTCATCAGTCCGATCGGCTGCAGCGTCCAATCACATCACTGATGAACAATGAGGGGGCGTGTCGGCCGTTAAAACACTTCTTGGAAGTCTGTTCTCGTGGGTCCTCGCTCATGGCTCCTCCATCCTCGATCCTCAGAGCTACATTAGAGCTTAGGGACGGCCGTCAATATGGCGGCGCAGAACACCGGCGCAGTTTACCGGCGCAGAACACCGGCGCAGTTCGAGGAAATCGAGTAAAATGACAATTAAGAGACTTGAGAAGTACTGGTACAAATAAGAGACTTGAGAAGTACTGGTACCAGTACTTCTCAAGTCTCTTAATTGTCATTTCCTCGATTCCGGTTGAACCGGCTAACCGGAAGTTAAAGGTTCTAACCGGAAGTTAAAGGTTCAAGCGAGGATCGCTTCTGGTTTCAACTTCCGGTTCAAGCGAGGGTCGCTTCCGGGTGAAACCAGAAATTGGAAATGACAAATACGAGACCCGTGTGAGAGGAGAACTTTGAGGAGAAACTTCAGGCCAAAGAGCTGATATCAGATCAGCCTGACTTCACAATCAGACAGCAGACTAGCGGGAAAGGGAAGCAGCACATGAAGCTTCTCTACTAGCTGTACACCGGACAGGTTTGGCTAGCTGGATGACGTCATGCTAATAACTTATTTAGCTTTTTAAAACAACGGGGACAGATCCAGCATGGACAGTTAGGGAGTGAGGGACATGAAGCACCTGTCTGATAAATGGATATATAGTTATACATATATTATTATATGATCTACATTATTATATTATACTGAATATTATTATATGATATATATATATATATATATATATACATATATTATACTGAATCCCGTGTGGGTGACATTGATAAGATGTCCTGACGTATTTATCAAAGTGTTATTTACTGCTTTTTTTCATGTTGGAATAAAGGTTAAATATTTAACTGCAAAGTAGTAATACGTGTTTGATACCTTAATTTGTTTGCATTAAATCATTCTGGGATGTTTGCTGAAATTGATTGGATGTGGCACAGCCCTACCTAGAACATGTTCCACCAGCTCCACTGGTGTGAAATGCTCCCACACCTTGGATGACTGAGGTCGTACTGATTTCTCTGCCTCCGCCATGTGTTTCAGAACATCGTTACGGGTCTCCGGTGGTCTTTCCTCTACCTCCGCTCTGCGCTCAACTCAACTTTTTTTTTTTTATACTCGAATCGATAATGAAATTCGTTGCCAACTCTTTTAATAATCGAATTTTATCGATTCGTTGTTGCAGCCCTACTTAACATAGAGGGAAAATATACAGTTTGACATGCTAAAGCAAATTCTATATTCTAATAGACTAATACAAACAAAATACAGAGTTAACCTAAAGTCATCCAGGCACTCTGACCTGTTGCGATGTAAAAAAACGAATCCATGCTTTTGGATCGTTAGTATTTATATTTTAGCCTCCTGCTTTTCTGTCCAGCAGACGCCATAAATTCACACAAAAGCGCAGACACGACCGTAGATTTCCTCACTGTAGATCTGCCTGGTCTTGTCCAATGCATTATGCAATAGTATGTGTGGACCGTATAAAATGTCTGGCTGAGGTGTGTGTGTGTGTTTATGCTCTCAAAACATCCCCGTAAAGAGGTGTGTTCACCGCAGCAGATCTCTCTCTCTAAAGCCTTAGGAATCACACTCTCCGTGCTTTTCTGCCGCCTTTGCTGTGAGGGTTTACAGAAGCACCCAAGGACTAATCTCGATGTCTGAACAGCTAATCTGTTTAACCATGCTGGGGTGTAAGTTTAAGCTGCTTAACAATGACTCAGTTAAAAAGAACCGACCAGAGTCTGAGGGGAAGTTATACTCTTAGATAGCTGAGATACCGATGCCTGCCAAAACAGCCCAGTGGAACCTCCACATTCAATGCCATCTTTACTCATCTGACATATACTGTCTCAAATTCAAACTGGATTAACTGCATTAATTACCTTTAGTGTAATGATAATCATCATGAAGAACCTACGTGTAGCCGTCTCTTCTCTGAACGATCACATGCATTAGTCGGGATATTTGAAGACAGCGGGGCCACGGGGCACACTGAGGAATTCTGACCGACTTGTCAGTAGGAGTGTGGGATAATATCGCTACTCTTCAGTATCCTCGTGTTTTTGGGATACCTGTTATCGATTAGCAAAAACACCCTCCATTTTTAATGCAAATAGTCTTTGTACAGTCAGATTGTACAAAGAAGTGGTGCTATGATGTTGGATGGTCCAGAGACTGTGATAAATGGCCAATGCAGATCCCACTGTTCTTTTTTTTAATTCTGATTTCAGTCTGTTCTGACAGTTTTCCTCAAATGTGCTATATATCGCCTTGCTTACAGTATTGTAATATTATTGAACTGTAACACAGCCTAATGTGGTCAGTAGGATGTGTTCTAATCCTCAGAAAGGGCTGCACTACAATATAACTTTACTTACAAACAAGGATGGAGAGAAAAAGTATGTGTGTGTGTATTTGTATGTGTGGGTGTTTACAGTGTGTGTGTGTGTGTGTGTGTGTGTGTGTGTGTGTGTGTGTGTGTGTAAGTGTGCATTTCTAGCCAAGTCTCCAGCCTGCAACCCAGAAGATAAGCAGCAGTGATAATGGCAGCGAAAGAGACGAGGACTGATCCTGGAAGTGAATCAATGCTTAACAGACTTGGCACCGGGACTGCCCCCCCCCTTCCTACCCCATATCTAATTTATTTCCCCCCCGCTGCACCATTGCAGCTTATAACTGCGCTTCATCCAGGAGCCACTACAACAATTTGGCCAGATCTCCTCACAAGTTTAAAACATTTGGTGTTTTTAAGATGACAGATGCGAGGGGTGGTTTCACCATCTGAAAAAGCCAAATCACTCACTGTTCCCATTTAATCCTCACTCTTTAAATGAGATGAGCTGCAGAGAGCCGAGGCCAAGGAACAGAAACTAGGACTGTGGTTTTGGGGACTACAGGAGGTTGACTGGTAGCAGATGCAAAGGCTCAAGGCTACAACTGGGAGTCTGGGCACAGAAGCATGCAGTCACAAAAACAACTCCGCTCTGTCTTCAGTAAATAGTTCTTAAAATATGACTGCAAATCATATGAATCTCTGGTGAGGTAACAGATTATGGCACATTCTGTTGCGAAGCATTAAAAATGAAAGGGCATTTTACTGTCGACAGATTTGGGACTAGAGCTGTAGACAGGCAGAGCTGGTCAACTGGAGGGCTAACAGCAGAGGCTCAGCCCGGGGGGGACAGAGAGGCCTGGGATGAGGACGGAGGCACTGAGAAACATTAATTATTTAACAAACAGCCATTACAGAGTGCACGATGGTACGCGGTCTTCCGACATAAACCAAGTCCGATTGTGTTAAAATGATCTGCAGAGAAACACTGTTCTTCAAACACATCCATCTCATCACACATATTCACATTTCTGAGACAATCAGTCAGACTCAGATCACTTTTGCCCTAATTTCTAGGCAGTGTCACCTAGAGAAGGTGTGGCCATGGCTCCTCCTAGTGGTTGTTAGCAGTCACTAGGACTGACCAACTAGTTTTTTTTTACTCCAGGATATTATCTTTTAAAGTCTATTAAAGTCTCACCTACAGCTGCTGAAGCGTTTGATTGTCCCATGATATCACAGTGGCTGCTGTGTGACGTTTCCTGGCTGTTGGGGGGTTTTAGCACACGGAGTACACAGAAAAGTGGATTTGTCTCTAATCTAATTTCACCCGTGATGCAAATCAGCTTACGTCCTTGGATCCTGGATCCAGGCTTTTCTCTTCTCCTCCGGGAAGCTTTAACAGCGCTGCTCTTTAGGTACAGCCGGCTCTGCATTCACTATCAGCACAACTGCCAAAAAATATATATGTATACTACAGTCTGCTCATCTGCCCCAATTTCTATGATCTGTTCAGAGTAAAAATAGATCAGCCTATCGCTTTGTGGATTTATAGAAAGAAACGTCAGAAGTGCCGGTTCTTTACACAGTCAATACATCCATCAACTCCAACCCATTCAGAGTTCTTACAAGCAAGATGTAGGCTTCATTTAAGAAAGACAAAATAGAAGACGCATGAAAGTGAAATACGATAAGGAAATTGATTGTAGTGCTGCCTTAATGAGGCCAATCTTTCCGCAGACTTGCCCCACTGTGTCAGTTCAAAGGACTCTCCTCACTGCAGTGAGTGCATCAAGATGAACCCACTGCAGAGATGGCGATCTCTGAACTCCTGACAGCGCCGATGGGGTGGAACCATCAATAGGTTGCATCCTCCGATTCACCAATACTGCACTTCGACCAATACTCACAGCGGCGGCTCCCTCTGAATCAGCACAGAGCCGGTCTTCTCCCCGTCTGTCCTTGTTTACCTCAGTGTTCAATTGCTTGCTTGATGCTCAATTAGAACTGCTGCACACCTGAGCAGACGACAGGAGCCGACTTGCCCCGTCTATAGCGGAGAAAGAGAAAGATAGCCCAAAGCTGGGAACTACAGACGTTGAGAAATGTCACTACCGCTGAGGAGAGAGCCGTGAAGGGAAAGAGGCCACTTAGCCGGGCATATTTACAGCCAATTTACACCAACGGCCTTCAGCCTCGTGTTTATCTACCCCTAAAATGACTCAGTGGTTTAAAGCACACCGATAGAAACTCTAGTGGAAGCATGCGCACGTGACACTCACTGGAAAGACAGGCAGCAACACACAGGCATGAGTTCAACAGACAAAAATGCATTCCTCAGACTGGCACCTTTCAATTACATCCCAAGAAGGCATCATTTAGCTTCTGAAGTATGCTCCTCTGTTATAAAGTGGTTAAAGCTGGATTAATAAAACCACTTCAAACATGTCGCTCTCTGGTATCCATCAAGGGAAAGACTCTGAAGCCATTCCTCGTATGGAAACACTAATGGATATTAAAATTACACTAACACTGAATTAGATCTGTTGTGAAACCGACACTTCGTCCGACTGGTTGACTCACAAACTGTACGGTCTGTTTTTGTACTTCCTTTTGCTGCTGTGGCACTTCAACTTCCCTGCATGGGATCAATAAAGCTCATCTTATCTCAACTTCCTCTTGAAGAGACCTGGTCACATGGTGTCATTGTCAAAGCCACAGAAATCAAATATGACCATCTCATCAATTCAATCACCGCTATTGCTCAACAGATCGGTCAATAGACACAAACTGGTTGATTCTGTTAGGAGCCTTATCGCATAAATGACTGTGAATGAAAAGAAAGTCAAAGTATATTTTGTCATTACACAAAATACTATACATTATATAAAAATAACACTTGTTTTGTGGCCTCTAGTGATACGCAACTGAAACATACATTTGGGTTTGTAAATTGACATTTTACAAAACTAAAGGATGAAGTACAAATAATGAAAATATCTTTTAGTTTTAGCCCGAATCAACACCGACAGTCTATCAACCAAAATAGCCTCCTTTACAGAGCAAGTCCAAGTTTCACCCACCAAGATGTGCATCGTTATCGCATAAATAGACGAGCAGAAAAAAAAGGCACTTTGATAGTCGGCGGAAGACAGATCTCACAGTCCCAAAGCTTCCTTGCTAAAGAGTCTTTGTTCTATTATTGTGTGCTTTGAAGAGTAGCAGTCTCTCTGCAGAGTGGCTGTGTGACTGCATCCTGGCTGCTATAAAAAGGCCGCTCCTGCCCCGACATCGGAGAGAACAGACCAGTGCCGACACTGCTGCACTTAGTAGGTCTGTCTGTACATGTACTTCAAGCTGAGGAAGGTTACGTTTGAGATGTGCAACCACGGGATTGAATACGTGTTCCATTCCCAAAAGCTTGCACCTTCGATGTGTCCTTACTCGCTGCAATGGCGCGAGGACGTTGGGTCTGGGACATCAGCGGAAAGGAATGTTATGTCAGTAGTTTCGCCTCTATGCAGCACACAGCATGTGTAAAGTGACCATCAACCGGAGGACACATCAGAGCGAGAAACAAAGCCAACTGCAGGTAGACAGACATGAAACATCCCAAAATGTTTACACTTAGAGTGTACAATCAAAGGATGTCACAAACACACACAGAGAGAGAAGTCAAGCTTAACAGTGTGTGCAGCTGCTTTTTTGATTGACATGTAAAACATTACCGTATGAAAAGCCCTAAAATGCATTACTATGGTGATATCGTCACCGTTACTTATAAGCACAGATCGGCCACTAAGAGACCTTGCCTAAGGGGAGACGGCTGGGAGGACGGAGGCAGATCATCGAGTGGAGTCACTGCTGGGCTCTTTCTCTTGGGCTCAGATCTGCACTGTTCTCATGACTAACAGAGCAGATAACAACATCATTGCAGAGCTATTGCTCTGAGGCAGGAACATGGGCGACTGTAGGTACTGCCACACCTTTTTCTCTTTTTTTGAGTGTCTCTTTACGAACGATTTACAGTACTCATGTTATACATAGATTAGCTCATGAATGTACTAATCGTGCGAAAGGACAGACGTTGGATATTAAAGTATAATCACACAAGAGCAGCTTTAAAACGTTTATGATTGCATGAGCAACAACCATGCAATGACAGAAGGTGACTGAATAATTCACATGCATATTTCCCACTGGATCAAACTGTGCAGTCAGCTTGCTGAGTGCGTTGTAACTGTAGACGTTAACAGACAGAGGATGTAAGTGAGCATGTGCAAACCACTAGGTATTGTAACGCGAGCCTATGGTGGCTGCTATTGTGAGTTAATGGGGTGGAATTGCTGCTCAACCTCCCGGAGGCAAGAATCAGTGTTTACCAAAGAAAGCATCAGACAGAGGGGCCTTAGAGAAAACTAACCTCCAGTCACGACCCTTTAGGCTGAGCAGAGAAGACTCTTCCTCTTTTCAAACACATTGTTTGTCCTTTGAGGAACATCAAGTCACATGCAGCACATAACGTAGCTACATATGCTCCAACACACTGCTATATCCGTGTCAAATCTCAGCAAGTTTGTTCTCCATCTTCTGAATAAACGGCCCCCTGTGCATATGCACAGACAGTTGACAAATTAACGTTAGCATGGTAAAATGGATGAGACAAGCTCAGGTTAGTTGGCATGGCTATTTCCGCTAACGCGTCGTTGTCAAACTAGCATAGACTCGGCTAGCAAGCGCTAATCAGCAGCAAACAAATATCAAAGTAAAAAACGGACTCCTTCATCGTCACCCACACCTCTTTTATAAACGTGGTTCTCTTGTTACCTGAATGCAGTGTGAAGACATTGATCCCCGGGTCGGGCACGTTGACTGCAGCCGTCCTGCCTGGTGGTGTCCCGGTGCTACTGCCGGGTTCCCGGGGTCTCTTCCCGGCGCCGCTCCCCCGGTTCCCCTTCCCTTGGTGCGGTTGGGACGCGTGGGGCTGTGGTGGCTGGAGTCCGGTCGATGTGCTCTCACCGACGCGGCCTACCTGCTGCCCCATCCCGGTAGTTTGGTGTAAGGACGTTTGGGACGAAGCGAGCAAACCCCCTGCGCGCACCCTGGTTCACATTCCCCCAAGCTGGAGCGGCCTGGCCCGAATAGTCTTCCTCAATCCCCCTCCTCGCCGAGCTCACGTTAACTAGCTCGTATTAGCTCGCTTGGCTAGCCTGTTAAGCTAACGTTAGCAGCTATCGGTGAAACCCACCCACTCTGCCTTTAAACAATAAAATCGCAACCCCGGCGTGTGACAGCGTTTGTCTGTATCCCGGTGATCCAGGTGGTATCCCAACAGAAAATAACGGTTAACCTGACGAGCGAGATTCGGTCAAATCTGGAGCTTTTCAGAATGGTTTTGCCGTTGTTCGGCCGCTACGCGCCCCCTCTGACGCCGCCATCTTTACCGCAGAATAGAAGATGTGTTGCACAAGGCGGGGGGTTCGATCCCCTGTCACCGTGATCCTCCACCTCTCCGGCACCCACACCAACCGGGTCCCGACAGTTCTCCAGCGGGGGGCGAGGGGGTCCGACGTGATCCCGGCGTCCTTGAGAAAACCACTATCAGCTATTGTTTTATCAAACCAGTGCAGAGTGTTAAGATAAAACAATCAGTGCTTCAATACATTGTTTGAAATGATCTGCACTATAGAACTGTACCTA
Organism: Leptoclinus maculatus; assembly: GCA_032191485.1. Classification (NCBI taxonomy): domain Eukaryota; kingdom Metazoa; phylum Chordata; class Actinopteri; order Perciformes; family Stichaeidae; genus Leptoclinus; species Leptoclinus maculatus. The sequence goes on from JAVDOI010000004.1 coordinate 32,243,267, forward strand.
AGACAGTATGGCCTGTATAGGTATGCGATTATTTTAATAAATATACTCTGCAGATGTCAGACAGACATCAGTAGTCAATCAGTAATATAACTGGACTCATAAGTGCAAATCATACTAATAAATAATACGATTTGTACATTTTACACCTATTTCTATAGACAGTATAAACTTGTATACAGCCACAGAAGTACTTAACTTGTGTATTATATCTGATTATGTGCAAATCAGCTCTACAATAAGACTTGTATTACTAATGAATTGGCAGATTGTCCATTATATACAACATGTATTATATAAAGCCAATTCATAAAAGATGAACTTGAATAAAAGAGGTAAAGGGAACATACTTCATTTTTATTCTTATACTTTGGTCTTTAAAGAATGTGTCGGACATTCGCTCTACAGCAGGAGGCAGAACATACTCATTCATAACATTGTCACATGACAATGATCTTTTCAAGGCCAGAAGAAAGAGATCACAAGGAACACAAATATCACAGCAGACACAGGCAAAAGCTCTACTCCCCAAAAATAAGTATCTAATTTCAATAAATGGATGTCTGCAGGTTGGCTCTTTTAACTACTATAAATAGTATCCTCATTACCAAAATCTTAAAGGCATAAAGCAAAATAAAGGCTTCAGTCAAATGTGGAATACTCAAGAGTCACTTAGTAGAAAGTACCACAGCGCATTCCAATAGTTCTACTATTATCTATACATATTAAAAAAACAAGTTGCTGGTACTTGTTTGTTGATATACAATTTGTAAGGAACTCTGGGGAAGACTCCCTTGGTCCTCAACACAAGTCACAGCCACATTGAGCAGAGAAAGAATCAAAAGTAAAATCCTTTAATACACTGCCACCTTGTGGTCATACAGTATTTTGGAATTGCTGTATTTTCCATTGCTGACTTTTACCTCATATTGTGCGTCTAAGTATTCACAAGTATAAATATAGTCTCCCTGCATTGAAATACATCAGGATTGGCAACAATAACTGCATTAACTTTGTGATTTCCTCAAAATAATACCAATGTGTAAACACGGTTTCAAAACCACAGGAAATAAAAGCCCACTGAGCATATACATTCCTTCTTCCATTAGTTTGAACTGGAGATTACTGTTCTGTAAAAATGTTTATGACTCAAACAACAAAACACTTACTTCATGTACTCAGTATCAGACAAAGCAATCTATCGCCCCAAGTGCTTATCAAGTATCATTACTATTTCAATCTTATAACATTCTAGCAACCAGCTGCAACATTTGTATTAGAAAGTTATTCTGTAGTGACTTCACCTTCACATAGGTCATGACCAAACTAAACTCTATCCATGACGCTAGATGTATGTTTAAACTAGTTCAATTGAAAATATTCAAACCATCAAAAGATTACGTTCAGCAGTCAGCATATATTACCTCCATACAGCATAATTGTCCTCTCTATTTTGTAAAAACATGTTTTCTGAAGTTTAGCATCAGGATTCTTTTTATTTCTATAGTTTCAGATTCACTATGAAATAATTTCCCAATTATATCAATGTGTCCAAAGCCACCCTGATTTCCCTCTTCAGAGAAATGAACTGCAACCGTGAAGCCATAATACAGAGGCCACAGTTCCTCATATTTACACAAAACATTGACCACGTTTCAAAATGAATCTTTCTGGCAGTGAAAAATAAATAACATTGAAAGGTTTTCCGAACATTTTGAAATTGTATTTGCAGACTTTGTTAAATATTAACCATTACTGCATAATGTGAATGATGTTTGTAAAGTGTTTGTATTACGCTGCCACAAGGTTTCACAGTTGATCGAGGCAAAACTAACGGGAGTACATCCAAACAATAAATAGGAAATGAAAATATATAAAGAGTTCACGTGGGATTTTATGTGAACGTGTAATTTTGCAGGGTTTGTTTTTGAAAACATAAAACAAGCATGTAAGGCATTACTGTGACTTTTCTGTCAGAGTACAGAACATTTTGGCACTGAAACAAAACAAACTAGAAAGATCAGAATTCATGACAGTAACACAAAGGCTGGTCGGATGTATTCTGATGATCCTCAGTAGTAGTCCAAACGTAGATCACAGCCTATCAGAGTCCTCCATCAGGCCTCTCTGACAGCTCCAGGAGCGAGGCTTCAGTAACTCAAGGAATGAAGGCTGAAATAAAAATAAAAAAATGAAGCTAAATCTGTGTTCATGCTCCAGGTTGGCAAAGCAAAAACTAACTTTCAGCTGACACGGCACACAAAGCAATGCTGCAGGCGTTACCTCCTTCAGAGGGCAGTAGCGCTGGGCATACCACTCCTGGGAGTACAGGCAGATAATGACTCCCTGGCCCAGGAAGAGGGACGTCCACATGATTATGTTCCAGATGGGACCTTTCCTTTGGTCATGCAGAATGAAGTTGAACATTACTGTGAGAGGGTGAGAAATGAAGATGAGGGTGAGGGCATAATGGAAAAAAAAAAAAAATGCACAGAGACATAACTCGACCACATTATTGTTTGCGTCATAACACAGACAGAATAATAACATGTATTAGATCTCGTCTCTTACTTCCAAAGCACATAAAGAGGCAGAAGAGGACGGGATAGAAGAAACCAAAGCAGACTGCAAGGATGTACTCGTGGACCACTGCAGACACTGTGAACACAAACAGCATGGCTACTGGTCTGAAACGCTTCTGAGAAATCTGGAATGACAAAGAAGAAGAGAACGGGCAAGTCATTACAACATAGTCAATAAATCCCTATGAACCTGACCTAACGCAGAATGCAGCTGGTGTTCTTTAAAAAAAAGATATATTGTATTAACAGCAAAACCACTCACCCACAGGAAGTCCCAGTACACATAGTAGTACAGCCAGTCATGGACCACTACATTCCAAGTCCGATAGTAATTAGCAAAAGAGGTTGAGTTCCACCAATCCTGTCATGTCAAAATCAATGAAATCAAGTGTAAAGTACAACATAAGAACTTAATTTATAGTTTGCTCTGGCTGGCAGCGACAGATGAAGTACCTTGTAAAACATCCTGTCTGCAAATCGGAGCATCTCACCAAAAGCATTAAGCCAACAGTGGAGGAAGGCAAAGAACGCCAGGAAGAGAATCAACGCTCCTGCAAATGAAGAAAGACGCACAAATGTTTTTTTTTTTAGACTAAGGGGTGAATGAACGGGTATTTGTGGAGGAGGATGGCTGATCTTACCTGGCAAGATGGAGTTAAAGACACAGAGGACCATGGCCCTCAGGTCAAACAGCTGCAGACTGATGCTGCGGAACTGAGGGATGCACAGCCGCACAAACACGTAATAGGCATAAAACATACAGCCCAGCACCTGTAGGGTGGGAATGGATGAAATAGTCAGAAAAAAATGGGATAATATATCTTGTGCTTGCAATTTTAAATAAATGTGAAAGAGGTTGGTACCTGAAGCAACTTTGTGGCTACGTAGCCCCATCTGATCACTGGGTTCCTGCATGAAGTGACACACAAGGTTTTACCAAACACATGAGCTACTGCATGGAAAAAGACCCAAACAATGAGAAGGACCGTTCACCTGGGGTACTTGTCTCTGTAGACGAGTGTAGGTGCGAACAGAAAGTAGAGATACTGAGAGACCTGAGGGACCACTGGGCTGGGGCCTAAAGATGAAAGGAGAGACTGCTGATCAACATAAGGACAAAAGGAAACACAGTCGCTATGAGAAAGAAAGACATTTTATGAAACAGCAAATAAGAACTGCACATTGATATACAGAAAATGAAAAGGAAGGGACATACTGGTCTTTTCTTTAGCCCAGGTCAGGACTCTTGGTACATTCTCCCTGACAAAGGAGTGGGCTTTCATCATTAGACGCACCTGGAATTAGACAAATAACAAAAACAGCAGCTATTACAACTTTTTCCACAGAGTCAATTTAAGAAGGGAAGGCAAATTTACATATATTTCAAAAGAGATTTGAAAGAGATTTACATAAGTCAAGAAATACGGCCTACACATCCCTGCTCAACTCCTCACTTAAATATACACTTGAATTTGTTATTCTACTGTGAATGTTCTAATTTTAAATGATGTCTACGTTTATTGTCACACACCAATTACAGAGCCAAATTCCTTGTATGTGCAAGCGTACTTGTTTGATGCAATGAACTGTTTCCGATTCTAACGCAACACACTAACTGTGGACCGCATCCGTCCTCTACCTGTTCCAGGATGATGATGAAGCACGACGCAGGCGGGAAACTGTTGGTCACCACCACATATGTAGGCAGGAACCCCACGCCCACAGCTTGGTAGAGCAGGAATACGGAGCCAAACAGCCAACTGCACAACCTGGGGTGAGGGTAAGACCCAGACTGGGTCTGCGCCCACAGGTGGAACAGCGAGTAAGGAACCAGCAACACAGAGAGGAACATGCAGATCCACGTGCACACCACCAGAGGGAACTGTCCAAACGCGTAGACCAGCAGGTCAAAGTGCAGCACCAGTCTGAGGCAAAGGAGATAAAGTAGAGAGGAGACACTTCAAGGCTCTGCTCAAGACAGATTATCTGACCAAGTGACTGATTACTTCAACAAAAGCTGACTTAAAATCATAAGGCATTAGCAGTTTTCTACATTACCTGCCTTCATCAATGAAATCTACCACCAGTGTACTGAGGATAAAGATGATGAGCAGGGCAATAAACATGTGGTAGATGGTCCTGATGTGGTTCACCTCAAACAGCTCGCTGCAGAAAAACAGACAGCAGGCAATTAGAATCTGATGTTGACCAACAATCTTTAAGCAGCAGAAATCTAAATGAAGTGCACCGTATCAAACAAATGTTTCATTACAAGATTTGCATTTCTTTCCGATTAGTGTGTCACTCTTACTCTAAGAGGGACCGGCGGCTGACAAACTGCTTGCCCTGGCCATGAGGAGGCCGGAAATACCTAAAAGAAAACAGAGAGACATCGGTGTGACCAGCAAGTCTATTTTCCTGGAGAGAAAAAAAGTGTGTGTGTGACCAAGAGAGATATGGGAAAAGTGTGTCCTCTGTGCTGAAACCCCACACATCTGGTTTTTTAGTGCAAGTAGGAGTTTGCGAGGCAGCACCTGAGTTTGCTCCTCTCCTTGTCAGACAGCGGCGGTGAGAAGGCAGCAGGAACAGGTGCGGGCTCCAGGATGGCCGACTCCTCGATGAGACTGTCCATGAAGTCATTGACCTGACTGTCAAACTGATGCATCAGGTCACTCTTCAGGAACTGAGCAATAGAGCAAAAGACGCATAAATAAACCCAACAAGTAAAGGGAGTGTTAAGACTCACTGACTGAAATATACTGTACGAATGCACTAGAATGTACTTTATATGGCAGTGTGTCAATCAAGGGCAGGATGACAGAATAAACATATTAATTGGAGGAAACCTTAGATCACATTCTAAGTGGCCCATTCCAACATGCAGGTTGAGCCTTTTCTGAACCTAAATTACAGACTTACTAACCTCTGCTTTTCTTTTCAGTTGTAGCTTTTTGCTGATCACCTGTTCCACTTCAATTGTTCCTGAAATTGCAAACGAGAACACGCCGAGCATATCCATCCATCCATTATCTTTAACCGCTTATAGTCATCAAGTAACTTTGGCTGCATGTCTTTGGACTGTGGGAGGAAGCCGGAGAACACAGTCCGAGCATATGATAAAATAAAAAAAGGTTACCTCGCCTCCACCTGGTAAATGTAAACATCTATTCACACCATGTCTAACGTTTTGATAAAAGGACTCGGAGATAATCTACATATTGGCGATCTGTGGGGCATAAAAAGCATTCACTCTGGTTTTACTGCTCACATAGAACTAAAATCTGTTTTCAGTAACGAGTGCAGCCCAAATACAAAAGACCTTTTATTTGGAGATTGACATTTTTGAAAAGTGATGGAAATATGTGTTGCAAATAGTTGAGTAATTTACATTTTAGTCATAGTGTTGTAAAAGTGTAGCAGTCTGGGAAATAGCAGAAGTCATACGACATCCGTCTTTAGATCCAATGTTGCCAAATCCAAAATGAGACACACCTATGTCATCCATTTGACTACTGGGGTTAAGGTTACAATAGGTTATTAGACTCGACAGCTGTCTGATGACGAACAAGTTGGGAGAGTTTAATGTCGATCACACAAACAGAGACAAGCAGCAGAAGCGCTCCACCCATCCGCTGACTACAGTAGCAAAGAAAAAAAATGACTAAACATGATGAATTACATTTTATTATGACAACTTTTTGCACCTTTCCAAAAGAAGTGGTCCGTATTTTTATTCTAAATACAGAGAAGAGTTTTCCAAAGACATGTTCACAGTTAATTGACCGTCACTTCTTGATCTTCCTGGTTAACTAATTGTACCACAGGTCACATCATGCTGCTTAAGAGGACACGCATCATCACATGGCATGTCTTCAGTGACTAATACATTCAGGGAAATGCATTGGAATTTTAAAAAACTGGGGTTAAATCAACATGCACAATGCAAATAGAGATTTTCTTACCACTGCTGGTAACGTGGTTACCTCTGTTGGCTTGCTGGTGTTCACCCCGATTACATTCCCCATTCAAAGAGCTGTCTAAATCAGGGAAGGGGGGCGTCTGAGGGACGGCTCTGCAGCGGAGGACACTGTCCTCTCCACTCTCCATTCTAAAGAAAAAAACAAAATCAGGGGAAAACATTACCAAAGTAAAAAGTACCGCGTCTCGAGGACAAACACTCAGGAAGCGCGTGCCACCACCGTATGGGTGGAGAATGCAAAGTATGCGGACTGACAAACAAATTGAACCGAGTTGACAATCAAATTACTCTCACATGACGCGGACACACGCGGCAGACGGATACGGCTAACAGTGTGGTTAGCTCCCAATCAGCTGATGCACATAAACACCTGGTTTAAGTGGAGCCTCTTCCTGGCTGCTATCACTGAGGTCTAGTCAAACTAGCCCACTTGTTGGTCGTTAGCTGCGGAAACAGGTTTTGCAGAAAACGATGAAGGAAATCTAAAAATGCTCTCCACCGACTTCCTGGTTACGTACTCACTTCAAACCGACCGGGTGCGTTCTTCTTGATAGGACGACCGCCGAGTTGAAGCTCCTTTAATCACAGCAGTCCGGGCTGCTGCTCACCTTCTCCATTGTGTAAACAGAGGAGATGATGAGCAGGGCAGCCGACGCTGATTGGTCGAAGAGTCTCTCCTCCTTTTGACGTCACCAACGCCCACAATGTTCACCATCGCTGACATTAGACAATAACTGATCAGTGGGCTTGATGACTAATCTAAAAAAACTTGGCATGCAAACCAAAAAATGAATTAAAAAAATCACATTTTAAAAAATAATTTGCTTTTAGAATTACTATTTGTAATAACCACACAATCAACCAGACACTGGCCGAGCAGTTAAAAGTCTCTACACACGACTATTAACATATAAAATATGAATACTCCCACTGACTGTGCAGTGTGTACATGACTCACACTGTATGCTGAACTATGACATGGCTCGTGGTAATGTAGTTAAACACTACTTTATTTATTCTCTTGGTTTATTTAACAGGGACAGATGCTACTGATCAACAGAAAAAAAGAAATTGTATTTTGGAACTGAGTTCAGTAATAGGCACCGTGTAAGGCACACTTTCAGCTGAAATAATGAAGGCCTTAAAACTACATTTTGATACAGGGACCCTGTTCAAGACAGGACTGAACTTATCATATCACATGATATTGTACTTTATTGGAACATATTCCCCCAAAGGGTTGAAATTGATCAAATTACCATACGTCTGAGGCAATATGGCAATCGCCTGCTGTGCCTCTTTTCTCCCTAAATTCAGAGGTGTATAAAATATAGAAGCTACTTTCTCAAATTCAGAAAAAAAGTTTCATATTTAAGAGTAAAACCTCATAAGAAGTAGAAAACATCAACTTAGTAAAACTGTTGCAAACTTTAGTATGTTGCAAACTTTAGTGTGTCACAAACGGAAAGCCACTGATGGAAAAGATGAGTAACACAGGAAAATCTAAGAAATTGAATTACACATTTCCTTCATATGTGCATGATGATCTCATACTCAACAAAATAAATACTGCAAGAGTAAAGTTATTCTAATAAAGGCATATTGATTTGAAATATAGTCTAAATAGCAAGTAAGTAAAGCATCATGGGTCGTAAAATCCTAAATTGAACTGGTCTTATGAGTTGAGTGTGGCCAATACAATTAACTGCAAAGACACAGGGATGCATTTATAAAAATCCTTACCAACTAAATAATATACTGACAAACCTTTCCGACTGAGGGCACATCTAACCACCGATTTGCTTTCAGCTGTGTTGTGCAAGATTAAATGACCAAAAAAAGGATCTTTTGTGAATTAGTGAGGGCGGAGGTTGGGGGGTCTTAATATGCATGTAAAGGCTCTGTAACACAGGCCTTTTCTGTCACAACAATGCCACTCTGTGATGTGTTCTGACACTTGTGCACAATCTAAATAGTCATAAGAAATTATCTTTAAATGTTCCTATGGGAACATTTGCGTTTGAACGCCCTTGAACTTGAACTCTTGGGAAGTATTTAATAAAACTCATCCTCTATGTCCATAAAAACATTTAACTATCGTTATGAATTCTGGGTAATTGTGTTTTCCATCATGACATGACAGCTTGGCATGTTCCGTGTCATAAGTGGAACACTTTAATTTGATTGGCATTAGATCTCAAACTACACATTCTGTAGTTACATACAAAAAGTATTAGTACAGCTTAATGATCACAGAGGAAACAGCAAAAATCTACATTACAATCCAAATTCAGATGCAAATATCCCGATTTCATTTCACATGTTCAAAGTCATACTTTTATTTTGATAGTGCTGCATATCTTCCCCCTGTGAGGATGATTGAGACACACATTGAGTCGTGATATAAACACTTTAAGTAAATTTCATACAAACAAATAAAATCAGGTGCTACATAAACATTTAAAAACTATTTATATAATGCTTCATATGATAACATCTAACAATTCAATAAATATAAACAAAACACAGTACAGCAAAGACCAAATTAATCCTGACAAAACAGTTCATGTAATACCGTGACATCATTTATCCCCGCTTTCTACATAAAAGAGATATTTACAGTTCAGACACAAACACACACACACTCCTCGTAGGTCACAAGAAGCAGAGGGGTCCCAAAACAACAGCGATCTCAGAGACAAGGGGCGATGACGACCTCATCTCTACGCCCAGATCTCTGACAGGAAGTAACTCCATATCACCTCGATGGAGCTCCGTGCTCCCCCGAACCGTCACAACCAACTCCACCTGCAAAATGATCAGACAGAAGAGACACCAAGAAAACAATTCAGCATATTGCACAGGAAGGATTTTTTTTTACAGCTAGAGAAAGCTGAAAGAAATGGTGTTTCGAATACAACAAAATGTTTCGTATATCTTACCTCACATCCCTTTCTGGACACCGTGGTAACGTGGGAAATGATTTCTTTGCCAGAGTCTCCCAGGATGTGAACGATCCCATTGGCTGAATTAGTTCTTCTCTGGTTTGCTGCACAGCTGACAGTCATGTGCTGGAAAGATGTGTGGCTGTGTAACCGCAGAAACCTCAGCTGGACGACATCCACACCAGCGTAATCAAACTATCAGAGACAGAAATCATTCATTTCAAGTCTGAGGAAACGGCTCACTGATGTCAGATGTACTCAATGTTCCTCAACGTTACCTTGTTTCCACGGTGCTGCTGACTGAACCACTGGACAGACATTTTAGATTTCTTCTTTTCTGGTTCCCGACTGAATTTAATCTAAAGAACAGAATATATTAAAGACATTTTATTTGTATATTAAATCTGATTAGTAGTAGAGTTATTTTTATTGATGGATGCTAATTCCTACACTTGAAATCTGCTGAAATATCTATTAGAATTGCAAACATCTCATCATATTTTTAAGACACTTGAAATCATTCCTGTGGGGAATTGAGGAGATCCCATCTGACCAGCATGTTTAATGGTATGTTGTTTATCTATGTTAACCCTTTGTGTGTACCTGAGACTGTAAAGGGTCAATGCAGGTTGTTCCTCCTGCTGTGAAGTTACAGAACACCTTCACAGCGTCAAAGGGACAGCCTTGGTTGGGGTCCATGTAAAAGTAACCTGAAAGATAATCAAATTGAGTGTCTGATCGGTCACACTCATTTAGGATACAGAGTATCGTCAGAAGCAGATTTACATCTGAACCTTTCCAGACCCTCACCATCATTCAGGTGTGTGTGGATGAGTCCCAGCTCGTAGCAGGTGGTGGCGGGGTCCTCTTTGGTTCCCCGAGGCCGGCTGAAGGTTTCCTCATCTACTTCAGACCATCTCCTGGACATCGGCCTGGGCTGCGACAGAGGAATCCATCATTCAGTCAGTCAACCACCCAACAACTCAATCATAATACAAGCTCCTTGAATATAACACACAACACAAGATCATTGTGGAAATAAAGTGTGTATGAGAAGAAAGCGTGTACAAACTTTGTGTGGTCCTTCTCTTTGCTTCAGGAGACTGGGTGGCACATCTTTCAGTTTTGATCTTGTGCTGGGTCTGGTTTTGGGCCTTAGGGCATTGTCCTGACCGGGTTTTGTCTCAGGCTTTGATCCCTGTCTTTGTGTAGGCCTGCGCTCACCAGGTGCACCTGGTTTCCCCTGTGAAACAAATGACTTAAGAGCATGGTACAAACCTCATAGCAAATGAGCAGTATTCACGGCCATCGAGCTTCTAATGCATCTTTAACTTCGCAGTATGTTACATGTTGATCATATTGTGAGAGTAAAATGTCTTACTGGAGGTCCACGCTTGCCCTTTACTCCCTTTGTTCCTCTCCCGCCTTGGACACCTTTCACTCCCTGAAAAGGCCCAAACACAGTCAGGCTGCTGACTTTTTTCGATTGAACCGAAATTAAAAAGCACCGTGAACAGATCAGGTCCAGGAAGACACACGAACTTGTGATGAACAAACATAAACAAAGAATCTCTCACCTTCTTTCCGAGCTGGCCCTGTAACAGAGACAGAACAGAAATAACTTGAATAAAATGTTTCAGTCACTATTTCATAGAGCAGAATATCAAATCAACGTACAGTGAGTCCAAGGAAGCCTTTTCGCCCACGTGGACCACGAGGACCGGCGTCCCCCTGTTAAAACCAGTCAGTTGATTAATAACCTGCTAAAAACAATGTGAAAAGAAAAGTAAAAACTCAACGTTACCTGCTTTCCTTTATGACCTCTTTGACCTTTCAGCCCCTGCAAACCTGGATTCCCCTAAAATAAAATTGACAGTTGTCTTAGACCAACTTCAATTATGCCTCTTTTTGAATTTAAATGATTTCATATTTGAAATCACTTCAACCGACCTTTAGCCCAGGTGGCCCCATTGGTCCCAGCATTCCCGTGTCACCTGAGAGACCCTATAGGGGGAGAAAAGAAGGACGAGAACGGGTTGAAAACCGCTTCTCACACAACATTTACACAACTCATGAGCAATGTGATTGTAATTTTGCCAGATTTCTAAACGGTTTGGCTTATTGTAAAGTCCTGAAGCTATGCAACAGAAGATTCATGATTGTGTATCTGCCCGGTGATTCGGATCCGCTCCAGACAAAACCTGTCTCATCCAGGTGAGGAGAGGTGAACTACTGTGTGTGTGACTTTTACCTTCGGACCAGTAATTGCAGACTTGCCCTTAACTCCTCTCAGTCCTGGAATACCCTGTATCAAGACCAGCGGTGATGACAGATGTTTACGGTAAGAGGTATTATGTTTCGTCTTTTAGTGATCTTATGCTGCTGAACAAACTTGTTTACCTTTGGCCCCATCGGTCCAGGTGGTCCTTGTTTTCCTTTTGGTCTAGCTTTACCCTGAGAGACACAAGACACACGTTAAATAGCAGCACGGTGAACTATATGAATGAATTATGTACACATATGAAGTATACACATATGTACCTTGAACCCTGGTTCTCCAGTGTTTCCCCTGATCCCAGGAGATCCAGGTTTTCCCTACAAGAATACATGTTTGAAATGTATTTAATATCCCAAATCTGTAGGCCAAACTAGAACAGATATTCATGAATAAGATGGTTTTGCATGGGTTGCACATTACCCATGTTTGTTTTGGAGCTTACCATTTTGCCGGGCCTGCCACGAGATGCAGGAGCTCCTCTGAAACCCATATCCCCCTTTGGGATGAGCAGGGGAGGGACTGAATTCAGTTTAAGGTTGAACAACAGACTAAATTGCAGTATGCAAACATTTTTACTTACCGGATCGCCTTCATTACCCTCAACCCCGAGTAACCCATCCAAACCGCTTAAGCCCTGAGAACAAGGTCACAAGACGAGAAACCGACCGTCAACACATTCCTCACTTAAAATACAACTTTATCATCACTTTTGGGGTTTGCAATGTGTGTATTTCATCTGTCACAAGGGATACTTGCAGGTTTTCCAGGTCGTCCAGCAGGTGCTGGTCTACCAGGCAGGCCTCCATCTCCCTACGAAACGGACTTCGTTAGATGAGATCAATGTAAGTCTGAGGCCTAGAGTAAAACTTAATCCTACCTTTAATCAAAAGGAAAGATCAACAGAGAGATCAAAGACAGTGATCGGGATTAGTAAATGTGAATAAAATGGTGTGAATGCCTTTTTTTTATTTCAGATTGAAATAAAACTTACAGTTTTTCCAGGAGCTCCTTTGTTTCCTTTCCTTCCAGGCGGAGCTCTTTTTCCCTTTGTAAAAACACAACCTTCCTTATGACAATTTGTTTCTGTTTTATGTTTTTCATCTGAGATGAGCGATGGCTTTCCTTTACCTTTGGTCCATGAATTCCTTTAAATCCTGGAATCCCGGGAGGACCAGCAGGTCCAGGTCGACCTTTAGCACCTGCAATGCCAATGATCCCCATCTTCCCCACTGTCGCCTAAAAAACACAGTCACACACATAAATAACACCATAACATGACCTCTATTTACTGAAGACGTATAACTAATAAAATACCAGATCATTCAGTAACATCGAATGATCGAATGAAAAAGGCTGAGCATTGCAAACCCAATCCTTTTTAGTTCAAATGTGCTTTCCCACCATTGTGCCTCTTGTCCCATGGTCTCCTTTTGCACCCTTTTGACCTCGAATGCTCTGGGGATGACAGATGGAGACGGTTACAGCTTTATGCATTTACCATTAAATACGCTTAACCAGATTTATGATGCAACAACGCAACACAGTAATAACATCCCACCATGTCTCCTTGGATGCCTTGAAGGCCGAGCTTGCCCGTCTCACCGCGGCTGCCCTGAATTGTACAAATACACAGCAGAAACATCATGAAATGTATGAAGTGAACCCCGTCAGCTGGACAGATCACACTGCATCACACACTGCATCAGAGAGAACAAATGGCACACTCCACCTTTGGTCCAGGGATTCCAGTTTTGCCCTCAACGCCTCTCTTGCCTGGCAAACCCTGAAAAGACACACATGAAGTCAAATGGTGCACAATTACAGATCAGGGTGGCCTGGATGCAAATAGGTTGAAACTTTCAGAGCATTAAAGCCGACACAACATTTGTTTTATGATGCCATAATAATTGTGGACTTTCTCTTGAATATTATCTGTTGAATATGTTCATGCCACATTAGGTCAAATAACACATACTGGTGTCGATGGTCCAATTTGTCCAGCGGGACCGAAGCTGCCAGGGGGGCCCTGGAATGAGAAGTAAAAGTTACAGTGTTTATTATTGTAACAATATAATATATAGCATCTCTTAAATTAAATTATTACGACAAAAAAAGGCAAGCTTTATCCATGACAACACGAAGCTCATGATAATTAGCATTAAGCGTCATCATATCATTAATAAAAGGATCTAACTGTTACTGACAGTGTGTCCCTGGAGCCCCTTGTGGCCTTTGGCCCCTGCGGGCCCAGTGTTGCCCCCTGGTCCGAACTGTCCAAGCGTGCCTGATGAACCTCTGGTACCTGGCTCACCCTGTGAAAGCATCATCATCATCATCATCATCATCATCACACATTTTTGTAAACAAAACTTTCAGCATTAATTTTACAGCATAAGGTCGAGTCCAACATTACTCCTGAGTGACCAAAATGACCGACCTTGAGCCCTGGAACTCCTTGTTTTCCTCTCTCCCCTGTTGAACCCCCGTATCCCTGCAAAAGAGGAGGGGCAGCGCAGAGGGGATACATTGTGCTGCTTTAATTCAAACTCCAGTGGGTCTCAGAAGTCTGTATTCATATTTTAGACAACAGTGGCTGCAGGGCTGCCTGACTTATGGATTTTAAGGATGATTCTGATACATTTTCAGAGCAGAAACAAAAATGGATGCAAGGTACTGTCATGATATTACAGTAAACCATACTGCAGAAATGCAGTCTTCTATATCCACCTGTTTCCCCGGTGGCCCCATTGCTCCCAGTGGCCCTCGGTTGCCTCTGTCGCCTTCAGCTCCCTTTGGCCTTTTCTGTCCAGTCGGCCCGGTGTTTCCTTTTTCACCCTGGAATGTAATTCAAACAAATGGTTTCGATACATTTATGTTCCGTCTACATGCAGGAGGGTGTGTCTGTAAATCGAAGCGCTGGAAGTGTGGCGCTGAGGATGCTGCAGCACCCTCTGCTGGATTGTGGAAGTATTTGAGTATTGAATCGGTTTGCAGCCATGAACTGGTTGATACATTGTAATCGGAGGCTCTGAGATCCAAAGAGAAACACGTCTGCAGAATCCAAGCTGCTCCAAGAGAGTTGTTGGTGAGAGAGTTCCATTGAGTCATGGTTATCAATTAAAGTGACGTAATCATTTTTTTGCATATTCGGTGGCAGCATCCCCAGCTCAAATCATCTTCCAACGCATATATGTGTAATTGTATGCTGCATTTTCAAATTCTTGAGAACTTGTAAATACTTTTATCTCACGGAACTCACAGAAAGGCCTTTTTGTCCAGCTGGCCCCTCAGGTCCCCCCTTTAGACCAACTGGACCCTGAACACAAGACCACTGGGTTACTCGAACACATGATCAAGCACAACACAAGGCTCAGTCAAACCTGCAGACTGCATGAGCCTCTAGTCCTCTGTTTTTTTAGAAAATCAGACATTTTACTGTCTTTGCATTCAGTTAAATAAGAAAAGATATAAATCAAATCTGTGACAAGCACAGTCTAATCAATCTACCTCCTCACCATCGAGACCAGCAACGCCCTCCTGCCCCAAAGCTCCTCTGGATCCCTGAAAAGGCGACAGAAACAACTGACTGATGAATCGTTGAACTGATTGTTTCTGAAATGGTTGCACAGACCGCTCCATCGCGACGCTACTCTTGTTTACAGCATTTCTGAAGCGTGTTCCGAAGAGCTCAGTAAAATAGAAGCTTTACCTTATCTCCTTTGACACCAGCTGATCCAGTTGGTCCCTGAGGTCCATTTTGACCCTAAATATAGAGAAAGTAAAGCAACAATTGCACAAAAAAGACTTCATATTCCTGCTCTACAACCTAACTCTCAGCTTGGTGATGAGAGTAGGTTGTAGAGTTTGGTGTACCTTAAAATGTATTTGTGTTATATTTACAAATAGTTACATGTAAATGCTGTTTGTTTATTGCATTTGTGCAGTCTTTATCAAAATACATGCAAAATACTGTATACTGCATAAATCCTTTGATGCACAGGGAATAATACAAACTTCTGTCTGTGAATATAGTCAAAATATGCTTAAAATGTCACCGCTTTTAAGGTATTTGTGCAAGAGAATTTTGTTTTATCATGATCGATTCCACAATATGATTTCAAGATTATTATTACAGACATCAAGAACAACAACTCTGTTTACACCAATAAACACTTCTACCTCTGAGGTACAGTTCGTCAAGCTACTGTCAGCAGCTGCCACAAGAGGCCTGCCAGCCAATAGAAAAGTGAAACTCAAAGCTCATTCACGACTTGACGTTTATACTTCACAACAAAAGGATCAAAATAAACTTACTGGGTAACCTGCAACTCCAAGCGGGCCGACTGGACCTTGCGGCCCCTGGTCTCCTGAAAGGCCACGGGGCCCAACCTCACCCCATGGTCCAACGTTACCCTGAACACCCTGGAGGAAAGAAAACAAGACCCACATTAGCTCAAAAAACAAGCTTTCTGGGAGAAAAAAACGTAACAAAAACTTAAACACGAAAGGAAAGAGGGGAACATAATCGTGTAAGGTAAGCTTGTTGATTGTAGAGTTCCAAGTACTGGTACAAGTGTCATGTGCACAGAAGTGTAGCTGTAGTTACAAAAAAGCTATTAGAAGAAGGGCAACGTGGTCAATCGATGATCAATTAAAACAAATTCAGTAAATGCTACTAACAGTATGTACGGTGCAAGCATATGATCAAGACTTAGACTTGACATAACGCTGAAGATACAAAGGCAGCACATTGAAAAGGCTGCTGGTGCAGCTCGACTTCTTTCTCTCTAAAAGGAGGATTTTAAACCAACAGCTTTCTAATGTCATATCTCTTGAATCTGTTTGCATTCTATGCTGAAATAAACAAAAGTGACAGACGGATGGACGGATGAATGGCTGGATGGACGGATGAACAGATGGATGGATAGATGGATGGATGGATGGATGGATGGATGGATGGATGAATGGATGGATGGATGGATGGATGGATGAATGAATGGATGAACGGATGGATGAACGGATGGATGGATGGATGGATGGATGCATGGATGGATGGATGAACGGATGAACGGATGGACGAATGGACGAATGGATGAATGGATGGATGAATGGATGAACGGATGAACGGATGGACGAATGGACGAATGGATGAATGGATGAATGGATGGATGAATGAATGGATGGATTGACAGATATACGGATGGATGGATGGTTGAATGAATGGATGGCTGAACGGATCGATGGATGGACGGATAGACGGATGGATGGATGAATGGATGAATGGCAGGATGGATGGACGATAGATGGAGAGACGGATGGATGGATGGATCCATAGGTGGATGGATGGGTGGGTGGGTGGATGAATGAATGAATGAATGAATGAACGAATGAACGAATGAACAAATGAATAGATGAATGGATGAATGGGTGGATTGATGAATGGATGAATGGCAGGATGGATGGATGGATGGATGGATGGATGGATGATAGATGGATGAATCGATGGATGGATAGATGGATAGATGGATTGGATGATTGGACGAATGGATGAATGGATGAATGGATGAATGGATGAATGGATGAATGAATGGATGAATGGATGAATGGATGAATGGATGAATGGATGAATGGGTGGATGGATGAATGGATGAATGGCGGGATGGATGAATGGATGGATGTGTTTGGAATGAATGAAATCATCTTACAGGAGATCCTCTGTATCCCTTTGGTCCAGGCATGTCCATCTCACCCTGAGCACAGAACATTTTGGCATAAACACTTAATAATCAGATACAGTAGCACTCACAGTGTATAAACTGCAGTGAAACTAATAACAGGAAATAAATCACTTACTCTGCGGCCTTGTTTCCCCTTTGGTCCCTCCTCACCTCTCTTGCCCTTCAGAACAAATTTAACGAGGTGAACGCCACATTAAATTGCAAAATGTATACCATGAGTGAGTTACCAAGTGAACACATTTGTCCAATGTGACAGAATGATGCAGCTTATATTATTGACAGACATGTATTTTGAATAAAATGCAGGCCATGACAAACGTGATGATTTTAACTAACAAATACCTTTAGGCCTTCACTTCCTGGAAACCCTCCAGATCCTTTTTTACCTTTAACCCCCTAAAGAAAACCAGCAGTCCATTAATCTCAAAATCATCATGGCTGAATCAAAAATATCGTATTGTGGCACTTCGTGACATCTGAAGCCCCGTTATTCCAAAAGATTGCCCTGTAACATCCTAAAAACCCTGATGGTGATGTTATAACGCACTCTCTCTCCTGGCTTTCCTGGTGTCCCCTTCATCGCTCTGCTGCCAGCTTCTCCCTGTTGATTGACACAAATGTACAGAAATATGAATCCACATAGCACCGCGTACTCATTGAATCGGTGGTATGGATATGTAACAACTACACGCAAATGCATAAATAACTGTTGCTGCAACTCATCCCATTTACGTTCAACAGAAATGAATAAAAAATCACATTTCACTCCAGGAAACAAAGGTGATTAAAACTTACACTCTTCCCTACGGGTCCTTGGAGGCCAGAAGCTCCTGTCTTCCCAGGCAGTCCCTGTGTACATTTTTAGAGGACTATCAGTTATCTATTTGTTTTATAATAAACGAGCACATTTACTTGTTGAGTGTTTATTATAGAGAGGTAAACTCACTTTTAGTCCTCTAGGTCCAGTGTCCGCATTCAATCCTTCTGAACCAATGTGTCCCTGACAGAAATATGATGTTAGGTTATCACATATCTGTACCTATTCTGTGTTACCCCTGATGTTATTAAGTGGGGTTGTATGAGATGCTTATCCAGAGTGTATTACTTACATTCAATGACGGCAGGCATGCTCCCAGCTTGGAGAAGTAGACGCTAACCAATGTACTGCTGTAGACGGCCGCAAAACGTATTTTAGCCACCTAAGTGTCCGCTATGTTGAGAATATTTTCACCGTTTGTATTTTTTACATGGTCCATGGCTAAAACACCTTTTGCCGCTGCCCCCATCCACAGCAGTAGGCTTTGACTCCGTATGGTAACTCCTGTTTACTTCTCCTAGCTGGGGACGTGCCAACCGCCATATCTATGGCTATGGATGCAAACCTCATCCAATCCCACTTCAATACATCCAAACTATCCCTTTAATCGTCCCACAGATGGGTCATTTCTGAGAAATATAGACCTTTATTTAAAAACAGAGAACACCACACTTAAACTTATAGGATATACAGTGTATATTGCACCTCATTTTGGTATACTAATCAACAGTTTGTGCTGTATAGCTCCATAATTATCAATCCCGTGGCATTAATTAATAACATTAATTAGAGAGGCCTTTCTCGCCTGGAGGCCAGTGCTACACTTACATGATAATAGAGTTCATGAAGGTGAAATGTGATCGAAGAAAGTGAAAAATAAGAATGTTAACATCTTGTTGGTTGGTCTTACCAGAGCTCCAGGAGGTCCATCCTGTCCCCTGATACCCAAATGACCTGGAATCCCCTAAAATGAGACGCAGATAATGTTTTTGGATGAAATATATGACTAATTCAATTCCAAAATTGCCGTTATCCGTACTGGAGTGAAACGTTCATAAGACATTCATTAACCAATACTTAAAATTATATAATTAATTATATAATTCTGATCACCTTCAGGCCTTTAGGTCCAGTAACTCCAAGGACTCCAATCAATCCCTACACACAAGGTTCACATATATAAAACACACATGGCCTCTTTTAACATCTGTATCAGCAACAATTTGAGAGGCACCGTCCTAAATTGCATAAACATTAGAGTAAGACTAAACTGATAAGACTTTTAAATAGACGTTTAAATGGCTGTTGTTTGTCAGAGCATCATGAATGAATAACAGTGAATAGTAAGTGAATATATGTTTGGACTGGACGCTGTTGTCACATAATAAAAAGTATAGCCACATAGGAACCTTAATACCAGGTTCTCCTTCACGTCCTCTCTCTCCAGATTTTCCCGTCTCTCCCTGGAAGCAGAAACCACATCAGTTCGTGTGGATTTAGCACAATGACCAACATCTGGAATAAACTTCATCTCCACTCACTCATACTCACAATTGGACCCGGCATTCCAGAGAATCCTGCTCGACCTTCTCGACCCTTCGACAGGAGAAATGACCATAATTGATTAGGATGTATTGTGTACTCTACGTACATACAAAAATATAAAAATAAAGGTGGTCTTTAATCCTTTTTCCACTTATTCCACATATATGCAGTATGCATCTTTGTCCTACCTTGTCGCCCCGAGGTCCAGGAACTCCATGAATGCCATCTGGCCCTCGATCTCCCTACAAAAATAAATACTTGTATAAGCTTGTATCCATTCACACACATGCACAATTTCACATTTCATGTTTCTTTCTACTTTCTTAAAACCCACCTTCAGTCCATCTTTTCCCTGCTTCCCTTGCTCCCCCATGACGCCATCAAAGCCCTACAAGCACGAAGGCGGGTACGAAACATTCCTTGATTATTACCGTCGCTATAGCATCGTTAGCGAACATGTCCTCGCTCGTCACGTTTATTTCACTCACACTGGATCCAGGAAGTCCCGGTGGCCCTGTTGGTCCTCCAAGTCCCTCAAGTCCTGAAGGGCCTCGACGCCCCTTCGATCCTCGTTTACCTGGAGGTCCTGGAGGTCCCTGTACACAAACACAACAAGACGTTGAACTGAGCTACTGATCAGTCAATAAAATGATCCACAATCAACAGGAACTATCCATCTTACCAGGTCTCCATTGAACCCGAGATCACCCTTATCACCTCGCTTGGCTTTCGCCCCCTGGTAGAGAAAAGTGCACATTTAGCTCAGCGCCTGAGAACCAAAATGGCTGTTAGAGTATAACTTGATATGATTATGGTCATTAAATATTGCCAAACATTATAATTGAGGTAAAATTGCTTTAAGTAATCTTACGGGATCACCTGAGGGTCCAGACTTTCCTGGATTCCCATTGGCTCCCTGGAATTAGAAAGAAAAAAACACATATACTCAAGCTTCAACATCACTACAGCACATCTGCGTTCATATCTTCTTCTAGGAATTAATTTAGCTCGTGCAGAAGGTTTGGCCTTGTTGTCTCACATTAAGTCCAGCTGGTCCAGGTTCCCCTATGTCCCCTTCATCTCCTGGTGTACTCACAGGGTCTCCTTTAGGACCCGGAGGTCCAGCCGGTCCTGGTTTTCCCTGTGAGAAAAAGTAAAATCAAGTTGTTTTCTTCATTCATAATATTTTGTCTTGCACATTATTGGTGACATTAAAAGGAAAATAGGAGTAACAGTCCTCTCTTTGTAACTTTAACCAACTTACAATAAACTCACTGATTGTCTGTTTCTGGTTCTGACTCTGATTCTACTATAGAATGAAACGCTTCAAAGGGTTTTGTACCTGCGGGCCACGGACACCGGGAAACCAAACTGCTCCATCAGGACCACGCTCTCCCTGAAGCAACACACACACACACACACACACACACACACACACACACACACACACACACACACACACACACACACACACACACACACACACACACACACACACACACACACACACACACACACACACACACACACACACACACACACACACACACACACACACACACACACACACACACACACACACACACACACACACAGACAATATAGTTACAGGTTCAACATTTGTTAAGGTAAGTAAATGCCATAAGCTTCTAATTATTTCATCTCTGTGAGAAAGAGTACATATGTAAGTGTCACCTGTGGTCCAGCTGCTCCTCTGGCGCCCAGTTCACCTTGATGACTCTGATGGCATTAAAGCATTGTTTCAATGTCAATGTCAATGTTTATTAGTTCATTTGATCAACTGGTTGTTTTCTTACCGGAGGTCCTTTAACTCCGAGGAAGCCTTTTACTCCTCTGGGGCCCATTTTTCCCTGAGCAGAGGACAGATAATGAATGGACTTCATATCTCGTTATATAATCCAACATCACTATTTTATCAATTTGATGAAGACATTGCAGTAGTATATTATGTTAGAAAACGTACAGGTGGGCCTGGTGGTCCACCGAAGCCTTGAGATCCAATCTCTCCCTGAAAATAACCACCAGTGTACAAAAAAGAACATCAGTGGTATCACAATGTTAAGGAAACAGGGCTTTGAGTCTGATGATCAACATGGAGTATATTTATATAGTTATTGTTATTTATACAGATATAGATAATTGTCACCCAGTGAGCTGTATGACACTGACCAGAGGTCCTGATAATCCTAGAAAACCAGGAGGACCCCGAGCTCCAGGCAGTCCCTGTAAACAAAGGACAGTTCAGATGTTGAAATGTAGAAAGTCACAACAAAAAGTAATTGTTTTCAGCACAGTCAAAAAAAATCTTGTGTATTTTTTAAATTGACTATAATGACGGGGCAACGAAAGGGGCTGTCATTAAATAGTAAAGTAATCCGTACTTACTATGTAGCCAGGGACACCAGCGATGCCTCTGACTCCTTTATTTCCCTGGTAACAACAGATAGCAAAATCAGAATTACATGCCCCAGCACTGTGTGTGTGTGTGTGTGTGTGTGTGTGTGTGTGTGTGTGTGTTTCTTTGGTTGAATCTAACCTTGTCCCCTTTTTGTCCTCTGTGTCCCTGCGGTCCAGCCTCCCCATAATAACCCTAAAGACGGAGAAATAGGGGTTTGACAAATAACCATGAACAAAATGCTCCAGTCTAAAGCTAAAGTGACAAAATAGTGTGAGGCTGAATGCAACAAAGCTTAGACATTTTGACAGATAGATAGATACGCATGTATATTTGGGTCTCCATAATTTCAGTCCCCAAAACATTAGAAGTCCAGAGGCCACTCTTACCCACTCACCCAGCTCCCCTTTGCTGCCCTTCTCTCCTCTGTAGCCTTGGGGACCCTATGGGGGCAAGTACGGAGCAAAGGAAAGAATTGACATGTATAGCTGGAAATGACGTATAACATTTATATCCTTACATAACCATGAACAAATACACACACATTTTACACGTCGTTAGCAGATTTACCTGTTCTCCAGATAAGCCCGGAGGGCCCGGATCGGCGTCCTGTACTGGGGGGCCATCTTGCCCAGGTTGGCCCTGAGGGCCCGGCATACCTTGTGGTCCAAGATTGCCCTGAAGTACACAACGCAATTTAGCTTAGCATTGTCTTTCTAAATGTCTGGCACTTGAACATGTGTGAATATAATACTCATAAGAGTCATAAGAGGTGCAAAGCCTCGCTGTAGACTCTAATAAGATGCAAACAAAGTAGAGATACCCACGATTTTCCCTTGAACTCCTTTTCGTCCTTGTTTCCCGGTAATTCCAGGTGGCCCCTAGAAAACAAAATTAGCCACAGGAGTCCTTCAACAATCTCTCGATGTTTGGTATTGTCATGGTATGATAATTGCCTTTTCAATTAGTCAATAACACTTTTTGTCTACTTACAATTGGTCCATCATCTCCAAGAGGTCCAGGAGGCCCCGGAGGCCCCTTACGTTTCTACAGATAAAAACAAACCCAGTCACAACATATCGTCATGGTATACCAGTACACATGTATTTCTTTTACACTAGATGCACCTACAGATTGTAGGTGCATTCAAGTTTTTGTTTCCGAACAAACACCCACCGGCCATGAAGAAATCAGCTTTTTATAGATCTTCTTTTTCTGCAATGAAATGACAAAGACAAGACTCTTTTTACATCGTAAACCTCTTTCTCTTACAAATGATCCTCCAACCAATTTGCATTGAATATATACTAAACTTCAAAACAATAACCCAAACATGACAAATGTCATTATCAGCAAAAGCAATCTCAACTAAATCGGCAAATGTGTGTACCTTGAAAGCCTCCCACTCTTCCTCAGAGGTTTTAAATACAACAATGGCGGATATCCCAGGTCGACCGAGGGGGCCTCTATATCCTGTCTGCCCCGTCCTGCCCATGACGCCTTGATAACCCTGAGAGGACAGAACACAATGTCTCTTTGATGGGGAAAACACACCACGAGTCTGGATTACATCGTCTACATTTCGATCAACGTGGACAGAGATAAAAATCTGTTTCTTTTCATTCACAATTGATAATTCAGGGCTCCATTTTTGACCACTAGGGTGCAGAAGAAATCCACATAAATCTGACAGAAACAGCCCTGAGATTAACTTCCTGTTGAGCCCTGCAAATGTTGTGTACCTCAGGTTAATATTTTATGTATTGTATATCTGTGGAATCTGGAAATAAATATTTAATGTGCTGTATCTGAGGTTTAATCAGGGGTGGAGGATTGATCGTCTGACAAAGTGAGTCGGCCAATTTCCATCAAACATAAGTGATGAACTACCAGAAGTCATGAATATGAAAACAGGACCCGTGGTTTTGTTTGGTTTAAGGGCTCACACAGTTTAAAGGTATATTTAGTATTATATATGTGTATTAAATATATATAGACTATCAACATTCATTGATTTTGTGAGAATTACAAGTTGCCTAAAAATGAAAAGGAAGATAATAGAATGGACGAATTATTAAAATGTGCTTCTCTTCGGCAGAAGACGAGATGATAATTACAACATGAGCATCTTAGCTGAGTCGTATAACACCCGACACGTGTAAGGTTGATATTCACTCACTTTGTATCTCTGGTTTGGTTGACCAACTCTTGAGAAACATGTATTTTAGTTAGCTTGCTAGATAGACACTAGCTCTCTTCACCTTCACCTTTACATTCTTTATGTTATTTTAACATTTCAACTGTTTCTCTATTACTTTAAGACTATTTGAACCATTTAGCTTTACATTACCTTTAACTAACTGCTTCAACTGCTCTGCTTGCTTGCTAGTTTGTACACACTCTAACATTGTGTTCAGGTGTTGTAGCTGACTCTATATAAGGATATTCTTTTAATATTTTGAATATATACCCCACATTTCCCCCCATGTAACACTAAACCCCAAAGCGGCTGCAGAAATACCCCTGAGGTACAAGTAACGTTACAGTTTCAAGCTGCACACAAGGCAGCAAACACACATCTGTTTAGCACTCTGAGCAATTCATCTCAAATCACAGTTTTTTTTTGGATTCAAGGTTTAATTTAAATCATACTTTGTCTCCTTTAGGCCCTGGTGATCCTGATAGCCCAGGTGGACCCTGCAATCCCTGATAAAAGAGCGAGGAAGAACGGTTAGATCTGGATAATCATCCCCACCAAAAAACAATGTACTGTAACATATTAGGACTCATTGATAACAGCAGGGTCGGATAAAACAAACGGAGTTAAACTTTATCTGTGCTTATTCCCGAGACAGAGAACAGTTAAACCACAGCAGAAGGTATCCCAGGTTATCATGTCTGAATTCTAATTGTTCTAATTTCTTCTGGTATAACAACACTGTATACTGTCTTGCAGTCTTTAGTCTGAAATTCCAGAAGGGTCACAGTACCACAGTTTCCTCCCCTCTACCACACACACACACACACACACACACACACACACACACACACACACACACTCGCATGTCTTTATAGGTGCTAGAATTGACACAGACACATGTTGCCATCTCAGACATCGAATCAGCTCCTCGCAAACTCAATTTCATACAAGGTCACGACAGAGAATGAGATGAGAATATCATACAAATGTGATTAAAATGTCCTATGTGGTTCGTTTATGCATTTATAACCTTATTAACACGCTGTACTCAGTGTCACTGGGAATACATCTGACGCTTAAAGTATACCAAGACCTATACCGACAAAAATAACTTATAATTATTGATTATGAACATTTACACAGGTACTGCTAAATGTAAACAACGTCTTACCCTTTGACTTCTGGTCCCAGGTCTTAATCCTGCCCCCTGACGCCTGACTGTGTTTGTAGGCGGCTGATTGGCTGCTTTCACAGTCTGCTGTGGGGATTCAGTCTCTGATTTGATGAAGGAGCCTTCAGCGCCGAACTGGGAGATCCGATCAGGAGTGGACTGATTATAATCCTCAGAAATAGCAGTGTCATTATCAAAACTTCCTTTTTCCTTCCCTGCATGCCTTTGCACGTCCTCCTCCTCTAAATCTATTTTGTCTGCCTCTGTCCCGTTCGCCTGCTCTCCACCTGGAAGTTGCTGTGGTGATGTTTCTGTTCCGGGTGAAACACCCGTTTCCTCTTTTTCTTTCATCTCGCCGGCTGAAACATTAACCTTCTCAACCTCCGTGTTACTGGTGCTTAGTGCGTCTCCACTTTGGAGTGGGGAAGTTAAAACAGTCAGGTTTGAGTCTGGATCTTTCTGAGGTGCAGTAAAGTCCTCAGTTACATTTTCTTCTGTATGTCTCAAGAGTTTAGCTGGTGGATCTGCTGACACTGGAGGTATAGTGACGAGTGGCGATGCCTCCGTTACTCCTCCTTCAGATGAAGGGTACACGCTGGAAGTGACAAACCCTGATTCTGTGATGGGGCCTGAGATATGAGTAGATCTAGTAGCAAACTGTGGCCCATTAGAGAAAGCAATCTCTGTACTTGCAGCGTCTGCATCTTCTGACGAGACACCTGTTGCTGTGGGGTTCTCGGGTTGAACGTTAAGGCTTGAAATGGTTGTTTCAGCACTTTCCTCGTTACTTGCTCTGGAATCTTTCTTCGCTTCAAGGATCACTTGATGCACTTGTCTCGGGTACTGAGCAGTTTGAAGTGTGTGGCCTGAAGGAGTCCTGGTTATGATACTTCCTTCTGTGCTCCACGGTTCCTCCGTTGTCTCAGGGTGAGCATTAGAAAACTGCTCATTTCCAGTCAGAGAGGGAGGCTGCGGTTCAGTATCTCCACCTTGATTTACCTCCTTCCTCACAGCTTTCGGTTCATCATTTTCTCTGTTGGTTGAGTTCACAGTCTGAGTGTCTGTGTCAGCCTGAGTTTTCACTACAACCGTAGGACCAGGATGTGACTTCAGAGTGCTGCTCACTGGATCCAGTTTTGGTGTCACCTCAGTGGGACCGGCCTGCAGCGTCGTGTCTTGGGGGGCTCTGGGTGAGACTCTGATCTCAGGCTGAATGGTCACCTCATCTATAGCAGCAACCTCCTGGGTAAAAGTTTGCACAAGGGAAAATATTACCCAACATGCACCGTGTGTGCTGAGCTCCTTTTAAAGCAACAGAGATATGAGAGCAGACATTTTTTTTTCCAATTCTGGACTGTTTTGTAATTGCCTCCTCAGGCATCCCAGCCCTATCATTAAATAGCTCTCAAGCTATTTAGCGATTAGTCCAATCTTTATTAAATTAATAAATATCAGCAGTTAAGTAATAACAATAATTAATCCCTAAGGGATGCAACCAAACAAACAGCACACAGGAATGAAGACCATGCTTCTTAAAGCAGAAATTACAGTTCAGTGTTGTTGCTCTCTTTGTTCAGAAACAACAAATTACATTTTAATGATGTTAAACCTCTCTGAGACAAACAGACAGGACTGGTGGATGAATACTTTGAAGGACTATACATTCACACTAACATGTCACCTATGAATAAAAAGCACTTTTCTTTCACTTATTCTTCCTAATAAGACCTGTTCTAATGTGTACAAACTAAGCTTCATTGTTATTTCCCTGAACTGCCGATTAGTTTCGTTGCTTGAAGTTTAGCGAGTTTACATAATTCCCAGCAAAGCTCCACCTAAACTTTAACCTGTTGATGCGCCCGTTTCACAAAGAGAGACTTTGACTGTGGCTTAGATCAAACTTAAAGTCAGACTTCAGATAGACATCTAAATTCAGTTCTTGGAGGACTAATTTGCCCTGCATTCTGGATAAATTAAGAATTTCTATCATACTATAAAACATGGCAGAAACTGTTTTAACAGTGAAGACTGTAACAATACAAAAAGCTAGCATAAATTCTCAATGCAGTGCTAACCGTGTTAGTCTTTCTAACATTTAAGGCTTAAAATAAGTCGGCCTTTATACTATTCTAAGTGTCAAAATAAGACCGGCCTAACACTAAAGATCATTCTAAAATATCTCTGTGAAACTCGCTCCAGAGGTCTCATCAGCCAGTATGAATGAAATCACCCGTGTTGGAGTGCCAGGCCTTTATCTATAATGGGTCAGGTTTAGTGATAAAAACAATCTATTTCTAATACGATAGTCTTTATTTGTTGTTTGTTGTACGTGATAGAGCACTGTGCCTGTCTGTTAAGTTTGTAATATCTGTTAAGTCTGTGAGTAAAGTCCTGCAGTGTTCGGTAGTAGTAGTGGACAGTAGTGTGCTGTTTGTACCTGTGTGTCTGTCAGAGCTGAGCAGGTGCTGCTGTGATCTCGACAGCGCTGCCCTGCTGCTGTTGGATCTCCTAAGACAAAGGTCATCTGCTGGATGGTGCCCTGAACACACCACAGACACACAGGAGACAGTAGGTGACCAGTTTAGCCCTTGTACTCTCTGAATTAAATCGTATCGCCAACTTCAATCCTGATCATCAATATTCATTCACAGTGAGGGAGATGTCAGTGATTAGCAACAACATTCATTTTGGTGCATTTTAATTGTTTTGTGCAGAGTCAAATGTATTTAAAAAAACTCCCACTTTTACCTTAGAGGATAAAAATGTCCTAAAACTGCTATAAAAATACTACATATTTGTATTATTTAGATTTTTTAAACAAACATAAGTCCTGATCATAACTACCAAATATCCATTCATTTTCAGAATTTGAACCCATCAAAGGAGAAAAGTGAAAAGTGAAGTGTCTGTATTTTGGCTACACAATTTATTATAGATTTATTTTAGGAGCTGAGGTTGAACAAAAAAATAAAAATAAAATTTCCCCTGGCCTCCAGTCCCAAAGGTCCGACTGTGCTATGGGTCACATACTGCTGCCATTTTGTTTCAGCCCTTTTCATTCAGTGGAGAAAAAACGAGCAACGGAGAGAAGAAATGTAGGCAATTCTGGCTTGATTGTAAATCCCTTTTTTTTTTAATTGACTCATTGTTGATGTATGAGAGGAATATTTACTGACTAATTAACTATTTAATTTAGCTAGTAACTATAATGTGAAAAAATAAATAAAATGTAATGTTTAGGCTTGAATTGAAATAAGTACAAATGCATAATTTAAGTGGACTATTCAGTGAGTCAGAACAATAAGCTGTCAGCAGTATATATACACTGATGCGTCACTCCTTTTGAGTTTTTGAGGTTAAATTCATCTTCCTACAATTTCCCACAGTGACAAAGACGTGGACATTTCCTGCACAGCATTTTTTACGAGATTTACTCGTTGATGTGAAAATCTTCTCCTGCCTTTCATCCTCTCACATGTACACGTAAGAAGCCCCCGATCCTGACTCAGAACTATGTGAACTAACGGTGAAACACCATGTAACTCACCCAAGAAACTGGTGCACGGTCAATAGCAAAGCCAACATTTACAGGAAAACACTTCAATCTCATTAAATGCAACAGAAAATCTGAAGATAAGATGGTCAAGTATGATTTCAAAGCCTATAAGATGATGAACTGTATCTTTTTACAGTGTATTTCCAGATCGCACGAGACAACTAAAAGATAACAATTCCAATACATCTTGATCGAATCAAATGATCTGAAAAAACAACGTTTTTAGAAATGAAGCAAGTTTTTCAAAACCCTTTGCTTTCATAATTCATGAAGAGATTAAACAAATCTAAACAGACGGTTTATCTTTAGGTTTATCCAAACTTTTCCCCAACATTTTGACAGAGATTAATGATACAGACGATCAGACTTACGCAGCTCAGTAGCAGTAGCACCACCGCAACACTCTGCATGGCTTCTGATTAAGGTAACTTCTGGACTCCTCTGACAGCAGCTGCTCTACACACGTAAGTTCAGGGGCTGAACTCGAACAACACACACCCTCCCCGGAGGACTGAGCCCAGCGCTGGCCTGGCTGACCGCACGTTTACAGCACAGAGATGAACGATGAACCCAACAGACCAAGCCCCATACTATCTCTCCTGCTTCCTGTGGCAACACAGCGCCAGACAGGTTGGTGTCCAACACTTAACACTCAGCAAGTTAGAACAGAGTGTGAACAACAACAGACACTCAGGTGTGCTGTACAGTAGGTGTGAGTCCTTTGTGGTCAGGGCAGATCGATGGTGAAGGTGAGACTTAATAGAAAACACATCTGTCACTGATGTGCATTGGGATGAGGGACACGTTTTCTGTCCTTATTAGCCTCCTTTCATTCTACTTTTATTCCCTCTCCAACTAGACAAGTAAGAACCGTCTAACATGTTTGCTGTTTTTACCCTTAATCCACAAATGCACAGAGAACATCGTTAGATCGTTCATATACAGATTTTAATTATTTTAATTGATTACACCCATACTTGCCCTGAACTTGAAACCAATAACCAACTGATGATTGTGTTTTGCTTAATTTGCCACTGAAGTTCACATTGAGCCCTCCCCCCTTTCTGTTGGGAGGGGAGGACTGTGGCCCAGGTGAGGAATGTGACATTGAGGTCAGAAGAGCGAGGACGGCTGTGTCGGGTGAAGTCGGGTCTTACGGTAAAGGGTGTGCGGTGAGGACGCGAAGCTCCTCCCAGCAGCGTCAGGCCTAAAGTGTCGATCTGCAGTTCCAGGCCGTGGTGCCAGGGGACGCTCTCCTGCAGACAGCAGTCCAGATACAACTCTAGCCTGGACAGAGAGACGGACAGGGAGAGGCTGTGCCACAGTCCATCCCACAGAGGAGCAGCAGGAAACCTGTGAGACAGACCTGTGAGAATCTTACTGCAAACATGGCCAGTGATTTAGTGTTTCAAGCTACTGACACAGAACAGAGTATAGACAGCGTAACACCAGGCGAAAAAAAGCAGTGTTTTACTGTCCTGACACCCAGCCTGCACAAATATGGGAATATTAAAACCCAACAACAACTAAAACTTCAGTATGCATTGCATTATTACATCTTTTAAAAAATCCAAATATGCAGACTTGGTCTATGAGACCTTTGCTGGGTTTTCAGTGTTTTGTGTGATCTGCAAAGGTTATGAATTTTCCACCCTGAATAGATTAAAACATGTTTTTCACACGTTCAATGGCGGATGTTTGTTTGTGGATCATTAGGTCTTCGTCTGTGATCGTGTGAGTGTTTATGTGCGCGTGTGTTTTCTCACTCATAGTGTTGTTCCCAGGCACCAACGACAGTGAAGAGTCTCGGCCCCACCTTCAGCTGAAGAAGCTCCTCCCCTTCCCGCCCTAAAATAACCAACAGCGGCGTCTCCTCTGACCAACGTTGACCCAGACGCAGACGCATCAGCACACTCAGCTCCTCTGGAAAACTGTCATGTAAATGTTAGCACATTCACAAATAAATGTACACATACAGAAGACTCTCCCCCACACACACACACACACACACACACACACACACACACTCGTGCACGCGCTCACGTGCACATTTTTCCTTGCTCGTTCACTGGACATGGACAGCTGTGAGATGAGAATACAGGACAGTAGGCTATAGATTTTACATCCACAGATGTGGCGTCACAGAGAGACTAAAGCCTTTCCTCACAGAGAGCTGCTTCACACGTGAACGTAAACTGTATCACAAAGCTGACAGATTCAGGCGGCATTAGCACAGCGCGTGTGTAAACAGTCACGGTCACGTTTTAACACCAAAGCCTTCAGCTAAATCCTTTCAATCTACACATCATGGAAAGAAAAACCATCCCGAGATAAACAGGTCTGTAGCAAAACATATAGATTTGCTGCCAAGACTGGTGAGATAAGACTGGTAGTATGTAAGTCAGTAGTATTAGTATATAGTAGAGCAGATGAGTATAGTTTGGGTCAGAGTGAAGTGGAGTGGGGGCGTGAGATGACACAACTTCCTGTTGTCCTGTTGACTCAATGAAACCAAACACTCACTCAAAAGGTTACCTGAGAAGCTATGCAGTAGGTTTTCACATTAGCTCTCGGGTTGAGCCTGATTAGTAACACTTACAGAGGGCCGAATACTGTAGCTGTTGGTAGGGACAGTGTGGAATATTGTCCGATCTGATACGCTGGACGTCCTCGGTCATCTTCCGTTGTTGACACATTGTAATGAGTGGCTGACTGCATGTCCAACAGCTGTAGCAGATCCACTTCTGCAAACACAAGACAAAGACTATTAATGACACTAACTGGCATCATTTCTAAAAAGAATTCTGTAAATTGACGTATTTGACTGAAGTGGATCGGTAATGCTCTCAATATCAGGCAACAACTTGATCTTTTGAGGCACAGTTTCTTGTCAGAGTTGCCCAAAATTGACCTCATCCCAACTTTTCCTACCTTTCACACCTGCAAGTGTCACATTTCCTCCGTCCCTCCCATGAGCCTCTGCTGTGGCATGAAGATAACACTGCTGAGGTGCGCTAACTTCCCCGAACAGACCATCTGCATGTTTCACTACAAACAAATAAGCTTGAAACCAGAGCACCGAGAGCAAAGATGAGCCCGGCATCATGTCCTCGGTAGACTGCAGAGAAAGAAGCGGTGCTGCTGGAAGAACATGGACCAGAGGGCCGGGCCTAACTGGCATCTCTGTCACTCGGCTCATGTTCTGATCTGTCAACAGCAAACGAGATATCTCACCTACCTCACCTCTGCTCCGCTCCCAAGGCACTCAAACCTTTGCACCTGGTTATTTTTGAGAATATGTGGGCATACACACACAGAAACACACAAAATAAAAAGTTCCCGGAGGAGTCAGTGGGGGTTCAGTGAAATATCTGTGCAAATATCTGTGCATATAAAGCATCAACCTGTGTTATTTATCCACTCTTTGGCTAATGGCATCCCGACTTCTTTACATTGATTTGACACTTTTGTGTGTATGTGCATTCAAACTCAAAAGGAACAAAGCACAAGATGTAATTGTTGCAGATGAATTCCATCAAGTGCAGTTATATTTTCTCGTTATTATTGATCTTGCATTCTTTTTATGTGTTCTAATGGAGGGATGTTTGCAGACAGTACAAATCTGTCGGTATCCAATCTCTAAAGCCCATTATACCCTTGAGGATGTCACTTTAAAGACGCTATTGCTAAATATAAAATAGTTATATTCTGTCGGCCTAGGAGTTTAAAGGTACGTGCCCTTATGTCCTATCATCTTTGTTGAAAGGTAATATCAGTCAGTACAGTTCAGGGTTTTGTTTTAATGCTCCTTTGAACAGATATGTAAACACTTCTTTTGTTAAAGTCGTTGACAGGTGTCATGATTCAAATAAAATATAAAACGGTGCAATAAATTAAACATGGATTTATTTTGTACAGTTTATACTACATATTTACCAGAAAGCTTCTCTTATCTATGAAATCCAGGCTCGATAGGGAACTCTTTGTGCGAGCCTCCCCAGGCACAGATTAGGTTGTTCTGTACAGAGACGGACATCGAGGTTAAGTCCTCGGCTGCGTCAGACGTGTTAAAGCACGGTCCTATGAACCACAGGCTGAAGCCTTAACCTAACCTGTATACTGTGTGAATCGAGCGTCATAGTCGACGCACTTCAAAGGTGGATTCTCTGCTAAAATACACATGTTTCAGTCCAGGACCTCCTGATTGGGACTCCAGCAGGTGAGTGTGACCTTGTCTGGCCTGTGGATCCTCAGTCCAGATAAGTCCTGCGCTCACATTCCAGAAACATGTCAAACTCAACATATTACATTAACACAACAGCACGTGATATAAATATACATCTTATTTAAGGGGAACAACGAATGGTTGAAAGTTGGAATGTTCAAAGACGTCGACAGTGCTGGGACTGTTTCATCATTACTCTGTTGGTGAGGTGGTTTTAAATCACATTTAATATCATGGATACATTCAAAATTAGAACAATCAGGCAGCCCTAAAACACACACACCTCTCTCCCACATCTCTCGTTGTCACCATGATCATGCATGTGGAAATCACAATACCTCTAGAGCACAGACAATACCACAATGCTTCATTCTACCGATCGATACATGGGCCCCAGTGAGACGGACACAATGTGGCAGTTAACCTGCAGACAAACCGTACCGTGCCTGTTATTCCTCTTTTTGTAAAAGCATCCATGTTGCATCACATGTAAAAAGGACATTAACTTTTCGTCATCACATGAATGAAGGCAACACATCCTGAAGAAGACACGTCCCTGGGCTCTATGTACCGGAAGAAAATGGCTTTAGTCGCCTCTCTGACGCGACATCGACGGCGGTTATCCAGCACAGAAACGTGAAGAATGAAGAATCCTTTTTGCCTTCCTGCAGGCTGTCTGTCCTGCAGATGGTTGTACCTCAGGCTAAAGTCGTTATAGTTCACAGAGTAGATGCAGAACACTGGTTCCGGTCCTTATGACGGTCTCGTCAGCTTGATATCATGCCGACTGACCTGCAAGAGACACTTTTAGTCCTTCTGGTCTTCACTTTTGATCCAGTGATGAACATTTTTTCACAAGGTTTCAGAAGGTGATATATTACAAATTCAGTGGTCCAGTATCCTGAGACAAAACATCTCTTATTCTGTAGATCTTCAGAATCATTTTCACACCTCAGAGCCGACATAAACTTATACTGCGCCGCTCCAGTTGAAAGTACACCATCATTGTTTTCACATAAGGACAGAAACATAACCTTTACTAGAAGTGTTGCTCACTTTAAGGTCTGGAACACGATTCCCTGTGTTGGCTATCTATTGATTAGTGACTGTTTAATGCCCTTGAACCATGTGAATACTCTTGTTGTAAACAAGTCTAAATTGGCAAAATACGACTGAATCAACCCTTTTTTCATTGCTACTCTTACAACTAGGCACAATCAAAACAGCAACCCTCTCAAATGACCTGAACATAAGAAGGAAAAGCTAAAATACATTCATCGTATTACATTTTTTTTTTTACATGCTACCTCTATGTTCATCTACACAAAACGCACTCAGATCAGTTTCTTGGATTCAAAGAGAGGTTTGAACATCTTGGATCGACGACTCACCGTATTTTGTTCAAAAAAAACAATCAAAACACTAACTTTCGAGGGAAGGCTCGGCAACGCTTGGGTTTGCTGCTGTGATCGACTTATAGTACAGTCAGTCTCTGCTGTTCTCTTGATTTGGCAACTTTTCTCTATTGAGAGCACACTCTCGTGTCCACACACACACACAGCCTCCCTCCAGCTACAACAAACACACAAACAATCAAACACATGAACACATTGCAGACAGACACCCAAGTGTCCGGATTAATAGCAGTGGAGTTCAGTCCTGCCTGTTATGCTACTGGTACTGAGAGTACAAGTTCTCAGAGCCACAGAGGAGCCTTGTGGTGCCATGTGGAGCTTCTCCTGCATCCTCTTTGTCTCATGGTTTTTAGCAGCGGTCGTCCTCATCTGTGTCACTTAGCAGCTCGCCAGCTCCAGCTGGACCCGCTTGGCCCAAGTTCTTCCGGTAATGCCCGTTAGGAACCTGCCAGGAGTGTCTGAGCTGCGGAGCGGAGCTTATGGCATTGGCCCGTCCCAGGCTGGTTGCCACGGCAGTCTCAAAAGTAAGGGTCTCCTGCCCGTCGCCTGCCACTCCACCGCTGACGTCCTTGTGGATCGGTAGGTAGGGCTCAGAGATGTAGCGATGAGGAGATGGGTTGCTTGGTCCTGAAACCTGACCGCCGGATGAACCCTGAGTTGCAGTTAGGGGGCCGCCCTCCTTGTCAGCCCTCCACGGGGTCCCCGCGGAGCCACCGGCGCCATCCTGAGGCTGGGTCTGGTCCTCAGAGGGGGCTGCTTGTGCGGTAGAGGTGTTGGCTTGGCAGACCAGAGGGGAGTAAGAGATGTACGGTCGCGGGCGAGACGGCGTCTGCGGCAGCTGGCGCCGATTACGAGGAGTACCAGACTCTGAGGCTGAATGGGCCGGGCTGCCTGATGTGTTCACCTGCAAAACAACAGAAGCACAATAATGCAGAGGAGTCCTTCTGCAGAGGAGTCCTGCTGGTTTTCACAGGTACAAAAAAGTCCCTCACTTCATTGTGCGATACAAACCAGCACAACTTCGGGTCACAAATTCTGAAACTAATGCTTCGGTGTGTCATTTAAAACCCGTTGCACTCCTACCTGTCTCTGTAAGGTGTGTGTGCGTCCTTCGCTCGGAGAACGTGACCGTCTCCTTTCACATGATGGATCGCGGCTGCGCTCCTCAGAGTTGCAGCGGGACACGTCAGGAGACAGCAGGTGGCGCCGTTCCTTAGATCGCCCTCTCTCATGGCTGCTTGTTTCTCTGTGGCTTATTCGAGGACCTAAAAAATAAAAATAAAAGGGGAAAAAACCACCTCAGTTTTAGGTCAGAGCATGTAAAACATCCTTGTGGAGATCACAGTGTTAAACATATCCTAATACATCGATTCATCCAGTTTAAAGGGAAATCCGTATTTTATTTCACGATATAAATTACAGGTACAATGAAAATATAAGGAATCTAAATAAATAAATAATAATGATTAATACTGTTTCATTTTGATTGTTCATTCAATAAAGATGAAACTAAACACTCAGTTTGTCACTTTTAGCTAAAATATGTCGATTCTGACATTAAAGTCAACTGTGATTCAAAAGCAGCTGACTTCATGCACAGCACTTGAACGGGCCGCAGCAGATACTGTACATGGATTTTGCCCATTTTACTTCCATGACTTCTAAACATTGCTATGAATTACGCATCGGGCTGTATGAGGTAATGCAACGTGTGTTCAGTGACCTCTGTAGCTCCTCTGACGAGGCATGCATGTGCCGTCGGGACTGACTCTCTCCAGAGAGTGTTGCTCCTGCCAGAGGCCGTTCACACACTGGTCTCCGATGGTAGAGAAGGACCGCTTCATCAGCTTACTGTCTGCTGACATCCCGGGCTACACACACATCAAAGAACCGGGAAGGAATCACATAAGCGACTGTGAATGACGCCTAATATAAACACACTCTATACTGAAAATGTCATTATGCGATGAGCAAACTATAGACATTTATTTTTATGAATTAATTGCAATAGTTAAGTTATTTTAAAGCACTTTCTTATACAAAATGTATTAGTCAGTGAATATCAGTTTTAATAAAAGTAATTACTCTTTATTACCGGTGGATCAACAGCCAGTCTGGGCATGGAGGACGCTCTGGTAGATGCTGTCCGCTGAGGTGATTTAATAGCGGTTGGGTCCTGCCTGGCCTGCGGCATCACTTGGTTATACTCTACAACCTCTGGTACCTACACAAACACCACAGACGGGAGGGCTGCTTGTTTCTTGTTTAAGTCTCTATAATGATGCTCCATAATGGTTTAACAACAAAGTGAATTAATAAACAATGCATCCCAGTACAGATGTTGCATATAGTTCATATGTTCGTTTAAATTACAACATTACATTTATTTTGCAGTAGTAAAACTAGCAAATAATAAGAGGGTGGTTCGATCAGATTCATTAGTTAATGAAAATCATTATGCAGTTTTCTCAAGACTACATGTTACGGTTACCAGTGTGTGTAAGTGATGGTGGTGGGGGTGTGGGTGGTGGTATGGGTGGTAGGGTGAACGATAGTTGTCGTCATCCTCTTCTTCCTTCTCCTCCCTGGAGCGGGACAGCGGCTGCAGGAACATCTCTTGTGGAGAGATGGGGCTAAGTGCCACGAAACCTCCTCTGGTGCTGAAGGAACACAAACGGACATTATACACATGTGTCAATCATTGATGATGATGATGATCAAGGAACAGAGGGCAACCGTAAAGTCAGTCAGTGACCAGATCCTACCAGCATAAATAACCACAAACGAATATAGATAACAGTGTGGGGTTTTCATATTTACAGAGCAGATCCGGCGCTGTGCCTGAGGAATGAAAGGGATTTGGCATTGCATAGGATTTCTTGAGGCAGAGAGGAGGCATCCATACGCTGGAACATAGGAGCATGTTTCTATAGGGGGAGATAAACACACACAGGGATGGATGGGGAATTAAAACAGGCCCTCCTATAATTACATGTGGACATGAATCAAATTAAAACTGGTAAACCGTACAAAATTAAACATTTTAAATGATGGCCAAGAGGAAAAGAACAGAATTATGCAATAAAATCACTGCAAATCAGCGACTCCTGGGTGCTTCCTAGGAATACATTTAAATTTAAAATGTGTCATAATACACCTAAACATGAAAAAAAGAGAAGCACCTGCTCCTCCAGTTGCTGTCGGAGCTTCTTGGCTTTGCTCTGCTTGTAGTAGTCCATGATCATCATGGCGGCATAGATCTTCCCAATGGTCATGTCACTGGCTGAAGAAGGAGAAAGCATCAGCCCACTGTTATGACTGTTATGAGTACATTATCAAATGAATTACCACTTACTACTACAGCTACTCTGATAGATAACAGGTGTTTCCTTTCATTGAGGTGTGAGTTAGTGTTCTGTCTGATGTGACCTTTGTGAATGGGAACCAGCACATCTAGCGTCTTCTGAGAGAGATGGGGCCAGATGATACCGATCTCCTTCTGCAGGTCCAGGTCCATCTGATTTCTATCTTCCCCTCCTGGAGATATATATATAAAAAAAATACATCAAGCGTGATTGAATGAGTTACACACCACAGTGAATGTGTTCCAGTAAGGTTTTGATATTTGGTCTAACCT
This sequence comes from Leptoclinus maculatus, assembly GCA_032191485.1. NCBI lineage: Eukaryota > Metazoa > Chordata > Actinopteri > Perciformes > Stichaeidae > Leptoclinus > Leptoclinus maculatus. The sequence continues at coordinate 32,281,768 of JAVDOI010000004.1, forward strand.
CTGGCTATCTTGATCTCCAGGGCGGTGCGGATGAGGGCCATGAGAGTGGAGGTGAAGTGAACAGACATGTCGTCGTCCACGGGCATGTTCATCAGGACTAGTCTCTGATGGCAGCAGAGAGAGTATCATAGTCAGACACAACCCAGCACCGCGATACAACATACCACGATGAAAACGTGGATGCTCAGAGTGGCTGCGGTGGATCGTAATGTCTTCATAATTGACTTAAATACTGTCATTAATAAAATACAGTTTTGGTTTTTACAGTTTTTAAATCTCGCTATTCCAAGATGACGATTCGTTTAGCCAACAGACTTGACAATGAACTGTTTAGAATTTAAGTCATCAAGGTCGGACACAGGCAGGAATGCCATTGTGTTGCTCTATAATAAACAACATTTGAATAAGTTTCAGCTCAAAGGAAAAACCTCTAGTTTGCTTACTACTCTATAAATATGTCACAGAGATAATTAGATCATCGAAATCTGATTTCAGGACAACTAGCTTTAAACAAATAATGAGCAACCATGACCTTCCTGAGTGTCATTACACAAGAAAAAGTTCCCACTTAAATCGTAAGTTCATATAGTACAGTTTGCTTTGTTTAAATAAAGTTAACTTTGGAATAAGATAACAAAAATACAGCAGATACAGAAGGATGGAGAGGTTTCCAGGAAAACTGTTTTGACAACTTGTCACCGAATGTCAATATTGTATGGAAGCCCATTCCCGCAGCAAAAAAAAATAAAATAAGATCACAAACAAAAGAAAAGAAAAGTGAATTCACAAAAAAAAAAAAAAAAAAGGTAACAAAAGAAAAAAAAAGTATCTCATCATTTCGACTTTCTATCTCATAATTTTATGGAAGCCCATTCCCGCCAGCAAAAAAAAGAAAAAGATCACAAAAAAAAAAAAAAAAAATAAGATCACAAAAAAAAAAAAAAGAAAAAAATAGTAACTTAAAAAAAAAAAAATAGAAATGTAATTAAAAAAAAAAAAAAAAAAAAAATCCACCCACAAAATAAATAATAATAATTCTAATAATTTTTTATTTTTTTTTATTTTACTTTTTTTCCACCAGCAAAAAAAAACCAAAAACTTTTGGTGCATCCATCTGTAACCATAACACTGACCAGAAAGTCGAAATTATGAGATACTTTAACACAACAGTCATAGAAGCAGCTATGACATATGAATGGATTGTGAGTACATTGAAGACTTCTTTAAAACGTGGCTTTACAACAGATGAAATACAGATGATGTTTCACATGGATTGTAATGAGCAAATGCACTCTTGAATAGAATGTTAAGCAAGAAGCAGCTCTGGAGTATAAAGAATGAAACCAATGTGGCTGAGGTGGCGACCAATGAACAGCAACTGGAAAGTAAAAAAAAAAAAGATATATATATATATATATATATTTTTTTTGTGAATTAAGTATTATTATTTTTTTTGCGAATTCATTTTTTTTTTTTTTTCTTTCTTGTGAATTAATTATAATTAATTTTTTTGGTGATCTTATTTTTTTTTTTTTTGCTGGCGTGAATGGGCTTCCATAGTTTATTGGTCGCCACCTCAGCCACATTGGTTTCATTCTTTATACTCCAGAGCTTCAAGGGTGCGTTTGCTCAGTACAATCCATGTGAAACATCATCTGTATTTCATGTGTTGTAAAGCCACGTTTTAAAGAAGTCTTCAATGTACTCACAATCAATGTATATGTCAAATGTAGAGTAACCTATGAAGAGCTGCTTCTATGACTGTTGTGTTAAAGTATCTCATCATTTCGACTTTCTATAGCAACTGGAAAAATCTGGTCAGTGTTAATGGTTACAGATGGATGCACCAAAAGTGTTTTTTTGTTTTTTTGCTGGTGGAAAAAAAGTAAAATAAAAAAAAAAAAAAATTATTAGAATTATTATTATTTATTTTGTGGGTGGATTTTTTTTTTTGTGAATTACATTTTTTTTTTTTTTTTTAAGTTACTATTTCTTTTTTGTGATCTTAATTTTTTTTTTGCTTGCGGGAATGGGCTTCCATACTATGGATTCCCGTCAGCAAAAAAAAAAGAAAAATAAGATCACCAAAAAAAAAAAAAAAAAAAATGTATTCACAAAAAAAAAAAAAAAAAAAAAAGAAATTCACAAAAAAAATTATATATATATATATATATATATATAATTTTTTTTTTTACTTTTTCTCTGTCAGCAAAAAAAAGATGTTTCCTTGTTGCTGTTTATTGGTCGCCACCTCAGCCACATTGGTTTCATTCTTTATACTCCAGAGCTGCTTCTTGCTTAACATTCTATTCAAGGGTGCGTTTGCTCAGTACAATCCATGTGAAACATCATCTGTATTTCATGTGTTGTAAAGCCACGTTTTAAAGAAGTCTTCAATGTACTCACAATCCATTTATATGTCAAATGTAGAGTGACCTGTGAAGAGCTGCTTCTATGACGTTGTGTTAAAGTATCTCATCATTTCGACTTTCTATAGCAACTGGAAAAATCTGGTCAGTGTTAATGGTTACAGATGGATGCACCAAAAGTGTTTTTTTGCTGGTGGAAAAAAAGTAAAATAAAAAAAAAAAAAAATTATTAGAATTATTATTATTTATTTTGTGGGTGGATTTTTTTTTTTGTGAATTACATTTTTTTTTTTTTTTTTAAGTTACTATTTCTTTTTTGTGATCTTAATTTTTTTTTTGCTTGCGGGAATGGGCTTCCATACTATGGATTCCCGTCAGCAAAAAAAAAAGAAAAATAAGATCACCAAAAAAAAAAAAAAAAAAAATGTATTCACAAAAAAAAAAAAAAAAAAAAAAGAAATTCACAAAAAAAATTATATATATATATATATATATATATAATTTTTTTTTTTACTTTTTCTCTGTCAGCAAAAAAAAGATGTTTCCTTGTTGCTGTTTATTGGTCGCCACCTCAGCCACATTGGTTTCATTCTTTATACTCCAGAGCTGCTTCTTGCTTAACATTCTATTCAAGGGTGCGTTTGCTCAGTACAATCCATGTGAAACATCATCTGTATTTCATGTGTTGTAAAGCCACGTTTTAAAGAAGTCTTCAATGTACTCACAATCCATTTATATGTCAAATGTAGAGTGACCTGTGAAGAGCTGCTTCTATGACGTTGTGTTAAAGTATCTCATAATTTCAACTTTCTATCTCATAATTTCGACTTTCTATAGCAACTGGAAAAATCTGGTCAGTGTTATGGTTAAAGATGGATGCACCAAAAGTTTTTTTTTTTTTTTTTGCTGGTAGAAAAAAAGTTAAATAAAAAAAAAAAATATTAGAATTATTATTATTTATTTTGTGGGTGGATTTTTTTTTTTTTTTTTTTTTTTGTGAAATAATAAAAAAAAATGTTAAGTTACTTTTTTTTTAGTGATCTTATTTTATTTCTTTTATTTTTTTGTGATCTTTTTTTTTTTTTTGCTGGTGGGAATGGGCTTCCATAATATCGAGAAGTAACAGAAAAAGGCTTTTTTTTGGGATCTCGATACAACAATTTTGCAATCTCAACAAAACAGTCTGAGGTCACAAAATAAATGATTTTCTTGCCCTCTCCTGTCCTTCTGTACATTTAGTTCTAAACAGTATGTGCTGTTTATCTAGTTTCATAAAAGCAGATACAACTCATACAACAACACACAGAGTATAGCGTTCATCTGCGATGGAGCATGCTGGCAGGCTCACAAACTCACACACACACACACACACACACACACACACACACACACACACACACACACACACACACACACACACACACACACACACACACACACACACACACACACACACACACACACACACACACACACACAAACAACACACACACACAGTACATTTCACATTACACACAGATGTAACATTAGGCAGTTGCAGGAGGCACATGCAGACAGGTAAATGTAAGAAACAGACAAGTAAGAAAGACATGAACACAGTTGACAGCAGACTTCTACAAATGACAAGATTTAGCATGTAGATGTTTAACTCTCTGATTAATGTTAATGTAACTGGTGTGATAAATACACTCCACCAAGACTCTTTCATCAGATAACAGCAAACAGATAATGACGTCTTATTTTCTTCTGCCAAGATGCAAAGCAAAACAAGCAAATCATCACCGTAGCACTTATCATCCTGCCAATGAAAAAACACTTGAACTTCAACAAGCAATACTGGATCATATGCCAACAGAAACATAATGCTTTGTTTTTTCCAATGTGTGACACACAAAATGAAAGTTCACAGCGCCTGTCCTTGTTGATTAAAACACGAAGGCAGTGCCTGTTCTAGTGTTCAGTCTACCTTATATGCCACCTTGGAGGGGCATTTCTTGCCCAGGCCTAGAGGTGGCGACATGTTGGTCAACATCTCATACATGTCAGTGTAATGGATACGACCACTGGGGGCGCCAGGTCGCCATGAAGATGGGGGATGAGAAAGAAAAGAAAAGAGGGAGGGAGAAGAAAGAGGAAAAGAAGGGCGAGAGATGATTTTGGAGAAGAAATTGAGGAGTTTGGGGAATGTGTGTGTGTTCCCAAGGGATGGATGAGGAAAAGATCACAGGAGTGGGTGGAGGGTGAAAGAGAGGAACAAGGATGGAGGAGACAAGAGAAAGGATTATTCCAACAAGGCATCACACAGAAGTAGGGAGTAAAGTAGGGCAAAATAAAACAGGTTGTTTTCTTTCTATGCTGCCATCAGGGCATAGAAATCTGGGAAAAGGAGAAAACATGATGAGCAAAGGAATGACAGCCTCACTGGATCTGGTACAAATATCAAATACTTACACTGTGTAGCCGTGTATGCGTGTGAGAGAGAACTCAAAACATCTTTAAAACCAGATCCAAAAGGTAGAAAGAGACAGGCCTCCCCCAAAGTGCTCTACAACTGCATCAAAAGTACGAATTTTAAGCACCTTGATACAATTGTAATCCTGAATGAGGGATGTCCTGTTCCTTAGTACCCTAAACATCGAGTGTCGTCATTCTTTGACCTGAGTAACACACCCCTAAAAGGTCAAGCAGGGCGGTGATAGCTGGTGAAGGGAAGGAAAGGAGGGATAGGAGGAGGTTAGGAAGGATCCCAACACGAAAGAGGCAGAAGGGTGGTGTTTGTTGGGGGAACCAAACCTTGCATGCCACCCTGTGCGGGCAGTTCTTTCCAAAGCCCAGGGGAGGTGAGATACTGCGTACAACTTTGTACATCTCCTTATAGTGGAGCCTAGCACTGGAAAGAACATACATGTCTTTAGTTGTGCATCGATGAAGCCTTGTAGTGTAAGGGGAACAAGGCCGACATGAAACATTTTAGGACATATGCACAGCATTAAATCTAACATTTTCTTTACTCTGTAACAAACATCCCTAAACTTCCATTCATATCTGTGTATAGAGTTGCTTTAGTCTGTTCATATTTTACAGCATGACTGTATAACACATCATTTGACATCGATGAAATCTGTAGCATTAGTGTGTGCACAATCTGGATAAGCCTCTGGGGGGGTACAGCTAATATTTCGAGGGTTTCCCTTCGTCTTCAAGACTTCCTTTTCTGTGCACCGGCCAATCGTTTACAGTCTGATTAGCAACTTGAGACCCCAGAACGGAGTTTGAGTTGAGAGACGACGTCTCTGTCTTATCTTTATAAAAAGATGAATGCAAAATGCATTTTTTGCTGAATGCGATAGCCGACGGGTTTCGAAGATTGCATTTCTGCGGATGTCTTCCGCCTCTTCTGCTCTCCACATGGACTGTTTAACTGCATACAACCAAAGCCGGCTCAAACGTGGTAAATACTTCTCGGACTACAAACAAAAAACAGAACGCTCACAATCTTGGCCCCCTTTGCTCGACAGATTCTGCATTCACATGCAGATATCTGTTCATAGAGATTAGTGTGTGAACAGCATTACTTTGAATGAAATGTTAGTGTAGCACAGAGACACTGACCAGGCGGCGCGGTCATACTCCCCCCAGATCCGGACAAACTCATCCAGGTGGTGAGGACCCAAGATGGACGAGTCTCTTGTCAGATACTCAAAGTTATCCATGATCACGGCCACAAACAGGTTCAGCATCTGGACAGGAGGAAGAGGAGAAGCCATGACATGTATTCACACGAGCATGGGAAGTGCTTACAGGGGGAATTATGAGCATAGTGCTCAAAAAACAACTGTTTTTTTGTTATTGTCTGCAATTTAGAGGAATCATTTACTCTCCAGTTTTCCCCGTCTTACCAGGAAGGAGCTGAAGAAGATGAACGAGACGAAGTAGAAATAAGCGAAGTCGGAGCCACAGCCCCCCTCCGGTCCGGACGTCGGTGCTGCTGAGGGGTCCGTCTCGCACTTTTGTCCCCCCAGACAAGACAACATGATCTCCTGCCATGACTCCCCTGTGGCACTCCTGGACACGCACATATTACACCAGGAGGAGGAGGAGGAGGAGGAGGAGGAGGAGGAGGAGGAGGAGGAGGAGGAGGAGGAGGAGGAGGGGGAGGAGGAGGAGGGTGGGTTAGGACTCGAGCAGTCTAGCTCACAGCTCATTCACAGTTACGTCTGCCATGTGGTTAAGTGCCGTCAAAGCATCGAAACTCGCACCACTCGCTTAAGAGACCGCTTTGAGATGCTCCAAATGTGAGACCTTGTGTCGTAGTTATTCATACATTCACAGTATATCCTCAATGCCTTGGTGCTTCAATGTTAATGTTTTATACAGTTTTTAATGTTAGTTTCAGTGCAAGTGTAATGCATCTAACAAGTTACTTGAACCTCATCACGGAGACATAAACACTCAACAATGGTCTCGATAGCCATTTCATTATTTGAGTGTTTTGCAGAGCTATTTGCAAAGGAGGTAAGTGGTACACTGCAGCATCTATCACCGCTCGACACCGAGTAGCCCCTTGGGTACTTAGAAAGCAAAGCTTAACTACCATAAACCGAGCAACGTTACTCACAATACATTAAGGAAACGTGTTATTTTGTGAACCAACTGTAGCAATGCGTGTAGTTTGGATCGCTGCTGTAATTAAACTGAGACTAACTATTCTGGAGTACTGAAGCGAAGCGACGGGATTTGAATTTCAGATTGGATCATGGAAACAATTGTGTCTATGTTGAACAACAAAAAGTCTAAAGCTGCTTCAGGACTGAAGATCTCAAGGTGTCCTACCTGAACAGCAGCATCAGAGCGCCAGAGAAGGTCTTGAAGTTGTTGTGCTGCGTAATGTGAGTCTCCTCGTTCAGCTTAATGTTGCCAAACACCTGATTCACACAGATACACACACAGAATCCTCAGCAATGACAGAAATGATGTCATGCCCAGCCGTTACGCAGGTGTTTTTTGTGAGTATTTATATTTCACCATAAAACAAATATACTTATGATGCTGAGGGACGCTGCGTAAAAATGGTAAATGTAGAACATTAAACACCATCTCCACAGAGATACAGAGGCCGATCTACCGATGTGTCTTCCTAACCTGCATGCCAATGATGGCGTAGATGAAGAAGAGCATGGCGATGAGCAGGCAGACGTAGGGCAAAGCCTTGAAGGACTGGACGAAGGTCCACAGAAGGATCCGGATGGTGTAGCCTTGTCTGAGCAGTTTGATCAGACGGGCTGCTCTGAACAGCTTCAAGAAACTCATGTTGAACGTATCGACAAACTGTGAGAACACAGGGGAGAGTTGTTTACTAGTGGCGCTGAGGGATGTCAGCTTGTCATACACAGGAATACAGTATTACTGTTCACATGAATACTTCAAATCGAGGGAAACTGTGCAGAGAAGAAGAGAGTCGAAAAGAAACACTCTCTCTTTCAGTGTCAGTCTCGTGTTTTTCTTATTACCTGCAAGTCGACCACGATCTCTGTGATGCTGCCCAACACGGTGATGAAGTCAAAAATGTTCCAAGTGTCTCGAAAGTAGTTCTGTAGACACAGGAAAGATGCTTTGAGCCATTGCTAAAGAGTGACCTTAAAATGAACATTCCGTCAGGCCGTGCGTCGCTCTTTTCTCTCACCAGAAAGCCGAAGGCCATGATCTTCAGGACGCACTCAACGGAGAAGAGGACAGTGAACGCCGTGTTCAGGTGCTTCAGTACGGCCTCGTATGCCGGCGGGGCAGAGTAATACTGGAAATAGAGAGGCGGCAGGGGTTAAACTATGTGAAATCTGTGTTATGAGAAGGATTAAAAAGCGGAATATTCCCTAACCAGTTCACTGAACTTCAGCCCTGGACCCTGCTGATCTACAGGTTGATGGAAGATTCCTCCAGACCCATAAATAGTGCCTCCGTCTCTGCACCTTTCATCTGTCGCACTATAAAAGGAGTCATTCCTCTCGGGGCGGCAGCCACAGTTAATGAGGTCATGCTAAATAGCAGCCCCTGGACATTATAGATCAATATTTAATACCGGCTGAGTCACCCTGCGCCTGTCTGTCTGTCCATCTGTCTGTCTGAACAACCAGCACCGCCGAAGAAAAGGCCAGTTCGGAAAATAAACAGTGGTGAGGGAGGGGTGGGAAAAATGAAAACATCACAGTGTGTGCAGGTGGTACCTAAAAAGAACCAGTATCTACACCTCTATTTAGAAGTGACACATCTTGGCTTATTTTAAAACCAAAGTGTTAACAGTCGCAAGTTCCTGACAGAATATGTTGCTGAGAGTCAACACAAGGTGTGTTTTCCCCCCATTATCAAACAGGGATATGTGGAAAATGGCACGTCATCTTTAGGAGTGAGAAGACAGGTGGAAACTGTCACACCGGTTGTTATCCTCTCATTCTGGTCCTACTGGGAGCTTTTGTCTTTTCTCTCTTCATTATCCTCACCTTCATCATCAGTACAATGGTGTTGAGAGCGATCATGGCCAGAACGGTGTACTCAAAAGAGGGCGACACCACGAAATGCCACAGACGGTACTGGAACGTGTGCCGGTTCTGGGGCATGTAACGGGTCAGGGGCTTGGCACTGATGGCAAAGTCTATACACGCCCTCTGAAATAAAGAAAACAGGAGAGAAGGCTTTTTTTTTCTGTTTGCTTTAAACTCCAAAGGGAAAAAAATAGATGTTTCCCACAATAAGAAGAATATTTATGGATTAACAAAGACAGTCAGGCTACATTTGATCTATTTGGGCTTCATAGACTAGACTGTAAATATATACTTTGCATAAAGTAAAGAGACAGAGAAAGGGAGACAGATTAGAACTGATTAGACGGACTAGAAAGGAGCTTAAGGGTCATTAAACACATAAGAAAGAGAAAATGTTCATTATTTGTTCCTTCACCTCGTTTTTTTCCAGGCTGCACTCCTCCATCATCTTATCGCCCTGTTCCTGGAAGGTGATGATGATGAGAGCCACGAAGATGTTGACGAAGAAGAAAGGAAAGACGACGAAGTAGATGACGTAGAAGATGGACATCTCCATCCTGTTGCCGTGGCTCGGACCCCTGTCCTCCTCCGTCACATCCACCGAGTGCTGCAGAACCCTGGAAGAGCAACGACACAATGCAAACTAATGCTAACGCTAATGCTATCATCAGCTCGAGCAACAACGAAGAAGAACCTTCACTGTTTGGCAAGAGAGACACCGCACAAGAACAGCAATCATTGTCCTGTAACACCCACTGAAAATATATCAAACTCCTTAAAATCATTCACAAAATCAAGACTCTTGCATACTTACAGCTCCTTACAGCAGCTATTAGTTCAGGAAGACACTTCTAAGGAAGCTACTTAGAGGAGGATATCATTTATTTCCACAGCAGCAGTCAATTAATGAGGGCTGGAACAGTACAAACCCACAAGCACTGTCAGTGAAATATTGATATAACCTTATTGTGAGATAACAAATGGCAAAGTCTTTGATAAGTTAATCACATATATTATATTTCCTTCATCAAAGGTCAGATTTGACCATTACCAAAGAATACGCCAGTTGTTAAAAGGTTATGACCCTCATAAAAGCTAATGAGCCCTCTCAGAATGGAAAATGATATGCGGGGAAAACTCCTGCTGAAGTTTCTTAACCAGAATAAGAATTAGCACTCATCCGCTGATTCCAGGCAAGACACTCACTGAGGCCATCCCTCTCCAGTGGACACAGTGAAGAGAGTGAGTAGAGCCCAGATGACGTTGTCGTAGTGAAACTCGTGTCTCTTCCAGTCTCTTCTCTTCACCTCCTTCTTGTCCTTCGCATAGTCTATGTAGTAACCCCTGGAGGAGAAGGAGGAGACCAAATGAAAAGATAATTTGAAAGGATGTGGAAAAGATCATAACATCTTAAAATAATTAAGAATGAAGAATATAAATTGGAAAGAAAGAAAGAAAGAAGGGAACATTACTGGCAGTCCTTCTCGGTGTCCTTCGAACTGTCGGTGCAGTAAAAAAATTTCCCCTTGAAGAGCTGCACAGCAATGACGGCAAAGATGAACATAAAAAGCTTATAGACGATCAGGATGTTGAAGACGTTTTTCAGAGACGTCACCACACAGTCAAACACCGCCTGCAAGAGAGAGAGACAAGTGAAGGGAAGAACGTGGTGAGATCAGAGAATTGGGTCCGTGCAGATGTGCACGTACTGCAGCGACAAGCAAGCAGGCATGGAAACACAACCAAGATATCAAAGACATCTTTGACCTTGAGTTTAGGAAGTCTCTTGATGGTCTTCAGTGGTCTGAGGACACGCAGCACTCTCAGAGATTTGATGGTCTTAATGTCCCGCCCTTTGTTGTTTCTGTACAGAAAGACGGACAATGTCAGCATCACACCACTGCAGCTTAGTATTCCTCACACTTTTGGTTTCCCCACCTTATTCATGCATCGTTACATTATGTTTAATCTGACATATTCTACTCATGTTACACTCTGTCACATTAAAAGTATTCATTCGAAGAGAAGAAGACTTTTTGTGTTTTTTACCCCATCACATTGCTGCTCATCAATCCCACAGGGGCATCACCCAAAGAGGGAGGAGAACAGGAAAGAGGGACACGTATATCAAGAGTTATAACGTTAGAAACAAAATGGAGGAGAAGACAACATTTACAGCAGAAAAGTGTAATTTACAGCTGATTTAAAGGCACTTTGATGTTCAGACACGTGATTCGTGTTTAGACACATTCATTAAAATAAATCGAGTGACTGACGAGAGGGCGAAGGCCACCAACGCTCCCACCACCACGATGAAGTCGAGGATGTTCCACAGGTCTCTGAAGTAGGACGCGTCATGGAGGATCAGACCCTGGTCGATCATCTGAAGACAAGAAAAAAGTCTGCCATGAAGAATCCTTCGTCTGCAGGATAGTTTCCAGGGATGGAGCCAACTTTGAATCAATTTTTCAAGTATTTAATTTAACGTGCTAGCGCTGCAAACATGTAAACATACATGCTTCAGTGATATCACATGTTCTGTTATTAATAATAATCAAATACAGTAAAACCACAGAGTGACATATCGTTATCAGACCATCTTTACACAGTAACCTACCTTTATGATCATTTCAAAGGTGAAGACTCCGGTGAACACATAATCAAAATACCGCAGAACCTGCAGAAGGACAGTCAAGAAGGCAGATCAGAAAATCTAGGACATCGAGGATATAACACAGATAATAAACTCGTGTTCTTCACAAGGAGAAATTATTTAACTTCTTGCGTTAATTTCATGACATTTGAAACTATTTTACTTCAAAATCTCATCTTGTGGATGTATGAAAGTATGAAACAGTCCCCTCAAATGATGGCAGTACAACACAAGATAATTAGCCGAATTCCTCCCATAAACAATCACTCTTAATGTGTCTTAGACTCATCGACAATTTAACCCCCCCCCCCCCCATCAAGTCACATAGGTTGCTCTTTGCAAAACAATTTAATTTCTTTAATTCTTATGGTGCTTCTGCTGCTTAGTGTAGATGAAGCCCAAGGCACAGATAAACAATGATTGGGATCGTATCTCAGACATAAAGTAATTTAATGTTACAGCTGCCCCTGTGTCAGCTGTGATATATACATGAATGTGAATACACAAACCTTATTCCAGTTAGAGGAGGTGGCTACAGGGTCCTCAGCAGCCAGTGCTATACTACTAGCGGCTATGACCAGCAGGATGGACATTTCAAAGTACCTGAGGTTCACCACGTAGTGACACGCTCGACGCACCCTGAGGGAGAGCAGATGGCAGAGTGGAGATGTGAGGCAGAGGTCAGGTACCATATTTACTAAGAGTGAGACTGCGGCGCAATCACAATTTGCCCACTAAAGCCGTAAACCCTGAATCCTCAGGGACTTAACTGACATCACCTGTCAAATGGTTGAGTGTGAGAGGCTGCAAGGACTTGAAATAGTATAAATATGAAGCACTGTGTAAAATGAATACGCCAGGCTGAACACCCATGCGCCGTCCTTTTTTGTTTACCTTTTTTTTACGCCTCCAGCTTCCCCTGGTAAACCTGTGTTTAACGTCATAACGCTATGAATTGTGGGTAATTCCCTCAAGCAAAGTCTGCATAAAATGAAAACTTATGGACTGAAATATAATGGCAGCAGGTTTAAACAACAGGGATGAAATCCAAGAACATGTGATGTTTGGAGTATCACCATGTTGTAAAGTCGATCCTCGTGGTAGCAACTTACGGGTTGTCAGGTTTGAAGAGGAACATGCTGTCTGGATTCACAGTGTTGACAGGCTTTGTCTCATCTGCCTCCTCTGATTTACAGGTTTCAGGGTCCTTACTGATGACTGGAGAAGGTCAGGAGAAGAAGATGACGAGGTGAGGACAGATGTGAGGAGGAGGAGAGTCGTGTAGAATGAGAGGATGATACAGTGTGGATACAAACAAGGAAGGAATCTTAAGTGTTCTGAATGGGATTTTAATCTGTAAAATACCCACTGAGAATAGATCGAGCCCAGCAGTGGTAAACTGAATCAGTGAGCTATGGGTAGAGATGTTCCACGCTGTGCCGAGGCTTCGTAGCTCGTGTCGAGCAACGCAGGAAGTTTTCTGTGAAGTGTATCGAAATTTAGCCTACTGGGGCAAAATACAGTGTCCTATATATCACAGGTCAAATGGTTGAGATCATCTGTAATATATCTGCCTGTTTGGCCAACAAGTAGTTGTTGTGTGCACATGGAGCTTCGACAAATGAACCCTTTTGCAAATCTATTTAGTGGAAATGCTTCATGAAGCTTCATCTCGCCATCACTAGCTACGGGGACTACAGTGCCTTAACCACAATAACATGACTCACCGCTTCTAAAAGAATACTGTGGATGCCACCATTTAGCTTAGGTGCATAGAAACAGGCAGGAAACGTGAAGGCAATGCGGAATTGCCTCAAGTTTGCATTCTCTCTAGTAGCCAGCAGGGGCGACTCCTCTGGGACGATTGTCTAGAAGTCTATGCGAAGATTATCCTACTTCTTCAATACAGCATGATGTTGATTTTGTAAACGATGGTCCCATTTAGAGTAAAAGAGACGATAAAACAGGGCATGCTTTAGGGCGGGGCTACCTTGTGATTGACAGGTCACTACCACAGCGTTGTCACGTCTGGGAGTTGTCTGTGTTTTACAAATGTAACCCTTTCACAGTGTTTTTTCAGTTTCAGTTCAGCTTCATCCTCTCATGTTACTTCTAGTTAAAAAAGAAAGACCTAAAAAAGGCCGTCCAGAAACCAATGGGTGTCATCACTGTGGCTACGACCACTTCTAATATACAGTCGATGAATACATATGAAATCATGCAATGACCTATTTCTTATCTCAAATACCCGTAATCGTGGAGAGCTCCAGAGATGAATGAACGTTGGGCACATCGATGATCACACTGGAGCTGAGCTGAGATTTGTCATGGTCGTGGTCCTGGTCTGTCTCATTCTCTTCTTTGTTGCTCTCTTTGATGACGGGTGGAGACGGTTCTGATTGCTGAGGATGTTCTTCCTGCTTCTGAGGACACTGGTCACCAGTGTGGCTCTGGCTGTCTGGTGGCTCAGTGTCTCCTCCCTCACTCCGTCTGAAAACACAGACACAAAGACTTTATTTTCATAAGATCTCCAGGTCATTGAAAGTCATTAAACATATAAATGGGATGACTCTTGACTGGGGACCGTTGCTGCATCTTATTCCCTTCTCTGCTCCAAATCATTCTAGTCTCTCTTCACTTTGATTTCACCTGTTTACCAAATCCTAATCCTAATCCTAAAAGCTGCTGGTCTGTCTCACCTGCTCTCATCAGGTTTGGGCAGTTCTTCCTGCTTTTTAGTCTCGGCCTCCTTCTCCTCTACTTTCCCTGGATTTCTCCTCCTCTCTCTGCTGACAGAGCGACTCGCCGTGTGGCTTCCATTCCCGGATGGTGAGGCCTGACTTCTGGCCCCGCTCTGATGGTCACAGTGACGCAGCGCCCTCCTTCCCCGGATCCCACCGTGACCGCCCATCTCAGGAGTCAGTGTGTCAAAGTTATCTGGCGGTCTGAACTTCTTTACTGGCCTGTGTTGACGCTCGCCATTCAATCTCTGCCTCGGGCGCTCGCTGTTGTCGGTGTTGTGTTGCTGAATAACCAGTTTTCCGCTCTCAGGGATGGAGTCCGATTCGTGAGGCTCTGGTACAGACACACAAACATCAGCAAGGGGCACGTTCGTCGCATTCAACGACTCTGTTGCCAGCACCACTGGGGGTTCCGATATGTCACCAGAGGGGGGGGCATCCAGAGGCGTATCCACCGAGCCTGAAGCCTGGTTCTTGGATGGGGAGTCTAAGGGGTCCGCCAGTTGCTTCAAACTCCCAGTCTGTGTGTGCTCCATGGCCTTGCGGTGCAGTGACAGGGGACGTCCATGTTGGGTCTGGGCTGAAACAGGGGGCCCGTCCTTCTCCTCGCTGGGGCCGCTGAACAGGACCTCTCGGCTGGACATCTGGCGGTGTCTCCGCAGCTGGCTGGTCCTCTGCTCCCACACTGACATGGTCATCCTTTTTCTTCTCTCTCTCCTGGACATGAAAGAGTTAGAGGAGTTGAGTGGTGGGGGTGGACGGCCCTCCCTGATGCTGCCCTGGGTCTCCTCCAGGGAGCAGGAGTAGGTAGGCCGGCTGCGGTGGATGGCTCTTTTCCTGTACAGGTAGGGCCGCCTCCTCCGGCTTCCACTAAGAAGAGAAAGAAAAGGCCAAATGTCAGCATATAGAAGCAGACAATGCACCACATTTAACATACAGAAGGTTTAAGTTAAGGTTAATGTCTTAGTGATGTCGTTAATTTGGTTTGAGGCTAATTATTTTAGCTAGTATTGATATTTATGGATCCAGGTCTGAAACCATTTTTGCATGCTATGTATTCACCAAAAGTCTAATTTGATTCAAAGTAGAGTTTCTGAATTTGAGTAAAGGTTCTCCTTTTCATCTTATGAAATGTAAATTAGCAATCAATACATTTGAACCATGTGGTATATTAACAACAAAGAGCTAAATCATATCAACATGAAGCAATTTACTGGATAGATGAAGATGTTAGGCGATAAATTAACCAAGCCAGGAATTGTTGTGTGACTATAATAACAAAAAGAGTAAGATGCAGAATGAAACCAGTGGAATAGATATAAAGGTGGAATAAAATGAGGCTGGAGAGTTTGGAGGTACAGGACAGAGCATGAACAGAAGACTATACAGGATGAGTCTGGGACATTCGCCCATTTAAGAAAATCAGACAGGCGTTAGTGAGAGATTGAGAGAGCGGAACAGACAGTGTTACTTACTGGAACGTGGACTCTTGTGTGGTCCGTGTTATCAATGAGCGATTGGTTGAAAACAAGACATTAGTGCTTTTGTGAGCAGAGACATAACAGACCAGGAGACACACAGCGAACGGTCCTCAGTGATAAACACAATGTCATCAAAGACTGTTAATGCCATTCATCAGCTGTCCGGAATGTCTTATTCATATGTGAAACTGTTCCATTAGAAGACTAAACGGATGAATTATTCAGTAAATATTCAGTTGAAACATTGTGTATTCTGAACATTTCCACTGTGCACATCCCAGAAAGTGACTGGACCGTCGATGCTTCGCTGTGTGTCTCCGCTGGAGCCAAGCGGCACATCGACAAACAAGATGGTAGAAGTATTAGAAACAATCAAACAACATTCATAAACATCAACAGTAGGCACAACATTGATAAGAAGACATCTTAAGTAAGATCGAGACGTTAGACAGTCTGAGCTACGGGATGGGTACAGGTAGAGAACACAGAGATGGGCTCCATCAACGCACACACAGGAAAAGAGTACATATTTAGATACCTTTTGAACAAAACCAGCACATTGGGATGCACCACCCTCGACTCAGAGCACTCACACATTAGCATTCTTTTTCGGACATGCTAGTAGAGCTAAATGAGGCAATTCATGTGCAGAGCTTCAAAATAACAGCACAACAATATTCAGAATATTCAAGAGCATTTTGGAGCGGGATTAAAGACAATGGAAGAAAAACTTTACACACACTGAACCAAAAGCATGGATGTGTGTGTAATTTCAGTTTTTCTTCCTTTGATCATGCTGACCAGATGCATGCGTTCCCAAAGTGAAATCATCATCAGCTTTCAACATGCTGCACCCCCACCCCCCCTTTTTTTTTTGGAGCAAATGCTGTCATGCAAGTTTCTTCCAGGTCAGCGGGGGCAGGTACCGCTGGGGTTTCATAGCTGACATCGCCGATGAGACCAGAGGACCCCTTAAAGTTCAGAGTGTCCTCTATGAATACAGATGGCGGCCCAGACGACCCCGTGGTATTCCTGTCTTCTCTCTGGGCTCTGACAGGACTCTGACCCTAACTGGCACATCTCTTGTTGTCTTTCTGCTCTGTTCTAATTTCATTTTTTGCAAGTTTTAGGAAACTGGCAAGGCCTCCAGAAAGAAAGAAAGAAACGAAAATAGACAGAACAAAAAGAAAGGCGGTACATATT
The DNA here is from genome assembly GCA_032191485.1 of Leptoclinus maculatus. Classification (NCBI taxonomy): domain Eukaryota; kingdom Metazoa; phylum Chordata; class Actinopteri; order Perciformes; family Stichaeidae; genus Leptoclinus; species Leptoclinus maculatus. Next base: position 32,298,751 of record JAVDOI010000004.1, read on the forward strand.
GTAACGTTAATAAAAATGTTTTCTTGTCAAATCTTCCACATGCCCATGCAACAAACTGCTTGTTTCTCAATACACAGCGTGCATACAGAGCCAGAGGTCCCCACTCCTGTGCATGCGCATGCACCTCCACCACCTACGACAAGGCACTGTGCAATCAATCCCTGAGAAAAAAACACAATCTATTCTGCAAGCTGGAAACCTGAGCATTGAGAAAACATGGTCACGTTATCAAAATTTCCACAAGTGAGAACACTTCCGCAGATCAAAGCCTGCACACACGTTATTCTACTTTCTTTACAATATCAACAACATTCACTTTGCTGCACCCAGAAGTGCATTACTGTAATGGACACGCCATGTTAATTTGGACACTAAGTAACTCTGTCTCCATGACAACATCATAAGCACCTCCCACCCAGGAGTAGAACCAGTAACCATGGAGACATATACTTCAATTTGGAGCAAATTACGGTGCTGGGGGCGGGCAGAGGGGAGATAGTAGACCTTTCAGTAGAGACGTATCAATAAGTCTCTAGTGGGACAGCATCAAATACTGATTCTCTCAACAGGTCCTAAGTGACATTTAAGTGAACAACTTGAAGCTTTGTAATGATGACCCTGAGCCTCCATTTATAACTGCATGACGTGGCTCGTGAGCCAAATCTACTGGAACCTAATGAGGAACTCGCCATTTATTGGAGGCTACAGCAACTCGTGCTAAGTGTTGGCCCTGCAGGTCAGTCCTATATAGACAATCCCTGGAGGAAGGAAGGAAGGAGGGAGGGAGGGAGGGAGGGAGGGAGGGAGGGGAAGAGAGGAGGAGGTCAAGCAGGGAGAGAAGCTGCATACAGCACTTACTCTGAAGACATGAAGGAGGACAACGGTCCGACCTCCTTCGCCTTCTGGAGAGCGTGCTTCTGGTTGAACGCTGCCTCTGCTTCCTCTTCATCCTGATCAAAAGAGGACAAGAGCAGAAGGCGACTGAACAACTGTCGTGTCTGTGAGTTTAAATAATTAAACAGAATCAAAGTGATGAGAGGAGATGATAGCAGGACTAGACACGGCGGAGTGGAGCGATTATTAAGACTTTTTAGCGTTTAGTAACAGAATCTAACAAGAATGAAAGCAGATGAGACCAGGTTTGTTCTTTCATTTTCACTTGTTTATTACCTTGGTAAGTTCTTGTGCGTTGGCGAGGTTATCCACAGCAATGGCCAAGAAGACATTCAGCAGCGTGTCTTGGTACAGCCGAGTTAAGGACATGGGCAAAGCAAAGAATACCGACTGACAAAATGATTGATTTAAAATAATATCAAATGATGGTACCTTTACTTTAGTAACAACGGTAGGAAGTTAAGGTTACCTACTTAAAGGAAGGCAGTAAATGCTCTTTTTGACATTTGGGAAGGAACCCTTTCATATTTGATTGAAGGAGGAGTAATAAAGGATACAGTTTCCAAACAGTGTGAGCACTATGAAGTAGATAGAGGACCACATGCCAGACTTCACTCCTCCTTGAGAGCGAATACCGTTGTACATCACCTCGTTCCAGTCCTCTCCGGTCAGGATCTGAGAACACACACAGAACATGACACACTGAACTATCCTGAGCATTACTGTTGAGCTATAAACAGCACACCTGCTAAAATGCTAATTTCCTGTATGTCGTCATTGGCTGTATTAAACTTGTGTGAAGTCGAGAGCATTGAATTGTCAGGTTTATTTTCCAGACCTGAAAGACGGTCATGATGGCTGCAGGAAAGGTGTCAAAGTTCGTCGGGGTGTAGTCTTCAAAGATGAACCTGTGAGAAACACACACATATGAATATGAGCTAGCATGACACGCTTGGTCAAAATAGATGCCTTTGGTCTTATATTTTCAGTACCCTGACATCGTCTCTCTAGCTTTAAAACCGAGCCTGCTAATCCTGCTTAAAGACGGGCCAGGATCCACAACTGGTTCTAGTTTTTGCATTTTATTTCCTCGGTCAGAGAGAAATGAATTCTCCTCTCTGACTGGCCAGCTGATGTGTTTTTTCCCCTCTTGTGTTCTGTATTCTTGAGGCCAGTTCAAACACAACGCCAGCCTTTACTGAAGTGACAGCTTGTGAGAAACAGCATCGGGGGAAAACCAAAGCATCAAAAGCTGTGACGAAGAAAGTCTGAAATCTCGACCGAGCTCACACAGTCTGTTGGAAAACAACCGTGAACAGGACAATCTATTCTCCCCTAAACGGTGTGCAGTTAATAAATGAATTTTACTTTAGCTTTGTTCTTATGTTTGTGAATGGGTCTTTACTGGAACCACAGGAAAGGAATAACGAGCCAAGTGGGAGACAAAAACAGTCAAAAATGTCTATTTCTTCATGTACTGATATGGAGTGATGCACAGAACCGTAAGCATTTTAATCAGACGACTGTGGGCGAATATTCAGTGTTACCTGCCACCGAAGAGCTGCATGCCAAGGAGTGCGAAAACAAGGATGAAGAGGAAGAGGAGGAAGATGAGGGAGATGATAGACTTCATGGAGTTCATCAGAGAGACGACCAAGTTTCTCAGAGACGCCCAATACCTTGACAGTCACAAAATATCACATTAGTGCAAAAACTATTTCTAAAATGGGGAACTCTAACACATCGCCTCAAGTGCTGCATGTAACATGTAAACATCTCAACAGATGTTAGGAAGGCTGCGGCACGAACTTGGTGATCTTGAAGATCCTCAGCAGACGGAGAGCACGCAGGACACTGATGCCAAAGGAAGTGCCAGGCCTGAAGAAACCCCACAGCACTTCAAAGATGCTGCCAACGATCACCTACAGACAAACATAAAGACACATAATGAGTTCATACCGACAGCTGAAGTAAGAGAGAGGCAGAGAAGATACCACAGAGACAGACACGGACGAAGCGAGAGCTGATGCTGCATAATTCAAGGACACAAGCAGGATTTTCGGGAAAAACAAATATGTAGAAAGGGAGACCGAGTACTGACGCTGCAGTCAAAGCAGTTGAATGAGGAATGGAAGTAGAGACGCGGTCCCAAGCTGTACATCTTCAGAAACATCTCAGTCAGAAACAGAGCGAGGAACAGGAACTCTGCATAGTCTGGAACAAGAAAAACAAAAGGCATAAACAGTTATATGATAAAGCAACACCTTTCAGAGCCATTTGACTGACAAAAGGGTGTATCAACTGCCTCAAGGAGTTACTGAAGTGAAGTGCGTCTCACAGAGGAAGTTGGACAGCCACAGAGGCTGGTTGTGGTGAACAATGGCCACACACAGCGTGTTGAGAGCCACGATGCCCAGCACTGTCCAGTAGAAAGTGTGTGTCTTCACCACACGGCGGATGGAGATGCGCAGGAGTCGCTCCTTGCGGCGGAAAAAGGCTCTTGGACCTCGCTTGGCACTCCTGATACTTGCTCTGGCCATGGGGATGCCTGCGGGGATGAGAAGGAGACAGAGAGGGAAAGGTACAGTGCTTGAACAGCGTGTTCCTGTTCCGTGTCTTGAACTGTGATCCTGACACTGTTTACAACAACGTCAAACATGCACTTCTGCAGCTGCAGCAGAGTATGCCTTACACTTTATGTGCTCATGTTCATCAGCCTGTCGAGACTCCCACTCACCCACAGAAGAGAAGTCGCCATATTGTTCCTCCCCTGGTTGCCCTCGATGCCCCACATCCATCCCTCTCCTCTTGATGGTGGTGGCTCTCTTCAACACTGCGGACAGAGCAGGTTGAACATAAAAAAAACTGTATAACCGACACATTCTGTGAAATTAGAGGGAACATACCGTGAGGACAGTGACACAAAGCCGACTTTTGGGCAACACGACCACAAAACTCTTTGCACTTTTTTGCTTTCGATCACATTGTGCCTGATCAGTGAATAGATTTTTTTTACTGGTAGTATGTTAATGTGGCCCAAAAAAACTGCCTTGTGCATGACCACCCAGACATCTTTAAGACACTAACAGGTCGACTCAGGCAGTATCCAAGTGTGGAAACTTATAAAATGCAACATAAAGATAATGATGAAGCAAATGGTGAGAAGAAAACCACAACAAGGATTATCTGCATGACAAGCTAATGTCTGTGGAGTGAGCTGAGAGGGAATGTTAAACAAATCAACGCTGCAGTTGAATTCGATAAAAAATGATCATTTAATGTTAGTGTAATGATCCAAACAAGTGAAGGCAAACCTTCTGGTGCTATTTCATGATCTCCGTCACGGCAAACCATGCTCCGAGGCGGCTTGACGGTCCATGCATTTCTCTCATTTGAGCTTCTGCCATACGGTGTCAGGTTACATGCCGTGCAGTGCACACATGCCGAAGTGAGTGCGATGAGTATGTTTTGACCTTTTTTTCGCTGACTAATGTGTGTGTCCTACCTCCACTCATACCTTCCTGCTACCTTGTGATTTATGATTCTACTTGCAGTCAATATTTGCGTGAGGACTTTTTTTTTTTAATAAGCTGTTGATCAAACACGCAAACATATTGCTGCCATTTCACACACTGGCATGAACACTGCATCCTGTCAACACACACACACACACACACACACACACACACACACACACACAGACCAATGGTTGCTTAGGCAACCGCAGTGTGCCATCTTTCTTTTTAATCAAAGCTCTCCGAGCTTCTGCATGTATTTCCATCACAACAGCTAGAGCCACTATCTGTTTTTACTACAGATTTGCATTCAATTTATTTTTACCTTTTCAGAGTGTCTTTGTTCTTCCAGTGACAGAAACACACCGAACAAGAAACATACTTCAGTAAGGATTTGCCCTCTTTTCGTGTTTGTATGTGTGATTTTGAGTGGCTGTGTGTGTGTGTGTGTGTGTGTGTGTGTGTGAGTGTGCGTGTATGTGTGTGTGTGTGTGTGTGTGTGTGGCAAATGAGGTGGTGAAGTTGGTGAGGGAGAGAGCAGAACAGAGGACGGTTCTCACCATAGACACCACCTGTACTCCACTCTGGGAGGCTCCTGAGAGCTGCCAATCAATCAATCAACATTTAATAAAAAGCCCTGCTGGTTTAGGGAGGAGGAAAGGTCACAGTAGAGTTGAGCGGGTCAGGGCAGGCACGGTATCTGTCTGTGGGGCACTGTGTTTAGTGGCTGGTTTACCAGAATCTGTACTAAATCTCTCAATGAGAGTTTTGGGGCGATGTAATGGTGTAAAGCAGGGGTGTCAATCACTTTACACTGTAAAGTGATCTGTGCAAGTGCACCACACTCAATACAATATGTCCTGAGCCGGTGGCTCTGTGAGGCTGGAGCAACAATGCTTTGAGCTAGCCAGCATGCTAACATGTTCACAATGAGAGTGCTAAGATTCATGACAGCAAAGCCTGCAACCCACTGCTGCCTCATGATTGGTCACAACATTGTTTAACATTGATAGGAATGCTCACCTGACTTTTGGCACATGTCACTCTGCCTACACGCTGATGTTAAACAAGTAATAATGTTCATCATGTTCACAATCTTAGCTAATGAACACATGTAAGTATCAGCTGAGGCTGATGGGAAGGATGGTTTTGTAAATATCAACCAGATTGAAATGTAATTCAACTATATCCTAAAAAAGTAGCATGTCAACCTAAAATCACAGACAAATACATAATGCAGACTCTAATGCTTGAATAGCCTTCTTAAAGCACATCTTCATCAAGCGTACATGCCAGCATTAAACGGATTCAGTCGAAGAGAGACAGAATGTAAAGCAATGTGAGGATAGCAGGAAGGCAATGTGCACAACGAAACCAGGAATAAAACAAAGAGCGTTGCCGACTCACCATCGAGGGCAGAAGGTCCTGAGTTCTTATTCTCCTCTGCAAGCATCACTTCCTCTGGAAAGCAAGAAGTCAGACCCCGATAAGAAATGAGCAGCCGATGATGGCTCAGATGGAAAGAGATATACAGACACCTTTTCCAACAATTACTACGACTATATCTCAATTGTGGTGGAACAAACAGGTTGCATCAGATAGTCATACGTTCGCCAAATGATAGGATTAGTCTTAAAGCTTAAAGCGAAGTATCGATTTTGCTTTTCTCATCAAGAGCCAAATCCTTGGTCCCGGTGAGCCGTGACTGGGACTAAAGCCACCTGCTCTGTCGATCCAGGCCCGGTAGCCGTTGAGCTCTCTCTCAATCTGCTGTTGGCGTCTCAGTTTCATGAAGGCTCTGCGGTTTTCCACCCTCTCCCTCTCCTTCGCAAATTCCCTGCAGAACAAAATCAAAACCACAAAATCACTTATTTGCTCTTTAAGGGTACAGGGATTTATAGTCACATGGATGAATAAATCCTCTTGGAGACAATCGCCGGGGGGAAATCTATTGTTGTTTCAGAACTCTTGTCATTGCTCATTCGACCACAAGAGCAGAGGAGAGGGAGCAAGGCAGAGGAGGTCTCCCACTGTGGATCCCCCATTAACCTTTACGTAATACCAATTAACTTGTATAGACCTTCACACCACGTACTGAAATAGCACAATTTGACTTGACAGCAGCTAGTTTGCCAACCACTCATCCAGCCAGTTAAAAAGCAGCGTACAGAGTGTTGTCTGGCTGCCAGCCTATAGCCTGCCAGGTCCTACTGACAACACAACTGTACTGTACTGTAACTGGAGCCATTTCAAGGGCCGTCTACTTTGAAGGATGTGGTGTAGCCTTGGAAGGACCTGAAAAAAACAAGGAGCGGCCCTTAGTCAGTTAAGTTACTCCTTTTGTCCTCTGTGGGACATGAGGCCGAAATGACATCCCTGAGCAATTTCGGTAACAGAATGTCTGTTGCAGTGTGGTGTTGCTAGCTCTACGCCCACCCCCCTAACCCCCTAACCTGGAGTGCCGGTGTGTGCTGTCTTTTGCTAGCTCCCCTAACCTGAGACAAATCTGGTTTGGGAGATTAAACTCCCACCAGCATAGCTCTCAAGCCTCGGCACAATGTCCAAGCTATCCTCATCAAGTGATGAAGTCAAAGTGCATCACCAATAAGTTTCAAAGGACCACCTCAAGGTACCATTAAGTAACTGGAAAAAAAAAAAAGCATAAATCTGTCACAAAAAGCGGAAAACCTTGATGAGTTTAAAATGAACCTGGATTGAACTTGTGAACATACCCGGAGAGGACTCCCAGCACAAGATTCAGGACAAAGAAAGAGCCGATAATGATGAGAGGGATGAAGTAGAGCCAGTTCCAGTTGGTGCCCAAGGCATCGTCAGTCTGAAACATCAAAATAAATTCTAAATTCAGTAAAATCACATCAGGCTGGAGCACATTCATGCTGCCATTGACAGAAATACACAAGTGTAGGTGTTTGGGTGGCTGCTGAAGGTTCCCGAGTGCAGGCAGGGCATCGAACAGCTACATCGTGTGTGTATTGATCTACACTGGCCTCATAGGAAGAGTTGGGAGGAGAGTGGAGGTACTGAAGCTGCTGTATGAAGCCAACATAGAAACAGAGTGCAGCATCTCTACTTCAGTCAGTGAGCCTGTATGGTCAGCAGTCCTTTTTTCAGCAGGTCATCCTCCCACTTTCCTCCCTCCTTCATTGTTCTTCAGCAAAGCTTATTCCGCATCACTTCAGACAACATAATACAATCAACCTGGCAAATCATCTGCCTTCATCCGTCTCAATGAAAACTGAAGGAGCAGGCAGCGGACTGCAGATTACACCCTGGCACAGCAGTTTGTTTTCGTGAATGTATACTTATGATGCTTTACTGAGATCTTTGGTAAAGGAAGAAAGGAGAAATGAAGTTATTGATTCATTCTGTGATTTCTATTTTGGTTTCCACATATTTTGGCGACTGACAATTGTGGTTTTGGGCTATGAAAAGTACAAATATTATTTTAGAAACATACAGTACACAGCTGTCCTTCTTTTGTCTTCTTCTTATGATTAAAACTGGCTCAAATAATAGAAATCTTTAGACTTAGTAAATACTTCTCGTTATATGGTATTGCCAAAATGTCCTGCTCATATAAAGGAGTGTTTGATAAATTCAGTTGTTTTTGGCCTTGGGGAGTGTTAACGCTAATAAATCAACTTCTGTCGAGTACTTTCGATCTTGAGTCGTGTATTTCCTTACTGGTTTGAAAATGCATCGGAAGCACTCAGAAATGTTTGGCCGAAACAGCTTCTGAACATACGGTATGTCCTTCCAATCTGATACAACACCAGATATTTTGCCAAAAGTAAATCACAGTACAAATGCCCATATGTTTATGAAATGGTTCAGTCTTAAAATAATACAGAACGGCTGTTCTGATAGCAACACTGCACTAGGAATAATGTATCCATGCATACTGTTACTTCGCAAATTTCAGACGCATTTCGTTTTGCAAAATGCGTCTCTGGTGGTATATTTTTGCAGGATTTTGCACACTGGCTCTATCTGAACAGGATTTTGTAACTCAAACAGAGGTGGACTTGATTGGACTTGATTTGTTGGATGGTCATGCAGGCAACAAATATATCAAATTAGCAAATGGTGCCACCGCCTTCCACTGCTTGCCTTTCTTTCTACATACGGTCTGTGTGTGTGTGTGTGTGTGTGTGTGTGTGTGTGTGTGTGTGTGTGTGTGTGTGTGTGTGTGTTTGTGTGTCTTCCTGCTCCTCTAACATCTGACATAGACGCTCATAAAGCACGTTGCAGCACCTCAATCCTTGTTACTCTACATCAGATAAGGACATTGTTACACTCATTATGAACGTTGTATAACTGTCAGAAGATTCAAAACATGTCCTCAGGCTTCTGCTATTGGACGAAGAGCCCTCGAGCATAAAAACGTTCAGTTTGCAACAGCATAGCTGACTCAGCCCGCTCTTATTCTCAATCGATGTGTGAACGGTCAATCACTGCTCTGAGATGAGGACCAGGAGGACTTGATGATGTCAGTCACACAGGATGACGAGACTACATCATATATACAAATACTCCAATACATCACGTAACCACGGAGTAATACAAATACTTTCAGAGACGTGGCTCAGGGAGACAATTTTCTGCTAAAATTGCCATTTTAAGGTCCTGCTTAAAGAAACGATTCACATTAGTTCTGTCTATTTAAATATGGGTAAACTATCTGCTGTCTTCATGTTCATATTCACACAATACATAGCAGATGTTTACACAGACATTAATCCTAGATTACATTTCTAAGAGATTCTGAAGCGTGCCATATTTCATGAGTAGTAGGTGGGCAGTCTGATCTCTGTTCAGCCCTTGCAGCATGTTGCAGCAGGTTTTACATTTCTCAGGATAGATAGAATAAAAATGGCAAGCTGAGAGCAAAACAAGAATCAACAGAGCACAACAATCACAGGCCAGTAACCCTGAGAAATAATATGAGCGGCACATGTGAGTGTGCATGTGTGTGTGAGCTGTCTTACATTGTAGAGTACAGTGGTCCACCCCTCCATGGTGATGCACTGGAAGACCGTGAGAACAGCGAACAGGATGTTGTCAAACTGAGTGATGCCGTCATTCGGGCCGATCCACGTATCGCTGCAGGTGTATTTGGCCGGACACTTACGCACGCCACACGGGACCTCGTACTCAGAGGAGTCCACCGTCTCGTTTTCTGAAAGGTGCATAGATAGAAAAAATGTGTCGTACATTGGGACCAAAGTTACCAACAACAGAAAACAGACCAATGAATTTGAAAGCTATCGTGCATTTAATCATTTTCACACTGAATCTGAGAATTTGAACATTTTGTTCTCACGCTTACTGCACAGTTTGAACCCACCCATGTACCCAGTGAGCAACGGTGCCCTTCATTACTGCTCTACAATTGAGTTGTGTGACAGTGATTTCTTAGCCTCGAAGATATCTTACTGGCCACGTGTCCCAATGTGCAGGAAGAATGAATTAAGAGTCAAAAGGAATGAAGGAAACCTCTCTGTAGTGGAGCAGCAGCGTCTGTCAGAACAGTAACGTGACCATTCAGTGACAGAATATACGCACTTTAGTCCGCCTTGTTATCCAACTGTCCATTCAGCTTCAGCGTGACGTGAACAGCATGGAGGAGGTTAATGACAGCTGTGAATGCACAATGAGCTATTGTAGAGCACCGCATTCTTTTTAATTATACAGGACAACACTGACAGTTTGGTTTGATTAAGCCTGCAGGTGCAGCCTGGCGTGCCATTGTGCGTACGTGTGTGTGTGCATTTGTGATTATGACAATGGCGCTGCTACCTAAAGAGCTATGTACACAACACGCAGACACACACACACATACAGTAGATACACACTCAATAACAACACCGTGAGCTCAGTCTCGACTCTTTGCTTTTCCTTATCTGATGCAGTTTGCTGACAAAAATAGTTCTTAAATTTGTCTTTTATCTGTTCGTAATTATCCTGTACAGATATCAGCTTATAAAAAGCATCACTCTGCATATACTGCATGTAATTGTGCAGCATGTACCTGTGTGCTATAGAGACATGTATGCAATGAGTGCGTCTGTACCCAGTATTCCAGGCTGCGGCGTGCAGGTGTAGTGCAGTTTGCCGCTGTAAAACTCCAGGCCGATGATGGCGAACATGAGGATCGCAAAAAAGAGCAGCATGCCGATCTGCAGCAGAGGAACCATGGCCTTCATTATAGACTTCAAGACTATCTGCAGACCTAGAAGTAGAGCACACAGTGAGTTCAAGTGATTTGTGAAACATGCCAGTCATGAAATGTAATGACGTCACTTCACAGCGATTGAAAGAATACATATTTTCAAGTAGAGCTGAAGCGCTTTGTCAATTCATTTATTTTAACAGACAATTAACCATCAACTATTTTGATAATCTATAAATCATTCAAGTAATTCAAGCAATCAATCATTGATTCCAGCTTCTCAAATGAATGTTTGCTTGTTGTCTTACTTTCTATGATGGTAAATCGAATATTTTGGGATTTTTTACTGTTGGTCAGACAAAACAAACAACTTGAAGAAGTTATCTTTGGTTCTAAGAAAATGTGAAGGACATTTTCACACATTGATATTTTACTAATCAAACCATTACTTTATTAATAACAAAGCTAATCAGCAGATTAATCAATCAGTTAGACCAATATCTTATGCTGATATTGGCCTGGAATGTAATAGAGGACATCTGTGATCCATTAATTAATTCAACCTTAATTTATAAAGCGTATACGACAGTTGCAAATGGACCTTACTTTAAAATTGTCACTCTCAAGTGTATCTAGCTACGCAGGCCGCCAAAACTGTCTTCATGGCTACGCACACACCGAGGGGAGTGAGACAATATGTTTCATGTTCTTCACTTAAGCAGTAAAAGGATATTGATGTAATGTGGCGCTTACTCGGGATGCCTGAGACCAGTTTGAGGGGCCGCAGCACTCGCACCGCCCTCAGGGTCCTCAGGTCCACCGAGATGTTCATATGGGCCCCTGCTGCGGCCAGGATCCTGCACAGGAGAACACAAACACACACAAACAGACACACAGTGTCACAGAGCAGAATTGTCCCCGTCTTTGCAAGATGCACATGAATGCTACAATTTGACGCTTTATAATCTGTTGCGGAGTGGTGTCAATAAGGGGACTCACACACACACACACACAACAACACAGTAGGGCCATCACACACAGTATTGGAGGATGGCTGCAGAGCTTAGATATGGAGTGTGAGGTCTCCAGCACGCAGAGGGAAAACAGAGAAAACAGAGAAAAACAAACAGGGATGTTTTTCGGGGGCTTTTGGCTGTTTCACTGTGTGTGGGCGGACGCAATTGCTGTGACAACTGCTATTTAGGAGCAGAACAAAGAAAGCAGCTCTGTCAAGGGAGGGCAAGACACCCGCAGGCTGGAGAGACATGAAGCTCACGGACAAACACGCATGGACACACACACACACACACACACACACACACACACACACACACACACACACACACACACACACACACACACACACACACACATGTCGCAATCACACTGACCTCTTATCCGCTTCACAAAGCCAGTCCTCCGAAAGTTCCATTTTTACCTCGTCTTGTTTTCTCTCATCTATTCCCCCGCCCTCTAAATACACCTCTGTGGCCTTCAGCCCTCAGACTGATGAGGAAAAAGAAAGACAGTGACCCCCCCCCCCCACACACACACACACACACACACCCCCCTGCTTCCTCATTAGTCTGCCCTCTTGCTTCCCTTTTCTCTCTCTCCTCTCTATACCCTCATATCCTGCTCTTCATCCCTAAACCTCACTCCTCTCACCTTCCTCTTCCTCCCCCTGTTTATACAACCTCCTTCCCAATTACACTGGCACCTTCGGCTCTGTTAATTAATTTTCCACTGTGCCGGGACACACATTTATATTCCTTTTACTCGGTTGCCTACCGAGAGAGAAACAAATAGATGGATGGATGAAAAGTAAGGTACAAATAAACATATGATCTATGTGCAATGAAATGTTAAAACAACATCTTACGGTCATTTCCTCTAAGATGACGGCATGACTTGATATCACACAGCTAGAAAAACAGCAACACAGACCCAGATACGTTCCCGTGACACAGTGGTGATAATGAGTGCGGCCTATAGTGTGAGGAGACACAGAGCGTCATCTGATTTAATTAACAGAAGAAAGACACGTAGAGAGTGAGAGGAAGAGAGAGAACGAGGTGAGAGAAAGATTAAAAATAGCTCACCATCATCCACACAAATACAGAAATAGAATAATTCTCATGAGTTTCACACCTCTATCTATTCCCTTCCCATTTTCACCCCAGACACGCCATGTCTTTGTACTTCTCTCCTTCCCTCCTTTTACCCCAATCGCTTCCTCTGCTGCCTCCTGCCACCTCATCCCCCACTTCCTCCATCTCTCAATCTTTCCTCAGACCATTAGTCAGTCCTGGCTGCTCTTTAGTTGTTATGGAGACGAAGGGATGGAGGGTCTAAAAATGGTCTGCCTCATTTAGTCGGCTGTTATTCAGGCGGATGTCCTGGGTCCCGTTTTTCTAATAACGACTGTTTGCAGTTTAGAGTGTTTTTGCTCTCAGCGTCCAACTGGACTCGTTCCTTTATTCAGGCAAAAGTCATGTTAGCGGACTTTGAATCGTCTGCTTGTTAAAGCCAAGGAAGTGTGTGTGTGTGTGTGTTCATGCTTGCAAATTAGAAAGAGACGCGACAGCTAGAAATAGAATGTTTGCTGCTGGTTCTCAGTCTTGTCTGTGTCTTGAGCTGCCAGTAGAACGGTATCAGCTGCTATTAACGCCTGCAGAAATACACCACGTATAAACTGTTTTGATTGGCTGTATGTGAAGAAATTCTCTGTACGCGTAGATGTGACATCTAACTTCATCTGTGTCCCGACACTGTTGTGTGTGATTGTTCCAGTTGGACAAAATGTTTACATGTATTGTGTAAATCATGCATAAACTCTCCCAAGATTACGGCGAAGCACAAGTACATGTACACAGCTCCTAAGAGCTGTGCGTGGTGCTGAAGAGGACGAGGAATTCATATTACAGTAAACTGGAGTCTGTAAGCCACCTTGTGTTGTACATCAAATGAAAAGCTTAACCAACGCTTATCTAGTACAGGCTGCTTCGGTCAGGAACTGGAAATTCTCTATCAAAGAATAATAATAACCACTTTACATACACAGTCCAGGCAGAAATAAGAATAATTTCATGAATATATATGAAAATATTGCCAAAATGTCCAGTGACGTACACTTCCCTCCACTACAGTGCTTTCCAATCACCATTCTGACGGCTATGCTTCACACTACTGCCGTCTGGACATCGGCACACATTGGCACCCTCTTCATGACCGAGATGAGGAAGGTGAAGGTCGGCCACAGAAACTGGCAGATGTAAATCAGCCACGGGAAGCACAACACATGGCTGATTTGGCGCAAAAGAAAGATTTATTTCCTCCCTGTAGTTTCCCTTCTCCCTAATGTGGGACAATTCATCCGTTGTTTGTATTGGGTTAGATCTAACGCTTTTTATTCAAATCATATGACTTATTACTTATATTATATCTTATTCATAGAGAATATCAGTCGTCATGATGACTAAAACATTAAATATAGACCTTCTGTCGGTCTGGTTTTTAAACAATGTTTGACTTGTAGCTTTCTATTGGTGCACCAGAGGCGTAAATATAAGAATATCCAAGAGTGTGTTCATTTAAAAACATATTTGTTCCCCCATGCACGTGTCTGCAGGCGTTATGCGAGATAGACAGTGCAGTGAACTGAGCCGATGCCCTGGTCAGAGTTGTCAGCCGTGATAAGTGAGTAACAATGACACGCCGTGCAGAAGTGACAGCTCGCTGCTGCGTGACAAATCTGTTGTGACAACCGTCACGCTGTGATACTGATAACGTTGTGACTTATTCTCCAACGTCACCGTCGAAGCTGCTAACTAATATGATATGAGCACACCTGACTCATCAGCCCCACAACATGTGCTATTAACACCACTGGTTTAGTGCATCACAAGATGCTGTTTAATACAAAAGCATAGAAAAAGTGATAGAAGATATTGTTGGAAAGTTGACTTCTGGGAGGTTTTCCACTCAACAAAAAGCAATATACCGTATACAGTATATAGTCATTAATTAATGTGTCAATGCCAATGTGTACAATCCAGCAGTATGACTTGCAGCAGATATCTGGAGGAGAGAATGTAGGCGTACTAAGCACAATGGAGAAACACACAATGAGCTGGTAAAAACATCAACTAATACAGTATAACACTGTGCAACTCAACCATGGTACATGCGTAGCCCCAACACTAACTCAAGACAAAAGTAAAGGACACTGTGGCCCCCCTTGTTTTGTTTTTAGGGGCATCTTGGTTTAACATGATGAAAGAATGACAGCGGGTTTTACAGCAATAAGACGGTGCAGGTTTCCCTTCTCTGTCCTCAGTCGTCATCCCTTTACTGTTGGTTGTGTTGTTGATATCTCCTGATGCTTCAGAACTCTCATACATTCCTATGTTATGAAGACCTGTGATTCTGCAGGACCATGAATTCATATAACTCCTCTGGTGGCCGATCCTACAGTGGGTGGTGTGTGTGTACAGCGGATCGTCTTGACAGAATAAGGAATTGTGTGGAGGAACTCCTACAGTGCTGCTCTGGTTGGTTTAGTTAATATAAGCCTCTCCACCTCCCACAGTGTGCTCTCTCATTCCTAACTCCCCCCTCATCCTTTTTACTCTCTTTCTCTCTCTCTCACACACACACACACACACACACACACACACACACACACACACACACACACACACACACACACACACACACACACACACACACACACACACACACACACACACACACACACACACACACACACACACACACACTCTGAACCCTTCTACATTCACACAAGATATTCAAGTTGTTATGCAAGATCAATTGTTACTGCTCCGTATATCGACAGCCTGAGATACTGGCCTAGCTTTACGTGGATCAGCCGAGTATCAGCATGCATATTGGTTTATGTGTCAGTTAGGTAAATGTTTGCTCTTTGGCCAGAATGAATAATTGATCTGGGTAAATTATTTATTAGCCATCTGTCAGGAGAGAGAGAGAGAGAGAGAGAGAGAGAGAGAGAGAGAGAGAGAGAGAGAGAGAGAGAGAGAGAGAGAGAGAGAGAGAGAGAGAGAGAGAGAGAGGTAAAGAGATAAAGAGAGAGAGCGAGTGAGTGAGGAATCTTAATTCAGTACAGTGCAGAGATAAGTCGTTGGCAGTGGCACACCAACTCTTTCTAGGTCTCAAAGGTTCACATACAGCATGCAAAACCAATGAGAAAATTGGAAATATTACATAATATCATATACACTGCTTACATACAGTATGTTTCTATTAGAAAACCCTCTCACAGGCAGGGCAAGAACATTGGTGAATTACAAAACAACTAATGGTTTTGAGTGGAGGAATGTGAACTTCAGCATGCAGTGGTAGAAGAAGTTTCTAGATCCTCACATTACAAACCAAAGTCCTGCATTCAAAATGTTTCTACTATATTATAAAGAAAACATATTTAAGTATCAAAAGTAAAAGTTGTCATTTTGTTGCAGAATTGCTCCGGTCCTTGCTATATTATTGTTTATTATATTATTGAATTATTGTTAATAATTATTTTGTATAGCCCAAAATCACGAACCACAAATTTGCCTCAGAGGGCTTTACGATCTATACACATGTGACATCCTCTGTCCCGGGACCCTCACACCGTACGACTGAGGCTGAGTGAGAGTCTTTGTTTCCCTACATTGTGATCTTGTAGTAATTAAAACTCTTCAACATTACTTCATTTTCTGCCACTGATAATTCTGGATCACGGTGCACTGAACACTGGAGACATTTCAAACTACCCGCAGTCTCTTGAATTATCTCTGATTCATTCATTCATTGGACACTCATCCATTCAATCTCGCTCCAATACATCCGTGGCCTGTAACCAAGTAAAGAGAGGAGATACGAGCTGGTATCGTAAAAACGTCTAAAAACAATTTCTCCAAATTAGCTCAGCTTGGTATTCCCATATGGACTGTGTAAAAAAATAAAAGAAGCATTTTGCAGAGAAACTGTGGCTGGAACAGAGCACCCAGTTTCTCCTGCCAACAACACTGACGGTTGATTGTGACGCCTCTCAGAAGACATCTGATTCTGGTTCAAACTAAAATGGACTGCCAGATAAATACTGCATCCCCAAGTGATCATCCCAAGAAGCGAGTTGTTATTTTAAATGAAAAAGAAGACTTTTCTTTGTTCTTTGTAGCAACAATTGTAGCAATAATAGGTTCAACCCATACATCACAGAGTCAGCAGTCAGGTTCAACCGTGGGCACCAAGGGCAGAGGTTTGTATATGGACGGTATGGACATGTCCCTACCAATGTTTTGGGAGGACAGAATCGTCCCTACCAATATCTGAGCATACTTCTCACATAACGTTTGCATTCTCTTCTATCACACCCGCACGGAGAGACTGAGCAGCAGAACCGGCTCGGAGCTTCTGGTGAGATCATCGGTTGTAGCACCGAACATTGGTAGTTATTTACTAAAAAGCCCACCGTCTCCGCTTGAAACTGACAGCTATCAATGAGACAGAAGGCAGAGATTGTGACATAAATAAAGACTTTTCCACCATAAATTAATGCAGAAAAATTCACCTGCTCAAAATCACCAATGTTGAAACCAAAGCTACGCCCCTGATTGGCATAAGGAAGAACACAGTTGACTTGTGAGTTATAAAGGGTTACTTTATTATAAAAGGGTCACATTAATTGATATATAATTAAACAATAAAAACGAGAATTACTAAAAGCTTTTAGAAATGAATAAATGAGTGCATCGGCTTCTGATGAAAATGTAAAAGAGTTAAAGCACCACAGTGTCGCATGAATGACTAATGAGGAACGTAATGAAAAAGAACAAGAAACAAAACAGCCGCAAGAGGTGCACATCTCTCCAGATGTAGGGACTTTGATTATAGTTATATGTTCCTAGTTTATATGCAATAGGATTTGTATGAGTATTGTATTTACAGCAGATTTATGAAATTCACGTTCAAGAAATTGATCGCCATTTTTGGAAATACACATATTTGCTTTTTTTGCCGCAGGTTACATGAGAAGATTGATTACTACTATCAAGTCTGTATGTTAAATAAGGAGCTGGAGCCAGCAGACAGCTAGCTTAGCTTAGCATAAAGAATGGAAACAGATAGAACAACTCTGTCCAAAGAGAACAGAAATCTGCCAACCAGGACCTCTCAAGCTCACTAATTGAGATGTTGTATCAATTGTTTTTACTGTTTTAAAGGGGGGGTTATGTGCCGAACTATTTCTTGGACCGGGACAGTAACTTCCTGGAGTCTCCCCTTGTTGCTTGGCAAGTGTTGACATATTTCCTCAAATGTGACACTGCTGCCTCAAAGGTTAGATGGAGGGAGACTTTAACTCCAGTTTGAGTGGCTAGATTTACATCTATTTACATACCACAGCTTCTTGGCACAAACTCAATCTCCAGAAATCCCTCTTCATGTAATATATGTTGCTATGAATCCGGTGCAGAGCGCGCACTTCAGCCCGTCTCCCTGTGAAGTGAACAACGTTTGTACAACTCAGCCTCGGTGTGTAGAGTGCAGTCTTCACGGCGCCGACGCCTGCTGCGCCTCCATCTCCGTCTGTCTTTGAACGATATCATTTCATTCTAAACTCCATCTGTAAGTTGTGGGAAGACTCTGCTCCCCGTGTATTTTGTTCATCAAGTCTTTTAACCAGAGCCTGAACAAATCAGAGTGAACTCACCAAAGGGTGGTTTGCCTGAAATTCGATTTGTAAAGACAAATTGCCTGTTTATAATTGACAAATGTTCCTGTGAATTTCTGTTCAACCCTTTTTTTGTAACTCTCACTAGTAATTTAACTGAATTTAATGTGACAAGAATTCCCGTTAACATCGAGGCCGCTTTCATCTCCGTGTAGCAGCTCATTTACTGATCAGATCCCAGACCAGACTGTAGAAAGGCCCTTGACATAGTCTTTGTTTCCCGGCCCACTCAGCCTCTTTATAACGGCTAGGAACATGAAGAGAGAGAGAGAGAGAGAGAGAGAGAGAGAGAGAGAGAGAGAGGGCATACAGGGACACAGCGGGAGCTTGTTAGACTGTCAACTCCCATCATCATTATTCACTCACTTAATCAGGATCACAGCTAAAACACCAATTGTTACTCAAGAGGATGTCATTTGAATGTCACTTGCTGTACACTCTGTCTTCATCTTACTCACGTACACGTTCCATGTTTTGTTTTGTTTGATTTGAGAAACAAAGGTTTGTTGAAAAGTGAAAGAAAAGTGTTGCCAACGCTCTGCCTGTTCCCTTTGCTGTACACACACACACACACACACACACACACACACACACACACACACACACACACACACACAAAAGCAGGTGAATAAGCAGATTCCCTCATCAGACGATAGGAAAAGACAAATCTATCCTGGTCTGGTCTAATTGTAGAGACATTGAGCAGAGAAGCCTCCGGACTGGAGCCAGTGACAGCCTAACCCGGGGCGGGGTCCTTCCTCACCACGGTAACAGCTCAGGGGGACATATCCACATCACGCTGTGTCTGAACTCATCAATCGATCAGACAACAGATGGGGAATAAGATCGAAGAGGACATGTCTGTCTCTGTATCTGTGGTAATGACATGAATGAAAATGTAAATACCTAAATGCTACTAAACTCACAATAGTCTTGCATTTTGTCTCGCTGGGCGGATATTAAGGGCGGTGTGATCGATGTGAGGCTCTCGTGTGAGCTCTCCCTCCTGGCTAGCAGTGGTAATAGAGTAGACAGAGTCCAGTCTTGACACCCAGTGAGGAATAAAGACTGATGGCTGCAGCGTCTATATGTTCACAGCAAAGAGGACGCTGCTTCTGTCTGTTAATTAACACTGGAGGTCTAAAGGCTCCGGCACAACTCCACCAGTCCAATGTTGAGCCACATGAAGAGGTATTCACCAAAACCGCCTGTAGAAAAGTTCCAAGGACATATTATTGTTTGAAAAGCAGTAACATAAGGATACAATGAGAAGACGATTAACTATTGAGACCTTTGAGACATGTTGAAACTCAGTATCAGCCTGCAAAATCAAACAAATTGCTCAATGTCTCAAAGTCCTGAGAATAAAGTATCTATTGTGTCATCTGACACATTCTGTATTTTACAATCTTTTTCTGAATGAGTCCTTTAAAGACTCGGTTTTTCCTCCCCTCTCTTCTTTCTCATTTTCTTTCTTGATCTGGAATTTAACTTGTTGGGTATTCAGTTGATATGAACGGCAGAATAAGCTTCAATTTCCAAAAGGAAAACAGAAAAAGAACCATGCTGACTCAGCAGGAATGTCAGTGATCCTAAAAAGACCCTGTGGATACCAGAAATGGAAAAAATGCTCTGAAATGCTATTTTTTTCCCCCCCAATCTCGTCATCTTTACTCTCATCAACTCCCTCTGAGCAAACTCCATCTCTCCTCCACTCTCTCCCATCCCCCTCTAAGTGTCTGGCACATAGTGGTGATACGATCCCTTGGTGGGCGTCGCCCCCCTGCCAACTCTTGCCAGTCTAATTGGAGGGCTTGCCAGCGAATGAGACTGCCAAGGTGCCAATTAGCACGTACGATTACACATAGAAGCATCCTTCTCATCTTCTCCAGCTCCTATCTCTTCTCTCCTCTTTACTTCTCTCCTGTTATGTGTTACTGGTTTCAACCTCCTCTTTTCTCTGACTTTCCTTCACAACTTGCCATGTAGCAGGAGTAACAGACTGGTGAGGCATGCGTGATTTCCTGAGAAAACCCACAGCCCCTCTATTTGAATTTCAGTCACAACAGTCCTCAGCTACACGATAACAGCCTTTAAAAGGAAACAGCGAGGGCAATCTGGTTCTTCATACGTCCCTCCCACTCACTCTCCCCGTGTGTGATACAGGCCATCTTGAAACACCGAGGCAGCTCGCTGAGGTAATCGTGGCCTCAAGCGTCGACACGTTAGCAAATGGTTCCATAATTACACATGTCCAAACACAATGTTGAGTGAGTCAGGGGTATCCACTGTGGAAAAGGTTCACATGCTTTGCAGTCGTGTATTCTTTCTCCAAAAGGAAAACAATTCTCCCACAACAGTTAAATTAGAGCTCCTGCCTGTAGGACTGAAGCATGTAAACCTTCAATCAAAGTCAGCTCAGTGCAGTCATGTGAGTTGAATCAACATCTCTATGACAATGTCAACAAGAATGATCATTATATGCTTCACGGGCGACAGGTTTTACTGCAGGGAAATGGTACTGAAGGTATGAATAACAAGCAGTCAGTGAGACATTTAGACTGATCTGAATCAAGGATGACACCGTGTGAGGCTGTGATGCTGTGTAGATTATAAAAACCTTTGAGAAAATGTTGTGATTCTGCATTATATGAATAAAATTGACCTATCTCACTCACCTCATTTCATATCTCTACTGTCGTCCATAAGAGAAGCATGAAAATATATCATACTGTGCATCATGCTTCGGATGTTACATGTTTGCATGCATACTGCATGTGTGAGTAGGAGTTTGGGGAGTCTGCATCTGTATTTGTAACACAGTCTGTGACCCCCTCCTGTCTGCAGAGACCTCCTAATTACTAACTGATAGACAGCACTGTGACTCATCAAATATTATCAGCAGTTCTCATGATCTTCATTAACTGTCTAATAAGATTGCAAACCTCGAGTGATGGCCTGCAGGTGAGTGAATGTGTCCGTGTGTGTGTGTGTGTGTGTGTGTGTGTGTTATAGAGAAAGAGGGAGGGCGAGACAGAGCGAGAACATTGTCATTAATTTGTCTTTGCTGTGGTCAGAATGATAATTTTCCGGGGGGATCTATCTGCAGCTCACTTCATCATGCTGAATATTAATAAAAAGAGAGCCGGAAGGCTCTTCCATCCAGATCAAGCACGACTCCTCCCTAAGTCACAATCGGCAGCTTAGATTCAACCCACAGAAAAAGCCTTCATTTTACTGCCATGTGAACGTTTTGAGCTTGTGTTTTGGACGATTCAAATGACTTCAGCCTCGTCACACACTACGCTCGGTACCAGGAGAAGCCAACACGTCAATACCTACTTCCTGATCTATACACAACACTAATGGAAAGGTGAAGTGTCACCCTTGGACAAGCCTTGATGTCTTCTTCTCTGTCCCCATTCAGGCAGGTGAGATTAGAACAATCAATTAGCATGTGTCTGCCTCACCGTGTCTATAATTAAGCTTCTAATTTTGGTCGTTTAGTAACATGCTATGCACGACAACTGATCAACAGGCGAGAGAAGCAGGAGGCTCTCTGGCCATATCTTCCACAACACTTCTTCTTGATGTCATCCCTCCCTCATGCTCTCCTCTCCTCCTCCTCCTCCTTCCTCCTCCAACGTCACACCCTTTCTCTCTCCAACAGCGGGTGGAGTATCGCTAAGAAGCCAGAGCTCGGCTCATCAATTATTGAACACCCAGAATCATGTAGAATTTTCTAAGAACCCTGTCTGCCAAGCCATTGTACTTCTGCGCTGTGAATTGATTAATATTTCATTTGTGTGTGTGTGTGTGTGTGTGTGTGTGTGTGTGTGTGTGTGTGTGTGTGTGTGTGTGTGTGAGAGAGAGAGGTTAATCTGCAGAAATTGAAAAAATGGCCTCTCTTTGCTCTGACGGTGAGGCACCTTTCTGGTAACTGCTGTAAAATGCCCTTTAATGTAACACCTTTCCCCCACAGAACAGACTAATGCAGACATAAGCCCCCCCTGGGCACTTAGGGGCATTAAACTACCATGTTATTGATGTACTCTAAGAACACAGAGTGTGCCGCCATTAGTGTCCAAAATCCTAATTTGCTACTCACTATACAGTAAACTATCGAGTGTTTATTTTCAATACAAAACGCTGATCTTGTTTCACAAACCTGCATTCTCTCACACACACACACACACACACACACACACACACACACACACACACACACACACACACACACACACACACACACACAAACTTTTCGACTCACCCACTGAGGACCACGATGAAGTCCATGACGTTCCATCCATTCCTGAGGTAGGAGCCTTTATGGAATACGAAGCCCAGGGCGATGATCTTGATCCCAGCCTCCAAACAGAACATCCCGATGAAGTAGGGCTCCGTCTTCTCCTGTAAGAGCGAAGCAGATGACCAGAGGGATAATGAGACTGAACACTGAACTGAAATGGAAGCACTGTGGATGAACATGTCACGTTTGGGTTTCTCGAGGATCTACAGGCTCCATCAGAGGCAGTTTAGACTCATCTGATTTCAGCAACTTGACAGAAAAGCGTGACGTGTGGTTGTGTGTGCAGATGTTTCCATGTGTGAATAGCTCACCAGTCTCTTCGACATGGGGGTTTTGTCCTCTCCAGGAAGGTGCTGCTCCAGAGCCAAGACGATACAGTTGGCGATGATGGTGGTTAGGATCATGTACTCAAACGGAGTGGAAGGAAGAAGTTAAGGAACTTTTAACTGACTTGGTAAAGTATGTTCATTTGAAAGGATAAGGCTGGTGATATTCTATGTTTGTGTCAAATCCCTTTTAAAGATCTGACTGTGGCTCTCAGACCATAAAGTCCAAGTGAATCTTTAGAAACAGGTCATGAAGATATACTTTCCTTTTCTAAAAAGGTTTGTTCATTTCCTAAAACAACCGCAAACATTGCTCCAAAAGGAGTACATAGTGCATTTGTTAGGGACTATTTTAAGCTGCAGATCTGGTGCAACAGGATGGGATCAACTCAAAATAAAACACAGTGCCCATGTTGTTGGTAATGAAAGAACATGCCGCCCAGTGCAACAATGGGGCTTATTTGAATAGGTTTTGAGCAACAATGGAAGTTTAAACACAGAGGAATAAGCCATATAGTACATTGCCAGCCTCACCCTTTAAGTAATAGATTTACAGAAAGGCAAATAGGGTCAAACACAAATGCGACGTGGTCTATTCACCAGAGCACAACAGTAGTTCAGGAAATGTACATAGTGTAATAAATGACACTAGAAGTCTTTCTTTGATATCTACAAACATCACGGAAAGTAAATGCTCTTAGAATAGAGAGGACAGATTAACACTGAATCACAGAGAAAAAAACACACAAACAATAATTGAGTTAATCACAGTAAACCAAACCTAGCAGCACTGCAATTACAATGTCATGTAAGCGTTGAACACTGATTCCTCTGTATGAAACAAAACAGAATTAACCTGCATGTCAGGCGCCTCGGGGGCCGTAGACACAACCAGACGCAGGCTAAACATTATGTGAGGTCAGCTGCAACAGACAGCGACACACAGACATCCACACGCACACACACACACACACCGAGGCAAACGGAGGGCTTATCGAGGAGGGATGATCGGGCGGACCTTAAACGTGAGCCCATAAACAGGGTCACTTACTACGAGCTTCACTGCCTGCTCGATGGGACCTGTGTCGGTTGTCGGTTCAACACCAGCCGCTCTGGGGTTGAGCTACGCCAGCAATGTGCTCTTTAGCTGATGCTCTGCGTGGGCAGTCCCCATCCTGCTGGCTATGTGCAGAAGAGGTAGGAAGGAAGGGAACTTAAATCCGCAGAGTGGAGACAGGGAGGGGAGAGCGGAAGTAAGAAGGAGGCAGCGATAACAGAAGGATGGAACAGGACAAAGTGATAAGGGGGATGACGGGAGATCTGTGGTAGAGAAGACAATGGTTATTTAAGAGTGTCAGAAGCGTGCTAAACCGGTGGGTGAGGAGGAGGCAATGGGACCAAATAAGACCGACACCGGACATATTGATGCTGCATCGGCAGCTGCAGCCAGCAGGGTTACTCAGGGATACGAGAGCTATGAGAAGCTAAATAAACAAAGCAAATATAATCTTACTCCCACCAGCCCGCAGGGATTCTAACTTAAACCTAGACTGAGCCAACGATTTGACTCAGTGATTGCAAGTTTATCGCTGAGAATTTTTTGGGAAAAACAAAACCACAGCAGCCATCAGCAATGAGTACATGATGTGTGAAAACAAATGGTTCAACTGCATGATCACTGTCTTAGGGCGAGGGTTTGTTTTCAAGAAGTAAAATATTTCTTAAAATGCAGAAATGCAGGAGATTGATTAATATCCTTGAATGTGGTTCAATTAAAGGCAGCAAACAGAAAAGTCTTCCGTCTTGATTTGATCTTGGTTCATAAGGTAGCAGCAGATCAGAGATGTATTTTGGCCCTAAACCATTCAGTGCTTTATGAACCAACAGCAGGATTTTAAAGTCAATTCTTTGTTGGACAGAAAGCCAGTGTAAAGACCTCAGAACTGGAGTGATGTGATCCACTTTCTTGGTCTTAGTGAGGACTCGAGCTGCAGCGTTCTGCTAGGTTTGGTTTACTGTGATTAACTCAATTATTGTTTGTGTGGTTTTTTCTCTGTGATTCAGTGTTAATCTGTCCTCTCTATTCTAAGAGCATTTACTTTCCGTGCTGTGTGTAGATATCAAAGAAAGACTTCTAGTGTCATTTATTACACTATGTACATTTCCTGAACTACTGTTGTTCTGATTGACTTGTTACAGAGACCTGTAAACACACCGTTACAGTAGTCCAGTCTACTGAAGATAAATGCATGGACAGTCCTCTAACCCTTGATATCTTCTTCAGGTGATAGGAGGCTGATTTAGTAATTGTCTTGATATGGCTGTTCAGGTTGAGGTCTGAATCCATAACTACACCTAGATTTCTGGCTTGGTTTGAGGTTTTTAAGTCACCACGCCCCGCATTCCCACAAACACATGCAACACAAACAGCAGGAGGGGGGGGGGGGACGCGAGACGGAGGCAAGAGAGAAGTAAGAAAGGGGAGGAAAGAGAGAAAATGAAGAAAGAAAGACAGAGGTATCCAAGGCAACAGGGTTCTCTTCCAGCCAAAAGTCAATCCTACAAGACGGTTACACACACACACCAAGATGTCAAAGTCTGGTTCTTTCTTATATAGTATTAAAAGAATGATTTGTACTTTAGAGTAGGGCTGCACCTAACGATTATTTTAATAATAATCGATGAATCGGATAAAAAAACAAAAAAGCATTAATTTTCCAAGTCATCAAAACTCATCAAACCCGACAATCAGGAATGAACAGCCTCACGTGACTGAATGAAATTATGATGAATGATGTAAAAAGTATTTTGTCTCTCAGTTCTCTCTCTCTATATCTATATATATATATCTATATCTATATATATATATCTATATATATATATATATATATATATAGATATATATAGATATATAGATATCTCTCTCTATATATATCTATATATATATATAGATATCTATATATAAAGGGTTTAGTCTCTCCAGCTCGCTCTGATTTTAATTGTTTCATAATAAAGTTATTGAGGGAAATATCAGATCATGAAAACACAAATCTTTCTAATAAATGAAGAAAGTTGTTTGTGGTCCTTTTGTTGTTCAGACTACAATGAACATATATTTAAACCAGATGTTGAATCAGAAAACTAATCAAATATAAACTAGAGTTTATTCTGTGATCTGTCTTCACTGTTTACATGTTGAAAACAATCTCATCAGTCCGATCGGCTGCAGCGTCCAATCACATCACAGATGAACAATGAGGGGGCGTGTCGGCCGTTAAAACACTTCCTGGAAGTCTGTTCTCGTGAGTCCTCGCTCCTCAGAGCTACATTAGAGCTTAGGGACGGCCGTCAATATGGCGGCGCAGAACACCGGCGCAGAACACCGGTTCGAGGAGCGAGGAAATGACAATTAAGAGACTTGAGAAGTACTGGTACAGTACCTGTCTGATAAATGGATATATAGTTATAAATATATTATTATATGATCTACATTATTATATTATACTGAATATTATTATATGATATATATATATACATATATTATACTGAATCCCGTGAGGGTGACATTAATAAGATGTCCTGACGTATTTATCAAAGTGTTATTTACTGCTTTTTTTCATGTTGGAATAAAGGTTAAATATTTAACTGCAAAGTAGTAATACGTGTTTGATACCTTCATTTGTTTGCATTAAATCATTCTGGGATGTTTGCTGAAATTGATTGGATGTGGCACAGCCCTACCTAGAACATGTTCCACCAGCTCCACTGGTGTGAAATGCTCCCACACCTTGGATGACTGAGGTCGTACTGATTTCTCTGCCTCCGCCATGTGTTTCAGAACATCGTTACGGGTCTCCGGTGGTCTTTCCTCGACCTCCGCTCTGCGCTCAACTCAACTTTTTTCAAACATCTCCGCGACTTATTGAGTGGCGTAATAGTCGCGCGACACAATGAATCGATAATGAAATTCGTTGCCAACTCTTTTAATAATCGAATTTTATCGATTCGTTGTTGCAGCCCTACTTTAGAGTAATTTAATTTGGTGATGGAACAATGTTGATCGGTGTCTTTATAGAGAAGAAGGTTCAATTAATCTGATATAAAAAAATCAGTCGATATTTTTAAACTATTATGCACAACTAAAGACGGTTTAGATCACTTTTCTCCTTGTTCTGCCAATGAGCACCTGAGCTAAAAAGCACATTAAACCTAAAATAACTTGTGTTTTGACCACTTTGGGGGTAGCAGGAAACATTCGCGTGTTACACATCCAGCAGATAAGAAGCAACATTCATTTAGAGTTGGGTTTCTGGCAACCCAAATATTCACTCTCATTTAAGCTCTGTATTCGGTCTCTGCCAACTCCTCCACCAAATTAGCTCTTTAGCTAAGAGGAGATTTTACTTTAGCTGCTAAATGCTCCACTACGTTCACCAGGTAGTTACTAGCTTTGACTGCCCGCTGTTTGCTTTTGATCACCTGGTTCCTTGTGAAGCGGACTGCACAGGGTATTCAGCCTAAATTTAAAGTTAGATTACAGACCATAGGGAGCAAAAATGCTCCGTTGAAAGGGAACTGTGAACTGCACAGGGGAAGAACTGAAAGTTTCTTCACTTTGCGGCAAGTTGACAAGCAAGATTATACAACATTGTGTCTCGCTGGACCGCAGGCATAGGGGCCATGATAGCCGAACCAATGTTGAAGTGACGGCTCTGTGTAACTTTAATATTCCAACAAACGTTAACGTTGGTTGTCAGTGCTAAAATGAGCTGCTGTACAGCACTCATGCCACAGCCAACGATGCAACGACCATGAGCAACAACAATTGTATCCGTTGTTGTTTCTGATTTGGCCTCGGAAGCCTTTTTGGGTGATGCACTCATTCGCTCTGCAATCACAGTAGCATGTTAGCTCATTTGCCCAGGAGCTTCCAAACAACAGATGAGTTCATCCTGATGTAACTGATGTTCCCTGACTCCAGACAGTTCAATAAACCCCATCTAATGTGGTTACATTCAATGTTGACTTTGGCACTAAATTACACACTCAACAAGTGTCTTAAACCAAACCCCTCCCCCCCTCCTCTGCGCTGCTCTGGAGCGTGACGCTGATCATGGATCGTCTAACAGCTTTAGCAGTGAGGTGTTTCGTGAGCAATCCTGTGAGTCACAGTGACGCTGGCACTCTGCCTCGACTCCTCAAACATGCGTGTAAAAATAGACACGGAGACAGAGCGTGATGCGCTGTGCATCTGTGAATACGCTCAGGCCCAGAGTGTAATCACCATTCGGAGTAAAATTAACTCCGTTTCCACCTGAGGAATGAGAAGACTGATAAACCACAGCTTACATTTCTATCGCTGTGCTGTTATTCAAATATGCACGAGGTAAAAGATGTGGTCAACTGAATGGATTTAACAGACTGCGGCAATCAAACGATGTCCAATCTGTCTTGGATTCCACATCACCTCCACAGCTCAGTGGTCTGCTTGAGCCGGACGATCAATCCGGACGATAAATGCGGCCATAGTTCAGTCAGTCCTATTTATACGCAGCAGCCCTGCGAGTAAACCGTGTCAACTCTGAGCCACAGCTGGCTCCAATACACACCTCTCTGTCAGGAAATAGGTGTATATACGAACATACCTCCTGTGATGTTTGGTGGACTGGTTTTATTACATTTCTGTAAGCAGATTTCAGACCAGTGCATATTGAGCAGAGTCCAAGGCCACATTTACTACTCTCATTTCTTCAGCTACACTTTGATTAAAGAAGTAAAAAAAACGCAAGCAATAAGCGGAAAAACTGTTTTTTGTAATTGGAGATGAATGAGAGTAGGACCATAGCAACACAAGGGTCACTTCCTTGCTAATTTTCCATTTCCATTTTTTATGCAAGGATGCAATTTAGAGGGAAATGAATGGTCTGTCTCAGGTCGAAGCTGGCTCTAGAGACATTTGCAAAGGATTTACAACTTTCAATGTACCCTTAATCAAATTAACATTCGTGAGGTCTAACCAGGACTCGAAATGCACAGACAGGCCTAAAAAAGAAGAGTGACCCATCCTGCTTAATACTTAACATGTCTACCATTCATATTTAAAAACTCAAAAGTCTGACAACCAGCAAGCATGTGGTTATTACTGTGTGCCATGATGAAACAAACTATTAAATCTAGCTATCAATTATTTAGAGGTGTACCTTCTCAATGGGAAACTTCCCGCTGCGGGGGATCCCAGTGGGGATCAGACAGGAGGAGCAGCTGTCAGTCCTCACCAGGCCTGCCACGCAAAACTCAGGCCGTGGACTTAATTACCCCTTCCTCTTCCCTGCCAGGCCTTGATCAGCCTTCCATCGACGACAACCTCAGGCAGGTACAGTGGGCTGACAGTCAGACACCCGCATATTAAAACCACCTCTTCCAAAACATATAAGAGAGAATATGAACTCATGTAAATCAGCATTGACGGAGTGTAATGCGCTCTCATGAGCCCACACACAGCACTCTGGCTCTGTATAATTCCTGAATTGATCTGCTGTTAATTGAGCCTCTTACAGCGAGGTGACAGCGGCAAGTTGTTTTTCAACTCAAGGCTGACCTTTTGGAGATGTCCTGCTGAGATAGTGAGTGTGTGTGTGTGTGTGTGTGTGTGTGTGAGAGTGTGCTGTTGTATTTCTATTTCTGTGAGGACCGATTTGAGTTTCAGACGATGAGAACAAGGCGGAAGTGAGAATGTTTGAGGTGGTTTCCCTTCTGTAAAGGCTACAGTACGACGGTAAGGGTTATGAATACAAATACGTTTATGTTAAGTTTAAGGTTAGGCTCAGGCTAAACTGCTAGCTTGTGAACATAGAGGAGCATTTAGAAGCCTAAGAGACAGATTTACCTCAGTTGGTAAAAACTAAAAAGTGAATAACTGCTGGATGTGTAAATAGGCAACTGTTTGCTTTAACAAGTTCACCATATTAGCTTAAAAATGCCACGTATGTAAATGTTGCGTTCACAACTTGTTTCTTTGGTCAGTTTTTGCCGGTCTAAGTATAATTTTGCATGCAGGGTACTTTACTTTTAATTTGGTAATAGATCTGAATACTAGTTCAACCACAGGGCATTAAGGTAAGGAAAGGGGCTAAATAATGCATTCCGTCAATGAGGGTCCTCACAAGTATAGAAATGTGTGTGTATCATTGCATATGTGTGTTCTCATTTGTGCTTACTCGTGTATTTACTGTAAATGAATCCTCCCACTCCAGACATGATTCACATGTATTGAAGAGAAAGACTCAGCTCAGCATCACTCCCCTCAAAACCATATTAGTAAACAGTGTAGTATGACTGTAATAGTGAGTAATTACTTGTTATAATAGTATATGACAGTGCGATCAGACATCATTACATATAATTCCTGTTAATGTGGGTTAATCAGATACAGTAGAGCTCATTGGATGTAATGAGACACTCCCTCCTCAACAGCACATTAACCTGGAGGTTATTGAGTCTGCTTTCCTTCTGGTCACTGCAGCACACATACTATTTGGATTCAAATTGTATTCTTGACACAGAAGATGTGCCTGTGCAATTATACCATCACTATTGGTTATGACCCAACCACTAGGGGGGTGAAATATGATATGATAACTAACACACACACACACACACACACACACACACACACACACACACCTCGACCCTTTTCTCCTCAACTGTTGATTGAAATTCATTCCGTCTCTATTTTTAATCACCTCAATAGATGGGCAAGCCCAGAGAAAACAACAATAGACAGCGATCAACTCTGGAGGCCCACGCATTCTATTTGCTGGGTTTTTATAATCAGTAGGCCAATCAGTCAGTCAGGAAGCTGTTGAATGGAGCAGAACAATAGCAGAGAGGAGGCCACACCTGGCCCGGACACCTGGTGAGCTGCACAGCGGCAGCACAAACACGCCACCGATGGACATTCACGTGGTGTCGTCCTCCTCAGCGACAGGCAGAGGAAATGATATAGTCTCTCCCCTTTTCAGTACATCATGGCAGAGCGAGTCATTGGGTTTAAAGAAACTAGCCATTAATGTAACATCATGATTGAAAATCAATACAAGTGTTATGTAATACAGATTTGGATAAAGCCACACCTTGAATTAACAGCAGTATGAGCGCAGTGCAGAGCGGCAGCCGTGAGCTAGCCATTGGGACATGCTAACATGCACGAATGCACTAAAAACAAGTGCAACCGGCCCGGCTATGTCAACATAGCACGGCGAAGCTCGGATTACAACGCACAAAGAGGGAGAGCGACTTCATTCTCTCAGGTAGACGTTATTCCACTACTGTATATCTTTACATAACAAATAGCTGTTTGCTGCTAAAGTAATCCTGCATGTAGCACCTTTAAGCAGGCAGCTGGTCAGGTTGGGATAAGTGGTTGAGTTTAAGGCTGCAACTCCCCACAACAAAGCGTTAATTACTACAAAAATGCTAATCACAGTTTCCCCAAAGTCCAAGGAGATGTCTTCAATTGTGTCGTTTTGTCTGATCAACAGTCCAAAACGTAAAGGTATTCAGTTTATATGTGATATAAAACAAAGAAGAAGTTGAAACCAGTGAATATTTGTAATTTTTGCTTAAAAAAAGACCAGAACAATTGCTGAATTATCATAATAGTTGTCAATTTTCTGTCCATCGACTACTCGATTAATCGACCAATCGTTGCAGCTCTAGTTGAGCTTGATATATTCACTGGACATAACTGGTCAGGAGGGACGGTGAGTGGTCTTCATCGCCTTTTGTTTACAGAAAAGATTTACAACCATAAAGCGTGAAACCCTTGTGTGTTCCTCTAATCCATTGACATCTCCTCCCCTTCTGCACTACTTTTTGTCTAGCTATAGCTACTGTCATAACCTGAGTCATAACCTGATAGATCATTCCATACACTTTTGGATTATTGACCTATAAAATGGTAAAATAATGTCACTGGTACACTCAAGTCTGATTTAGTACTTGTTGTTTCATGTCCTACTCTACCTAATTCCCTGTTGCACAGTAATGGATTCAATTTAAATGAATCAATCAATTAAATAACCCCCCCCCCAAAAAGTAATTTATCACTCAAGCGACTCCCCGACTGAACTCAGATGAGTATCTCACACTGTCCGTTTCTCATGTCCTGCCCTGTGAGTGCTGTCCATGGTGCTGAAAGCGACATCGGGGTCGGACACTAAAGATAATTTGTCTGTTTAAGGACTTTGGTTTTCTGTGAAATGGTGTGCACTTGTGGAAATATGATAGATTGTTCTTGTTTATTTGTTACACTGGGAAACAGTTTACCCACCTTAGTAATCCACTCCTACACGACTCCTTTCACATCTCCGATGAATGCGTTTGTGTATTTCACACATTAGAAAAAGGATATGGCCACTCAATGACTTTCTTGGCATACTTCCTGACCACGTTGTCCTCGCCAAAGATGAAGAGGGACCTGTTGACGGTGAAGCAGTTCTCCCTGACCGGGATGGGGTTGTACAAGGCCATGGTGCGGGCACGCTGCGCTTTGGTCTGCTTGAAGGCAGGGGAGATGCCACCTGTGGACACGGCCGCCCCATCGCGGTTCCGGTTGCGCTCGGACCCTCCATCACCGGAGCTCAACAAGCCCGGGACGTCGTCTCCAAACCGGGCCATTCTGTTTGGAGGGGAGACGGGAGAGGAAAAGGAGGTTATAGTCTCCTAGAAAGCAGGGCGCGGTGCTGCGCTAGGCGTGAGAGCGGCGGAAGGGCGAGATCCTGACCAGTTTTAGTCCATCGTCAGTTTTATTCGCAAAAAAACACCGAACTCAGTGTTCCACAACTTCAAAATCTGTTCAAAAACAATCACGGATTCATCTCCAGTCGGTCCAATTAGAGGCGCTCGTCGATTTCAAGTGCGCTCTGCGTAAAACAAAGAACACAAATCCAAAAAGTAATTCAATTCCGCCTTATTTAACAATCTGTCGTCTTGAATTAAGCTGTAAAAACGGATCTGATTCACATCCAAACACTAATATCTCAAAGAAGGCTGCAACAGGTCACGTCTTCAGCCATCCTCAGTCCGCTGAGCGAGAAGCACGAGAGCAGGTTGATCCATGGGGTTCTTAAATAAACTAGCGGCGGTCCTCTGAGTAATTCAGAGCACATCACTCCTGTCTCCCGTCTCCTCTTCTCTGTTGACCACCTACCACAAGAGCACTATCCTATTGCGTGCGTAGGACGACCGGAAAAAAAAAAAAAAACTTTGGCATTTTCCACGACATTCCCCCCCCCCCCCCACGAAACAACGCGAACAAAACAAACTGTCAACTACGTGTCACGCGCAGGAAAAGAAAATCCTCTATCCGTCTTTTCTGCATTTGGGATAGTGAAAGAAGTGTATGTACCTTCCCCACCGCACTGTTCGAGCAGAAGGAGAGAAGACAGCAGTGTCTCCTCGTGCGCCATGCGCTTCTCCTCCAGCCTCCGTTCAGCCCCACACATGCACTTCAATCTGCTGCAGATTTGAGTTAACAAAGCACGTGTTAACGTACAAATCAGGACAAACAATTAACAAAGTCACGATGTGATGAAGACACATATTAGGTGCCTCCATCTTGATGAGTTGAGATTATGTAAACCAATTAAATTGAACATTTGGCAGCTTGTAAACCTGTTAGGCTATTCAAGATATCAAGACCAGCGCTGGCTTTAATGCTTTCGCTGAAAATGTGGGTACAATTCTTTGTAAAATACGAAAAGTTTACTTTGGGATCACTTCAGCTTTTTGGTGTGACTGGTCAGTATAGGCTACCGTTTGAAGAGGGGCCATGCTGTGATATTTGATTCTGATGTTGTTCACCCCGCATTGGTCGTCCGGAAGAGCAAACTGAGAAGCATGGTCACACATCGAGTCTGCAGGAGTAAACACCTGTTGTGAAAAAAAAGACACTCAGGAGGACAGCAGCAAGCATCTTTGACTAATTACAGTGTTCACTACCTACTATTGAGAGGCTTGATCGTGAGGGGGAGTTGTGCTGCTGTGTGCTGGCTGGAAGTGATCACATCTACTCTCATGAGGATGAAAGCTTATTACAATGAAGAGGGGGGGGGGGGGGGGGGGGGGGAATGTTACATCTGTCAGATCTGAGAAAATGTATCAAGCAATCATTAAGAGAATTGGCTTTAAGTGGCTCAAGTAGCTTCTTCCTCTGTGCACAGCAGAGCTTTGTGCTAAAATCAGCATGCTAACAATCTCATTATAATAATGCATTATAATATTAGTTTGCAGGTATTTGTATTTGCAGGTAAGTCTTCAGACAAATACACATTTTGACCTAATGTCATCACTGGGGTACATCTGTACCAAATGTGATGGCAATCTATCCGATTGTTGTTGAGAGATTTCACTCAAAACCACACGTGTGAACCTCATGGTGGCGCGAGAGAAAAAGCCATCTGTAAAATAGTTAGAGATATTTTAGCATGAACCAAAGTGGTGGATCAACTGACAGACTTACTATCACTGTACTGTATGTTTGTGTGTAACTTGTTATAATTGAGTCAATCACAAATACTGCCAACTGTCCAGCTGCTGTAAATATGAAGTGTGTATTAATCCACGGCTAAAAACAGCCAATAAATGCACTATTTACCTTTATTTCAATACCATTTGCTAAAAACTACAGTGCCCAGCTGTTTTAAGAAACTACTGAGCCTGCTTATTATGAAAAAGAGCAACAACTGTCCTAAACGATGTAAAGCATGAAGTGAACAGCATCAAGCTGGGAGAATCAGTGTGAATAACAATTTACCAGTGAACTGATGTTGATGGAAACAGAAGTCAAAGAGAAGACGAACCACAGGAGAGAGGTAACCACGACGCTGACACTGATGGGTATTTAGTGGTATGACGAAGGCAGTGATCAAGGGTGTGTGGCCTCCAACTCATTAGAGCTCAAACACATTATGGGCTTTAAAAATAGAACACATAACAGACCGATTTCTGACATCTCCTCGTTATAAGCGATGAGAAGAGACGTACAACTTGTCCTATAACGGTCTCCTCCAGTTATGAGGCAAAAAGACTGTTGAAAGATCACGTTTCACTTGTTTTTTTGTTATTTCAATCTCGGCTAAGTGTGATAGAAATGCGACTTCTGCCACTTCCTCTGTGCAGCAGTGATACCATCACAGTGTTTTGTGCCAGGAGAAGAGAGCGGAGCAGCCACGGCTCTTTTAGCTGAGAGGTGAGGGGTGAATTATGGTAATTAGACGTTAGCAATAGGGATGATTAGGGTGGAAGGACAATGGTTCTTTCCTGGAAATAGGCAGAAGGCAAGTGGGTGGAGTCTCTTTGTTGTAGACGATGCTTCGAGTTTCTATAATTAAAAAAGGTATTTTTTTGAAGGACTAGTGAACCCAAGTGAAATATGACTTCAATGTTTTTGCTGGAAGGCTCAGATCAATTAATCACACGTTCAAATTGACATCACTGGCCCTAAAGATAGATGGTAGGTCTAATAAAGTACACTTTATAAAGAGCTTATAGGTTGTAACTAATGGCTTTATTGATGGTTAATAAACAATCAACTAATGCTTTATAGATCAGTTATAAGTCATTGACAGCAATAATATTTGGGTGGCAAGGTTGTGAAAAATCCCTTTGTCCCTTTGTTTGACGTACAGTCTGTAATGATAACTCTATATGTAAAATGATTTAACAGGCGCTGGATCATCATATGAGTTTTGAGTATTACAAACATAACAGCAATATTTCATCTTTAAATATAATGGTTATTGTCAATACCGGTATATCGCGACACCACTTATTCTAATCAAATTAAAGTTACACTTAATTAAGCATTCATAAGCAGCATATATACATTTACTACATTATTTTGAAGCTCACTATAATGTAGTTGTAAGCAGTGTTTATTCATGTATTTGTTAATAACTAACTCCTCCTGTGGGAACCCATAAGTGGAAGCTGCTCTATAAACAGACAATATAGTAGAACACAGTTGTAACAATTTAAAATATAAAACAAGTCTTCATAGAAGTAATAATCGCTGACAAACACTGTACATTAATAAACGCATACAATTTTCTCATATCTGCTACCATATCATGCGTTAGAAACCATTTATTAAATCATATATTACTGCTAATAAATGCTAAATAGGGGGACTTGAAGTAAAACGTTTTCCCAATTTAGATTTCCAATTAAAAGACTCCGACAGCTACAAGTGACGAAGAAGAACATCTTTCTCACAGAGGCAACAGGAAGTCTTACAGGAACCCTAGGATATATTCAGCTGCATTGTGCTCTCTATGCTTCTATACCACTGAAGGTATATATTGGTGGAGACATTTTGACATTGCAGATGTGTTGTTTATGTTGGAAAGTCTTCTCCTCGAGCCGAGGAACACAGGGTTACCAAGGTTACTTGCTGTCGTGACAGCAGGTTGGCGGTCCGTGCTTCGTTAGTGGGACTTAGTGACACAGGACCGAGGTGAGAGTGACCAGAGATACCTGCTCGTACCCGAAAACCTGCTCATAATCAGGCTCTCCGCTTAATAGTCCTGTAAACTAAATGAGCTTCTTAACCCCAAGGAAAAGAACAGCCACGTGAAAGCCCACTGGAGAATTCACTTGACACACGTTCGGTTGTCATATGTGAACATTTGCTGCCGACGTCTTTCCTTTGAATTCACATGCCTTCTCACGTGGCTCATCCCTCTTTGCTACAGTGTAGCGTTTACTGTCCTCACAAAACCATAAATAGATTAGAGCTACAACAGACACAACCGGGATGGCCAATTTACTGTTTGTGCACGTTTACTCAACAAGGCTTTAATTGACAAACTTAGCCTGTTGGTGATTTTACATTTGCTGGGTTTTGTTTAAAGGTTAGTTTGTATGATTAGTCTGGATTTTTGCAACCAAGTCAGGTAGTTGAATATTAATAATAAGTAAAAATAAAAGGAAAGATTAATCATTGATTAAATGACAAGTAGTGTAATTGGAGGAGTGTAAGTGTGAGTAACACGTAGAGCAGAAGACACATTATTGACTCAGTGCTTTGAGACAGACGGGCAGACGTCAGATAATCTGTGTGTCTGTCTGAGTAAGACTTGTCAACACATTTCCATCATGCGTGAACGCACTTGTTTACATGTGCAGGTACAATTTTAGATCACAGTGCACTTACAAGGCAGTGTGTGTGTGTGTGTGTGTGTGTGTGTGTGTGTGTGTGTTGTGCCTGGCTACGAAATGCACCATAAATGGCTCATTTTGGCAAATACTGAGCCGTTGTTTGTTTTGCTATTACATGCAAAGGCATTATTCCAAATGACACAGCCCGCACAAAAACGGCACACTAACAAATAAAGTAATTTATGAACCACAAAATAATCAAAACATGTCAAACAAATAAATGGGAGCAATCGGTAAAGTCAGCAGCGTAGGGAGCGGATGAGTGGAAATGCGCTGCTCGGGTATTGTACTGTAAAAAGCAAGAGAAAGGAAACTGAAAAGCCACAAGCGATCTACCCCACAGACCCAGAGGCCTGATACAAGATGCATGCGGCACCACCAGCACAGGTGTGTCCCCTGTCACTGATTACTTCAAACAGGTCTGCAGCCCTGGAGCCAGAAAGCGCCAGCAAACGCACACCAAGCCAACGGGCCGTCACACAATTGATTCAATTTTCAGAAATGCATCAGCACAAAAACAATCTGTTCACACAGCTGATGTATGCTGCTGCTGAACGTCTGACGGGCGAATGAATAGGAGGAAAACAGAACAACCACACTGGCAAATGTAAAAACTGAATATTTCCAGTAGAAATGAGCTTGAAGCACAGCTGGAGACGTGGATGACCACATGTTGAGCCGCTGCTGAAACAACTGTATTGAATGGAAATGTTGTGATATTATTCACCTCCTACAACACCTACCTAACTGTAGCGTCAGTATGCGTCGAGTGCTGTGTTTTCATGTATTAACTTGTACATCATGTGATGCTCAAATCATTCAAAAAGAAAAAGAAAAAAGTAAACCTCTTAAGTTGCCCAAAATAACCGCTGTGCTGGGTCAGTGTGCCATCGGCCAGACCCCAGAACGCAACATGACACAGAAAAGCTCCGGGCAAACAGAAGGACAGACAGACGACAAAGCCAGACCTATTGATGTGGCGAGATGAAGGGGCTGGGGGATCGGACTATATTTAGCTTCATTGAGATGCTAATGGTTGGAACATGAGAAGTCTTTTGTGTATGCGTGCGCGGGTGTATGTGTGCCTTTGCATGTTTTCTGGGTGTGTGTCAACGATGAGCTGTAGCTACAAGAACCACAATTAAAACATGTCTGGGCTTTACATTGGGAACGTGTTTTTGATCATAGAAACAGGAATAATTACAATTGGGAGAATTGGCAGAATCAATAGTCGTCTCTCTGCAATAACATTGCATGGAAATAGCAGCGCTGCTGCTTTCTTTCCTGGCCTTGATCAGCGCCCAAAGGAAATGTGATGAAACATATTTACCCTGCGGCACGATTTCTCTGCCTGTCTGTCTCTCTCTGTCTCTCTCTCTCTCTCTCACCCTCCTCTATCTCGCCAGCTGTCTTACGCTCTCCCCCCTTCTCTCTCTCTCTCTCTCTCGACCCAACCCAGATTTCTGCCTTCCACTGTTGTCTTCCTCCTACTTGTTTCCTAGCAACTGAACTGTCATGCCCCCTATTCTCAGCCCTGTGAATTTGTCGCCGTAACCCTAGATTTTATGGAATAAGCTATATAAATCATCGTTCCCCAAGGAGGGCTGAGTTATGATCGTTGTCTCCAGGCAAACGACTCTGGTACGAGCATGTTGTTAACCTGGTTTCTGACATATTTTAAAGTTTAGAGTGGTCGACGCAACAGTTGGGCAGTGAACGGTGTGCTGCGATCAGCCACCAGATAACAGAACAAACATAAACGCTGACATTCATACGGCTGTCTGAGACGCTACATCAATTTAAGTGACTTCATTTAGAAAGATAAAGGATTTTGCTACCGGGTCTTTGGCCCGTGGACTTGATGAACTTGTTGACTGAGAGGAGGACGAGCTGTACACTGACACGAGGCTTCACGCAGCTTTGAGGCCCAGGGAAGCTGAGCAGCAGATGAAAACACTGCAGTGCAGCCTTCGACAGCACACTGTTGACTTCATCTTATTTGACTTATTTAAATAAATAAATAAATGTAAAGATGAATGCCCTAATAATAATAATTGTGAGGTGGAGAAACCTCTGAAATAGCACTAACCCAATCTATCATTTTTGATAAATGTTGTCTCATGTTTGTCCTTCTAATACAAAATTTTAAAAAACAAAACAAAAATAATTTAATGATTTTGGGACAGAATTTGAATATCATTGTGGGAACACTTTTGGTTACATTTAGATCTAAGATTGTACCTTTTAGTGCCCGTTTCTTAAGGCTATGTGATAGAAAAAACATGACGTCTTTAAATGAAGAATCAAGTTATGAAAGACATAATGAAACAGTTAATGAAGGAATCAATTGTGCAAAGAAAATGGAATGTCATGGCAGGTTCAGCAGCTACCTCCATCATAGTCCAGGAGGATGACATTTTCAGCTCATATTTAATATTTAATAGAAGGCCAGTGACGGGTTTGTTTATTAGTATGACACTAATGTATATGTGTACTAACGCAACTGTCACATTATGCATCCTAAATGATGTCTAATGCTGCATATTCCCTTGAATAAAGTCAAGGGAACTACGATTGCTGAGCAGTTACCTCCATCTAGTGACGAACAGAGGTACGACATTATTTAATGGGACAGAAAACTCTCCATTTCTATTTGGATATGTGGAGTTCAAAGATGTACACGTAGTACCAAGGACCAGGAGTGTCTAACAACTGATTCTATCGTCTGACCACTTTGTTGTTACTCATCTTTCTATATTTTCATACAAACTATTAACAATAGGAGGATATCTATGTTCATGTAACAGCGGCCTCGGTTCGTTTTTATTTTGCTCAGTCGGCCCATGATGCATTTCTTAGGAACTTTCCAGACCTGCATTACAATTTATTGTACATATAACAGATCTGAAAGTAGCTTAAGAGGAGGAAAACAAGAGTTTGCAGAATAAACCCCTTAAAATGTAGTTTTATTGTTCAATGAAAATAACACATTTAGGTGATTTTGGGTACGTGTCTGCACAGCGTTTATGGTCAGTGGTTTGGAGACCTTTCTTACTCCAAACATTTCAGAAAGACTCCATTAAATCCTGATATACAGTAAAGAAGCGGGTGGGTTAATAAAGAAAAAGCCATGAATAAGGATTTGTCAGTGACTGATTGGTGCTGCAGCTATTTACATTTTCATATTAAACCATCCATATATCTATCTGGCTCAAAATTTGAGTGTTAATAATCAAACTGGCAGCCAGACGGATCAATACTGGCACAGGCGGCTGTATATTTATCACAGAGGTGTGCAAGGGCCTGCCGGTCATAACCAGAAGGCTGGTAGGCTGGTGGATACTTTACTCGGATTACTACGACAGATCGGGTATGCTTGGTTTTTCACTCTACAGGACAGACTTTCACCACATCATTACCTAATGGCTTCTTAAGTGGCAGCTGCTCTGATCTGGAAAACATACTGTG
Organism: Leptoclinus maculatus; assembly: GCA_032191485.1. NCBI lineage: Eukaryota > Metazoa > Chordata > Actinopteri > Perciformes > Stichaeidae > Leptoclinus > Leptoclinus maculatus. Next base: position 32,339,432 of record JAVDOI010000004.1, read on the forward strand.
CAGACAAGCCCGACTGAAGCTGCAGTGAATCACTAAGACAGTGGATTATGAATGGCCTCTGGTGGGCAAAACAATGCTCATCTAACACACACACAGGATCAAATCAAACTTTGGCTTGAGATGAATGATTCATCAGTTCTTTGTGAGTTTGCAGTCTCAGCCGCTGCTTCTCTTTATCAACGTTTCAGCATGCAGGGGGAGTTAAAGTGTGCCAAATTAAACCCCCAAAGAGCTTTACATGTGCGAGTTGTCATTTTTTGTTCTCATTGTGCATCTGCATGAATAATTCTCCAGAAAATCTATTTCAATTGTTCCTCTCCTCTTGTAGATCCCTCCAGTTGGATTTTGATGGCGCGTTTACCCGTTTATTTTAAACAACATTGTGAACAGATGATTACTTCACAGGCTACAACACAATCCATTTGTGTTGTGAGTGCATGAACGAGCCGGTCTGTGCACTAGAGAGTTCTCAGCAGCTCCACTAGAGGTCACAGACACAACGCTGAAGCCGCAGTTCGCTGCTGTGTTGGATATTGATGACGACTCAGTTTGCTTACCCAGCATCCTTCATCCCATTTGTCAGAACTACTACCCTCCTGGAGCAACATAAGTCACACAGCTGCAACATTTGGGCTCCCTCTGGTTGTGGGGAGGGGGAGGGGGGGGGGGGGGTGTGATGAATATCTTGCACACACACTTCGGGCGTGTCTCTGGCTTGTTTCCCTGCATAAGTCTCCAACAACGGATAATGTGTGTATCTTGATGCTGGCCACATACTCCACAACCCACTACCGAATTGTAATCTCAAAATAGGTGCCAAGAAAGGCTATTTGATATCGCTGAAGCGCCGCTCATGAGCCCATTTGGCTTGAAAGCATCAGTGACTGAAAGAAATCCTGTCGCACTACAAAGGTATTATTTTGCTCCAATAAGCTAACAGCATTGAACTCTCGCACATAAACACGTCGTCTTTGTATACACACACACACACACACACACACACACACACACGCACACACAGCAATGGAAGTAAAGTATTAAAGTTTTGTTCTTAAATGGTGAAATCAGCCTGAGTACAGCTCAACGGCATGATAAAAAGAACCACGGAGGACTGTTATCACATTCAGTGGACATTTTCCATCTAAATCCTGATAAAATAATTCATTATATTAGCTTTTCCAAAGAAGCAATGACATGTTGTTTGTGGGGGAGTTTTCAGGAGAAATGTGATTTGATTGTATTTCTGATTCAACTCGACATTTACCCGACAGTCAAAGACCGAAATCACTCCCTTCCTCATGTTAGCGAGTAGCCAGTCCCTATTTTAAAAGGGGGGTTTAAAAGGTGTCACTTCTGCAGCCAAACATCATTACATGAGGGTGTTTTATTTGTCTGTGTGCATGCACACAGGTTGGCAGGTCCCATTGCTTCCTGTACTAAATGGTTTAATATCAAAGGGCAGAGTGGGAGGTCAACACAAAGTGCTGCGTTTCCCATCAGAAGCTGTGCAGCAAACCAGCTGCTCAGAAAAAAAAGCATCTTTTCAGCGTATAAACCTTTCTGTGAGTAAGTCAAGTTAAATAATTATCTAACATGAATTCATTCTTATGGTAGCTTTATGTTCCTCACGCGGCTTTCTGTGTTATTTTCGAGAATTACAGTTAAGACCGCTACACTTCTGAGAGCTTTCTCATTTACACATAAAAGTCCATCCAGCACAGAGCCTGAAACATTATTTCAAGATATTGCTCGAAGCAAGCACATTTATCGCCTTATCAATTATTAAACAGATAATAAATGCAGTAAGTGCCTGCAAACCATATGCATTTAGACTCCTGTTTTTGGTGTGTGTGCCCATCTGAATGTGATTGTGTAATAGTAAATAGAGAGAGCAGGCTTGTGGTGTTAAATGGGAGGACCTGAGGCCATATTTCATGGAGAAGTCCCTCAGGATATTCAGCTGATGTCATAAAGCAGGGCATGAGCCCAGAGATGCATGTTAGTAACATTTAGTGATACTGAAAGAACGGGGAACAGGTAATGGGGGCATGCAGATGGTCCTCTGTGTTGAGTCAAAATATAGGGCATGTGGGGGGGGTGTTGAGCTCTGAACTAATATAACTTCATAATGTAATCACAAAATGACAACATCAATCTTTTGGTCCAGATTGAAATATCTCAACATCTAAAAGATGAATTGCCAGAATTTTTTGTACAGACATTCATGATTCCCCGATGATGAATCCTAATGACTGTGGTGGTTTTTGGTGTCTCTAGCCTCACCATGGGGTTTGTGGTTTTAAGTATAAAGTCTCAACAGCTATTGTTATGTCCACCTCAGGATGAAATTTGGTAATCTCTTAATTTTGCATTTAGCACCATCATTAGGTCAACATTTGTGTCCAATACTTTGTTTTATGTCCAAATGTCTGCAAATCTAATCACATTCCCTTCAACCTCAGTTGTGCTCTGTGTTTAACACACTAATTAGCTTTGTCAATTTTGGCACGCTGACGTTAGCATTTAGCTCAAACCGCATTATTGATAGTGACAACAGAGATCGACAGGTACGTGACAACAGAGATCGACAGGTACGTGACAACAGAGATCGACAGGTACATGGGGACAGTGAGAGGGAGGGGTGGGTGACAAAGGTCCCCAGCCAGAATCGAATTGGGGACATTGTGGTGATAATACAATAAAAATATATGGTCAGAAAAGCTATTTTTAAACACTAACTAATTTCATCAATCTTTGCATAAGAGTTAATCACCAAAACCAAAGACAACAATGACTATGCCATAATTAGAGCAATACAAAATAAATGCTATTAATCGATGATAAGGCATTATGAAGTCACTCACACACACAAAACTAATTCTGTCAGTTTCATACCACTTCCCTCTGCATCGGTCTGTCCTAAACTCTTTCCCACCCCTCCAATGTCTTCATTCTACACCCCAGAGCAAGATGTAGTCAAACTCAGACACCATCATCTACTGACGTAGCACACAGCTCGGTGAACTCATGAACTCTCTCTGCATCTCTGTGATGGTCATCAACAGTGTCAGTTTGCAGGTTTGCCACCCAAACACAGAAAGACGGACAGAGGGAGAGAGCAAAGGAAGAAACAAGTGCGGGTGGAGGGAGAGTGTGAGACTGAATGCAAGCAGCAGTGGATCATTCTGTCACTTAATGAGAAGCGCTCCACCCTAAACCCAGTACAAAACCAATACATCCTTGTCGCAGAACAAATATGCCAGCTTGAATGAAATAAAAACATTATTACAGAGTGTGCAAGTAAACAAACATTACCACACTCCCCCCCCCCCGACACATATTCTCCCTCAATAACATTGCCTTCTCCATTTTGCATATTGGTTGACAGACACATAGTTTTGTGGCACTGAAAATGTCTTTTTCAGCGTGTCATCATTAATAATTCACTTATGACAAACAGCTCTGACATTTACACTGCACTGGGTGTCTGTCTGACAGCGAGAGGGAGACAATAATGAAGGAGACGGAGACAGATACAAGGAGAGACAGATTCTCTCTCAGATGAAATTAGAAAGGGTCAGGTAGCAGGCCTAATAAAATGTCAAACCCTGAGTAGTAAAACATTGACGGAAAGAAGCAAAGCTGCCTAAGATGACCTTTTTAGAAATCCTCCAGTGACCTCAAACCGATCTGAAGTGAGTAACTGTAGCTCGAAGCTAAGAGTGCAGTCGTGCCCCTTCAGCAAATCTTGTGAAATTGCTATGAATGAGCGAACGGGTTTTCATGACATTTAGATTACACGCCTTGCTGCGCATTCATGCCTCTGTTTGAAACATCAATCACACCCTCCCGCAGAATGTGTGAACGAGCCGATGGCAGATTTGCCGGCTGTATATATATATATATGACCGACTATGTAAATCCCTGAGTTTCCTGAATATCCGTCTGACACCCAGCTCAACAAGTTGACAAGAAACCAGAGTGCAGACTCTGTTTCAGAGCTAATGCAGACAAACACTGAGAGAAGCAGGCAGATTCAAACCAGAGTGGGTGTCACGAGCCTATATTGGCTAAAAGGGATTCTTCAAGACAAAAAAACAAACGTGTATTCTGAGGTTTATTCACAAGTCTTGAATACACCTTTAATAATTTACAAACTTGCATCCAAATCAATTTTCAAGCTCAACATCAGAAAGTATCTTCCCAGATTGATAACAAAATAACCCAGACTCCAGTGTTTTTATGAAATAATGAATCTTTCCAACAACACTAACAAGAGTCTGCAGCTAGCGGCTCTGTGAGGCCGTACTTAAACAGTGGCGCTTTGAGCTAAATAACAAATCTTAGCTTAGCATGTTAGCATGCTGACATCTTCTAATTTGCATTACACACAAAGTATAACTGAGGCTGCTGGAAATGTCATCAGTTCTGCAAGTATTTGGTCAAAACCAAAATACCCGATGATGCCACCATGACAAATGAAGGGATCCCCAAAGTGATTCATTTTCATCCTGAGGACAAGAATTTCTGTTCAAAACTTCATGGCAATCCATCAAATAGTTGGCAAAACAACTTCACTCAAACCGCAAATGTAAACCTCATGGTGGCGCTAAAGCAACAGTCAGGAGATCACCGAGGTCAGCTTCATCAGCTTCATCCTCTGAGGACCATGAACGCCTGTATAAAATGTAATGTCAATCGATCTGTAACCAATAGTTTAGGTATTTCAGTCTGGACCAAAGTGGGCACCGAAGCTTGCTATTCATGAAGGCATGCCGTCCGCAAAAAGCTAAGTCATTTGTTACGGCCCTGCTACACTCGGTATGCCTCATGAAGTCTTCAACTAAAACAAGAACCCCCGAACCATGTTCTCTGTACCGGTGGAAAAATAACGAGGCTTGTGCTTGGTGCCTAAAGCATGAAAACACGGACGCTGCTGTAAACAGGCAATTTTCCAACTGTAGCTGTGAGCAATGAAGTCGATGAATGAAGACAGCTTTGTGGATGGCCAGAGGCACAGCCAGTGTGCTCCAATCAGGTTGTGATCAGTAGAAATAAGGGTCACACACCCCTGCCGAGAATAGAGCAGATAACCACCGATAACGCACATACAAACACACACACACAGTGGCTACAGCAATGATGATGTGTGGGTGTCTTCGTCTTCCATCTGTAACCACTGAGGATGGCAGCATTTGCAGAATACATCACCTGTGAAGTATTACATGAATTGTTGATATGACATCCCTCAATATGTCTTCACTGTGCAGAGTTGTATGTGTGTGTGTGTGTGTGTGTGTGTGTGTGTGTGTGTGTGTGTGTGTGTGTGTGTGTGTGTGTGTGTGTGTGTGTGTGTGTGTGTGTGTGTGTGTGTGTGTGTGTGTGTGTTGCCGGTCATCATGGCAGCCAAGGACCTACAACAACACACATTGCATATTTATTCTTGTTATTATCTACCCAAGATGTTCCTCGGTCCCAGTTATTTGCTACATTTTGTAAAAAGAAAAATAAGTTGAATGAAATCTTCAGTAAAGAGGTAAAAATGAAATACCAAAGTATTGTTTATATTTCGTACTACCTTGTCATTTGCAAGTGCCTTCATCATTTCAAGTGTTGATTGTAAAAATAAATGTTATTAGTCAGGAAATGACAGACTAATACAAATCTGAAATTCCAATATCCCAAATCCCAAATCCGCCTCAAGGGGCTTTAAATGGATACAATGGATCAATCAAATAGAATGATAATACAGTAGTTTCCTGAGAAAAGGTCTATATGTTTGGATGTTGGTCATCTCGCTGGTTCCATCTCACAAAGTTAAACATTATCAAAGAACATTTAAAGATAAAATCTGAGTGCCTTTCTCAATGCTTTTAGTCAAACAAGAATTTGAACAGATGATTTCAGGTGTTTAACTCTCCACACGATTACATTTGTGTTTGCGAAAAGGACAAAAAGAAAGTGCCATTTACTCTTTTCTAAAATCTAAAAAGATGCTTCGGTAATTTCTGTACAATTGAATCGCTCAGAGACTGTGGAGAGCCGCAATTGTATCATCACTACACTCACTAGCCACTTCAGTCTCATTCATCCGGCATCCGTTTACTGTGAATGTGTGCGGACAGTGCTGAGGAGAGAGCAAGTGCCCTCAGACAGTGTGAAAGATGACGAGCGCACAATGCAGGTGTGACACAATCTACATGCCACAAACTTTAACTAGTCGTTCCTAGAATACATCAAATATTCATCTCAGGGTACGGTCTCATTCTCAGGGCTGTCACTAGCACACTGGCCTTGTGCTCAGGTAGTCTTGCTGCTCCTTCAGAACATTTCTGTTGGGTCTGAATTTTTATGAAATTTGTATAAAATAGTGTGCAAAACGTTTTGGCAAAGTATTAACTCTTCCTCTCTACCTTTTCCCTCAGAAATACACCCATGAATCAAACACAAAAACACACACCAAAACATGTTTTGTGCCCTATTTGACAACTCCTCCTGATGTCGTTGAAATGCCAGATTGATTCAGTTTGATTACCGTCATTAGGGCCACACTTAGGCCACATCTAAGTACTGTTATTACATCAAGTACTTCCGAAAGGATGTTTTTATCCAGACCGCCACGTGTCAAATGCCACAAATGCACATACACACAGACTCACACACCCAAATACAGACACAAACATACAAAACACTTTCAACCCCCTGCCAAGAGGAGAACAAGATACCAGAATGTGAGGCTTAATTGCTTCATTTACAAAGCAGTGTTTGCTGTTTCAACATGTCTTTCAAGCGGAGCGATGTGACAAGCAAACATTTCAGAATATCCTAATTGGAGGCGCATAAAAAAAAAACAAGACTCGAGACAAAGTCGGTGGATCATAGACGCTGTACTGCTCATTAATATTCATGACACAAAGGGTTTAGAAAGAAACAACACACTGACGGTTTCATTAGTCTTATCTTTTGTTTTTCGTTGTTTCATTATACCAAACAGGAGGTCTAAACATGTGCAGTCTGACAGAGTGACACTACAGACCAGGTCAGCCAGACTCAAATGGGTTCTTCCTCTGGGGAGCACGAGTACACTCTGCAAAGTTTACACCGATGTCTGCAGTATGAAATGACTTAGAAATGTTAATGTGAAACAGGTGCAAGAAGAAATGTCACAGGGTCACAAAAGTTCATCCTCTGGGCAACATTAATAATTTAATGGAACGGTAGCCAGAAGTTTTCTTCATTGCATTCTGGGAAATTTGTCCCGATGATGACACTTGGGAAAACGTCCGGGAATCAATAAGACATTAAGAATTATTTTCAGGGAGTCATGAATGTTCACAGCAAATTCTAACGCGATGGTGGCGCGATATGACGGGTCATGGGGTAACTATGACTTAGAAGTGGTTCATTGGGGACCACAAACATCCATCCATGTAGATATCTTGCTAAAGGCTAAAGTGAACTGAATAATATTACCATGAGCTCTGTTGATTGCTAGGAACAAAACTCACATGGGCTTTCCTTTTTCATCACATAATGCTCAAGCTTGGTTTGAAAACAGCTTCATTTCGTTTGAATAACAAAAGCAGGTGCACACTTTGGCTCAGGTGCAACATCTCATTTTCCATCCTCCTGTCAGGTGGCTGTGGGTTTGCTGCTAAGTGGCCCTGAGAGGTGGATGTTCATGGTTGTTACATATCCTGACTCACTCCGGTCATTGTCCTCTACGCGGATGAAGTGTAGATCTGTCATGTGGTATTGTAATAATTATATCAGGCAGGGGAGAGAATAGTTATCTGGTCCATGACTGAGCATCTCAACAGGCCTGGTGATCCAGTAATCAACCACATCAATACCACTGTCACATGGGCTTAAATATCAAATGCAAATTAGAGCCTCTTATTTCTCTTCCCTCCTCATCTCTTCCCCTGCATTCATTGTATGTCATCATCCATCTCTTCTCCACCTCCCATCTATCCTCCCACTTTCTCTCCGCCGTCACGCTCCCCAAGCCTCTGACTCTTTGGCCATATACATAACTCAGTATGGGATGTGGCATCCTGTACCTGTGGTGAGGCAGGAGCAGGGGGGGCACAGAGGGTGCCAACACCACTAGAGGTGAAGCCCCAGCTTCAGCAGGGAAACAGAGGGGGGCGTCACTGCTATAATCAGCTAGAAGATCCACAGCGCCGCAGGGCAGGAAACCAGTAAATACACACACAGCCAGCAGTCAGTTAGCTTAGCAAAAAGATTGGAAGCAGGAGAAACAGCTGACGAAATGCACCTATCAGCACCTCTAAAGCTCACCAATTAAAACATAAAACGAAAAATTACATTAATAATGTGCCCCGCTATTGCTTGGCTGGGAGCAGCAACGACTTGCAGATGAAAAAAATAGACCCCCAATAGAGTATGGTATTTTTTGCACATATTAAATAAACTAGATGTGTTAATTGGTGGTGTTTAAATGCTGGTAGGTAGACTTTGTTACTGTTTGATGGCGCCAGACTCGCTGTTTCCAGTCTTTATGCTAGGCTAGGCTAACTAACTGTATGCAAACATGAGAACGGTCTCTCTCACCTGCTAAATGTCAAACTATTCTTTTAAACCTGCACTCATACCCACTCAACAGTGCTGTGAACATACACAAACCCATGCACATCTAGTCTGAATACTATCATTTGATGACACAAATAAAGTGTTATCTAAAATGTGGCCGCAACAGAGCTGACCATTATATCCATTTTAGTTGCACTACCATAGGTTTTGATTCTGACAACATGCTGGGAATTGAATTTTGTCACAATGATGTTAAATATAAATAAATTGTACTTTGAGATTCCAAAGCATCTCTATAGCAGATGTTATCATATTCCCGAATGGTCAAGACATTACTGTATACAGCTTTGTTGCTGTGGTTTGTTTCTACATTACTATATTTAGGACTACGCTCGGGATAATTTAGCAGGTAAGAGAAAGAGAGAGCCAGGGTTCTGCATGTAAATCAGCATCATACTCACTCCCACTCCTTGCGTCGTGCCTGTGGTGTGCTGTGAATCTTATGAGCCTGGTGGGCTTTGACAATGTCCTTCTGCTCGATCAGGCCGCCCCGACGTCTCTTCATCACATTGGGACTGACCACCAAATCTCCATCCACCCCTAACATTCCTGCTCCAACTTCAAAAGTCGAGGCCACATCAAGAGAGAGGCCGAGACGGTTCGGATTCAGAGGGGGAGCCTGGCCGGACATTTGTGGGAGGTAGAGGGTGTCGTAGCTGGTCGAGAGACTTTGGGGCTCCAGGAAGGAGTGGGACGCAGGCAACAGGCTCGACCCCGCCGCCAGTCCCGCGCGATGCTTCTGCCAGTTCTCACTGTCCGTTGGGGACGAGTGGACGATGTGGTGCCTCGGGGTGCTGCTACCACACATCGCCCCCATGCCCGGACCACCTCCTGAACACTCCGGCCCTGACGGGGCTCTCGGTAGCCCCAAAGCATTGTGGTCCCCTGTCAGAGACTGAGAGCTGACCGAACAGGAGCCCAGTTCCAGCATGGTGGGAAGGCTGCCCGGGATCTCAGCATAGTGCTGCAGGGAGGAAAGGGAGTAGAGAGGAAATGGAATACAGGACAAACTTTAATTGACATCATTCACAAAACAGTTTGTTTGGATCTTTTATTAGACAAGAAACTGACAAGCTGGAGTCAGGGGCCGAGTGGAAAACGGCCAAAAGTGTTTTTTTCAGCTTTCTAGTTTCTTGACCAACTTCACTTTCATCTGGGCCTCTTCCCATTATATGCACAACCACATGCAAAATGTCCCATTGCAATTCTGACTTGTGTTTTCCTCCTGTTAAAACCTCCTGTTCTGTGTCCATCCGAAACACCAAAAAAGGCACTGCTTTTATTTACATTTGCTACGTCTGCTACGTTTTTTGAAAATGTAGTTCAAATATAAACGAGTTATTGCAAGTAGGGGATTTCAAACAAAGTCTAGTTTCAGCCCTACTCACTTCTGGCATGCTGTAAATCAGTACACAGAGACAAATACAGATATCTTTATGAAATGATCAGATACAGATTGTAGCTTTGCATTACACCCCTTGTAGCAGATTTGATGCAACAACATCATTCCCACTTCCCAGCTTTTTTTTGGGTGATAGATCACAGCTACATCAGTCACGAGCCTAAAGGGACTCAGCTTCTGGGTAAATGTCAATTTGTTCAGCGAGGCAATTTGCCAATGGGCCAACAGCTCTCACTTTCTTCAGTCAGTTTAAAATATTACTAGTCCTCTGAGCATAAAAACTAATTAGATAACTGTAACCCTCAAAACAAATACTCATATAATATTTCTGGTGCAATGCTTAATAGCGCAATTACAGGGCGTGAAGAAAAAGAGGGAGAGTTATTATATTTCAACCCATCTTCTCCATTATTCTGGTTTTGGGTACGTGCTCAGCAAAGACACGCATTCAATACATCTTATTGCCTGACATGCTGCAAAAGCCTCAGCTTCGCTGCTGCTGCTCCTACTCTAGCTTTATGGAGCCCTCACCAATTTAGTTACCCGAATGATGGATTTCTGGTTTTTACGGGCCCTCAGAGAGAAATGGTTCTAAATAACTTGTGCAGTGAAAATATCAAGCCGTTAAAAAGAGTAGTTGTAAAGAGCAAGTAGGATGAAAGGATGAAAGCTATTCAACTGTCATGAGCATCTGCTTAAAATCCATCAGACTGCTTCAGCACGTTGAGAGCAATTAAATAGACGCTGTCAATAAGTGGACACCATGCTATGAATGGGGCACTGATGATCAGAGGCCCTCTTGAGTTGATGATGGCTTCAATGGTGCAAGAAAGCGTCACCTCCTTGATTTCAGGAGGTCTCCACTTACACCTCCACATATCAACATTTTTGCACAAACTGAAAAAAGAAACCCTACTTGATTTGCTAATATCTGTGACTGAAGAGGACAAAGCCAACTACAAGCTTTACGATGACAAGCAGCAGAACAAAGGTTGATATGAGAGATTTCTTTGAACTGTTTATGAGAACAATAATGAACCAGCAAAAAATGGATTTATTATTCATGAGGCAGAAAGTGACATCAATTGTAGGAGGGGGGGGGGGGGGGGACTAATGAAATAAATGAGAAACGTGGCAAAGAATCAGCAAATGAATCATTAAACATTCATCTTTTCCTGAGGCATGGGAGGTCAGCTCTGAATTAACTAATACTAATACAAATGGGCCTACGGAATAGATGTTGTTCAGCTTAGCTGTGATTTACCAAATCCCACGTTAGCATTGTAGTCTCTCCTTTAGCATTCAGTATTTTAACTCACTGTTTTGGGTTTACAGTCCCCAACAGTTTTTTCCGTTTTTTAACCCCTCTTATCTTTGTAGCTAACGTTAACCCCACTGTAAGCTAGCAGCTCAGCGCCAAACAGCACACAAAGTTAGCGTTAGCAGTTAGCTGGTGAACATAGTGGAGCATTTAGCAGCTAAAGAGCCACATATTCCCCTCAGAAGTTAGCGGAGACAAAAAAAAAAACAGCTAAAAGGAGAGTGACTATTGAACTTACAATTGTCAGGTATTCGTCTGCTGTTCGAGTACCTAAGCAACTGTTAGCTAACAATCGCACATTCAGCACAACATCTTTACAAGGCAATAATATGTAGATGTTACGTAGCTGGTTGTGCTGCCCCCAAGTGGCCATAAAAATAATTACCGCGTGTTACCTCAAAAAAATTAAATAACTAGTTCACTCACTTTAGTCTTCTTTAATTTGCAAAAGTATGATTATACATTATAACTGTACAACAGTTTGGAAAAGCCAGCAACATCACCAGTGATGCAATTACGATTCAAATCTCACTTAGCAGGGAAATATCATACATACATGTTTTTTTATTCAACTATTTTCTGAGCTAATTTCATTTATAATAGGCATAATAATTTGAGAGAAACAAGGAGACAGTCAGACAGTGGGGGTTACGACTACAACAGGCAACAGTTTCAATGCCTAGATGAAGCGAGTTGTTTTTAAAACTACATTGCTGCAGGAGGACCACTAGCTCAAGTCCAAGTTTCTTGTCATTTACATAAAAAAGTACAGTTGTACATTTAAATGCAATGAAATGCAGCTTCAGTGCCAGTGGAACCACTCGTCTGCCTTTCTCCCAACTCTTATTTAAATAAATATTTTTACACTGAGTAATTGGCAAACAAATTAAATGGAATAGTCCAACTGGACATATATCCTCGACATGAAAATACCTAAATTCTAATTAGGGTCCTTACCGAGTGACCTAACCTGCCATCAATTAATTATAAAATATAAATCATTTCTTGAAGCACACTTTTACTTATTTTCTTTTTTTAAGGAAAACAATCTGATGTTCCTGATTGACCATATTGTTCATTAATTACCTCCGACACCTTGAATTTCCCACTCTGCTGCTGCTCTGGAGAACAGAGTCAATGGGACCATAGGTAAAATGGCTTTAATTGTATCTGCTTAATGATTATGAGCTGACAGAAAACACTTTTTGTTCTAAAGTCCAGCCCTCTTTCTTCTCTCCAAAGCTTTACTTAGTGCTGCAAAATGATGTCCATAAGCTCTTTCATTGATCCGGGGCTTACTGAATCCATTTTGCAAATCATGTTTTCAAACTAGTTGCCAGTGAACAGGAATGCCAAGACAATTTAGCTGACATATAGGGGTGTTTAAATACAAAACACCGGATCTGGGTATTACAATCCAGTCACAGGAAAATACAACAAAGGCAAAATAAATTGACTCAGTCAGGTGCTAATGCTCGTGATCAATCGTAATGAAATCCTTTTTTTAGACAAATATGGTTAGTAAAGGGTTGAATGACAAATAGGCCCCTTTTAGAAGATGAAAGCTGCTAAAATGGACACAGACATTGATGTTGGCATGAAAGTATATACGACAATAAACATTAATTGTGAATTGCCACAAGGCTGCTCTTTAAGTCAGTACGGATCTTATCAGCAAACAACGAGTGCAATTGGCTCCTCTGTGGTGCATTTAAGTAAAGGTCATTTAGACTGTTTATGTATACATACCATACAGTATATTCAATACTGACGCACTTAAGTAACTGGTTTATGGTCATCTACCATCTGCTTGTGAGATCGCCAGTGGGATTAAAACAAGAAGAGAGATACAAAACAAACCCTTATGTGATGCATTCTGTCTTCACCGTCTATATTCTGTCTTCACATTTAACTGTCCGCAAGAAAGCCAATAAGCGTATCTTCCAATCGTCTAACTATTCCTTTTATATTGGCCTGAAAAAAAACACACACAAGTGCAAACAAGGTTTTGTGACCAGGAATAAGGAGGAAGAAGAACACGAAGTAATTTGTACAAGAAAACAATGTGAAATTTCATAAAACACATTTGTTTTATTCTTCTCCCTTTAGCAACAATTGTCAGAACCATTAGTTCAGCCAGACACATACCGGCCCCGGTCCAAAAACAGACCTCCACAGTGCTCTAAAAAACACCCACACTGCAGTGCAATGACTAAAACATCAACACTCAGCTGCTTCCTCTGCACTCCACTGTGGTTGGCCCACACAATTATCAATACCAAACTGCCAAGAAAGTTGACTGTGGTTTGATATAATCATCCTAATTAGCTTTTAAGAGGTTAGTTGTTGAGAAGCCTTAGTCACTGAGCTTTCATGCCGCCATTATCCGGAATTCTTCACAAACCATCTAATGTGTTACTCACAGCTACACGCGGTGACTTCACGAGAACCGAACCACAACATTAGAGGGGCTGAATTGTTTTTAACGCTCTTTGTTTGACAGCCAGGTGTCTACAAGGTTACTAATGAGGAGTGAAGGAGAGGCTGTGGCAGGCGAGGAACCTTCTCACACCTGCTGCCCCCCAACGGCACACACACACAGCCGCCTGATTACACATCGTTCTTCCACCACATCCACCCCTCAACCTGGACGTCAACCTGGTGAGCGGCCAAACATGTGTCAGGGAGTTTTATGTCACCAGGGACCTACTCGAATGGGCGTTTGAAGGGAATCTGGCATCAATTTGAGCATGCCGAAAATAACCATCATGTTTCTAATGAGGTGCAGGAGATTCAACCGCAATGTTAAGAAATCTTGAGGACGGCTTATATGGTCTAAAAGAGGAATTGAGAAATCTGATAATTTGAGATATCATCATCGTACTTTCAGGCAAAATGGAAGAATATGGCAAAAAGATGACTGATTAAAGCAGATAAAAAAGGCTTGTTTCTGCATCTTTTTGTTTGCTGGTGTGATGCATCTAGTGCTTGAATTTGAACGCAATGTTAGACGAACACTTTTAGGAGTTATCCAACACGATGCAGTGGGAACAGGAACAATATTCTACTCACACATACGACTCGAGTGACTCAAAGTTAACTTTTGTTCACATGCTGTAGGTCATCTTACAGCTTTGTTTGTCCTCGTACAAACAGAAGAACAAAGACCGAATGAACTGAACAGACGGCTCATCCAACAGTAAGGAACACTGACGCATGATAGATCATTACAGTGTCTTATGAATCCTCTCAATTAGAAGTCTTATATTCTCTAGCTCAGCCAACCTCTAATTTAGAGCTTGTGGCTCTCTCATAATAAAGCCACTTTGGATTACTGGTCTGTGTTATACAGAGTGCATTAGGCAGTGCCAACATCTGCACATTCAATTTACAACTTTATATTCTAAACTGTGTGCAAACATGCTAATGTCAAAGTCAAAGTATTGGATACATTTGTGACCTGATGGGTTGCCTTAGAGGGAGATTTAGAGGGGAACGTCACCAATTTGACACATCGAAGTCTTGGGGGTTACTAGTAAATGTGTGAAAAGTATTGTATAAAGCCTTTTGTGGCTCCAGAGGGAGGGTCTGGAGTCTAATTAATGATCTCAGGCGATGTCACTTGAGTCAGTGTTAGCTGGAGCTGACGACTACAATTTGGAGATCGAAGGAAGTGAGCCTGAATCTCCGACCGAACTGTCAGTGATCGAGTCACATTGTAGGTAATAGAGGCCTCAGGTTTTTGGCGAGGAAGAAGAATGTGTGGAATAAAAAAAGACAATATCTCTGGTCCTGCTGCATCAATTTTGATCCTTTATTTATGTAGTTTTTAACAGTGAGTCCGACAATGTGGCTGCAGCACTAAATCGGTGGATTAGACTACTATTTAGGAGGCAATTAGTAGCCCAACTTTTGGATCAGTGTTCGGAGTGTTGTCTCTTACATTTTGCTTTGTATTGTACACCCTTAGAAACATCATTAAACAACAAAGTATCATTTTGAATTCATGTTATTTGGAGTTAGATAAGAGTTTGATACGTTTATCAGCCACTGAGAGAGTCACACACACACACACACACACACACACACACACACACACACAAACACACACACAAGCTTTGTGCTCATTTTCCTCAATAGTTTATAAGGCACTCAGGTTTTTTGTCTTTAACTGCAGCCCGGTACACTATGACAGATGCCTCTCAAAGGGATCCTACCGCTGTGATGACCTTCCATGAAAGACCATTACACAACATCACTGACACCTGAGATGAGTAATGATCAGCACAACTAATAGGACCACCACACTGTTCAATCATTGGAAGGTAAAGTAGCCTCATGGGGAGGGAACTGGTGGAGCATGATGCATCTTATGATATCATGTTATCATAAAGTTTCAGTGATGCTAAGATGTTTGATGAACAGGGAGGCCGAGAAAGGTTTTCAACATGGTGTCCAACTTTACAGTTGTTATATATATATATATATAAAAAAAACATGCTTAACTGCACATTTTATTGATTTTGTTGTATTTGTGTTGTTCAGTTCAACAGAAAAAGGTAAATTGAATAATATAACACTTAACATCTATTGGAATACTTCCACAAAAGTGATTCAATTCTGTGGAAAGGAGTTGTCAGAGCATAAAAAAGGCTTTTCGGGCACAATGTCTGCACAACGACATTACAGCATTCCATCCCATATGTAGCTCATGGTGTTAGGTATGTCTGGCACGTACATATTATTGCTGTGTAACATTGTTTCCCAAAGGGATTACATGGCAGTGACATTTAAATCTTTGCCAAATCTATCAGGCTGAGGGAAAACTGCACTGTATTTTAAACATGGAAACCCTTATACACAACACATATAAATGAAAGATGTGCATATATCTCTTTTATTACTCAGATCTAGTGTCAGGCTGAACAGGAAGCCACTGTATCTCTGTACTGACACTGGAACTGGTTAGTTTTCTGAAACAACAAGCACTGACAGCGTTGTGGACAGTGTGCCGTCAGTGCTCTGTGTATTTACCGAGAGCTTAACAGAAAGACTGCATGTGGCAACTAAACATGAATTTAGTGTGCATCTTGAGGTGATAAAAGATACAATTAATCATCTTTGTAAATGATGAATCACAACTATTCAGCATTGTGAATATGCATTGTAGGTGGTACAAGAAACATACGGCTTGTTTCAGTTCAAGAGGTGCCGTCAGGTTCCGTCTGGTTTGCTGAACAGAGGCACTAATTTATACACCATGAAAACCAATTTGCAATTTGAGAGACAGGAGTGGTGTTATTTATTCTGAGCACAAGAAAAGATTAACAAAAAACAATAAGAAACAAATATACCCAAACTGGATTGGGTGGTGGTAGCTGACAAATGTTAATGTGATGAAATAATTAACAAGTCACCCCAGAGAACCAGGACCGATCCATTCGCACTCAATCATTTGATCAATTCTAGAACAAAGCTCATCACCTGCCTATTGAGCGGTAGAACTGGGTGTTGTCGGCGGTTGCACGACTGCAATTGTAAGGCTCCACTTCAGGAAAAAGAAAGATTGTGAAGTGATGAAGTCGACTGGCAGCACAGTGTTAGCCTCCAGCAGCCTGTCATCCCAACATTGATTATTCAAACTGCCTCTTCCTTTAGTGTCAACCTCCCATGACTTGAGAAAACAGGCTGTTATTCTGCTTCTGATGGATTTGTTTATCTAAGTACTTCCCTACGAGCCTTTTTTTCCCAGAAGATAATAAAATAATACATAACATTTGATAAAGTCCCAGGTCATAGAAATACAAGGGCAGACACAAACAGCTGAGATGATAGATGGATTTCAGGAGTTTAGTATCTTAAACCTCATCAACAACTTGTCAGACACATGCTTTCTTTTAATTAATTGAAGCAAATGTAGTCTTGATTTTCTCATCTTTAATTAATTCCTCCCTCCTTGAGGTAACGATCGCTGCCTTCCCCAACCATCTGAGATAGAGCAAGGAAGAGATTTCTTCACCAGCCCGTGAATGTTCTTATCATTACCTGGTCTCGGCCCACTCAGTAATTTGCAGAACCTAATTCAAGTCTGCCTCTACGTGGCCCTTTATTCTGTCACCTGCTCTGTCACTCGGAGCGACACACCGAATATGAAGATGTGATCTTCTTGTATTAGCAGGAGTTTATTAATGACTCAGTCTCCCGTCTCAGCCTGTTTCACTGGTAAATGTGAAGAGAGATTAGTGCTCGGTCACTGTCTTTGCACATTACTGACTTGGTCATGTTGTGTGTAGGCTTATTAAGTATACAGTGGAGTTGAAAGACAGCTTAAGGGTTGAACATTTAGGGGAAAAAAATACTTTTTAGAAAAAAAAGTATATCTGCCCTGGATTCTCACAAACATTTAATCGAACAAAAAAAATCACTGTTTATTTGTTGTATGAAAAAAAACGTGTTTTAATGTCGGCAAAACTGCAGACTGTTGTGTTTCAACTCAGCTTTACAGTCATTCTATTTCAATGATCAGTGTTATTATTAAAGACTGAAGGAATTCCTTTTTATGGATTTCTGCACCCTGATTCTCTAGGTGGTACACAAACATTACCTCTGGCAAAAATATATATTTAAGCTTAGCTGTAAGCGCAAAACAGTTTTTTTTAAACTAACACCTGTTTGGATACAGAAATTACGGAGAATGTCTTACCTAAAAAGAGAGAACTCCTTTCCATGTCGTTCATCTTTCCACAGGAAATAAAAATGTGCCGGCAGACACTGAACGACAACGTCCGCCGTACTGTCCCCCTGCCAGTACTGAGAGAGAGAGAGAGAGAGAGAGAGAGAGAGAGAGAGAGAGAGAGAGAGAGAGAGGGGGGGGGGGGGTTAAGGGGAAGCGGGGGAATTGGAGCAGTTACAGCACCTTTAATTGAAAAGACCCCAAAAACACAATTGAAACCGCTATTGTATGACACATGTCATGTAGTTCCACATGTAACTTAGCCTGGTGTGTGCTCATAAACAGCACAGTAGGTATACAGGTAACCTACTTGTTGCCATCTGCGTGCTCCAACAAGCAGCCATAACCTGGAAACCTGCATCTTATGGCTTCATGGTTATGACAGGCTGCACTGCAGTTTACGACTCGCCTGTTAAACAGTGGGCTCAGATCCGATCAGCAAACTATTTCACCCCTTTTTTTTTTTTTTTTTACAATGTGCACTCCATTTGTTGCCATAGGGACCAGCATAAGAGAACTCGAGCCCCAATAAAAATCAGTCGAATGTAAAAAATGAAGCAATAATCTTGTGATGAAAAAATCACTCAAATGAACTGGACTCGGGGTTAGTGTTCTATGGTAATTCTTTAGTTTTGTGAATGAGTGTAACGTTCAAGGCGACTCGATGCAGTATAGTGTGCCTCTGCATGTGATACACACTCAGGCCGCTCGGTGGCACTAAATGCATATAAGTTGTATTGGTAGCAGCAAGTAAGCTTTTTCTGCCCTTACTACGTGTATTTACAGTCTATGGATCTGACTAATAATTAATGAATGATTATTTTCAGTTTCACGGTTAAAAAAAGGAAGAAACTCTACAATATGCAAACAAGTCTAACTTTAGACAATACGATGCCAATGTCCTTCTATTATAATAATCTATTTTAGACTTTTTTTTGGCCTAATCATTTGACACCGTTTATTATCCCCTGGCTTCTTTAGTTCACTTCTGTAAATATCACAATCAGAGCTTTATTGGAATTTGACTCCGGTTTACACATTGCTCTCAACGTATATTCATGGAATATACAAATAAACAAGAAAAATATAAAAACAAGTACATTAAAAACAACAGAGTAGAACAGAGAAATATACATTAAACATGTAACTACTATGTATAATATAAATATAAAGACATTGAGGGAAAAATAGCCTAAATTAACACCCTTTTATATATTCACAACTAGATATGGACAGTGTAGTTTTTGTATTATTATCATGTATTTATTTATGGTGATTTTACGGTCTGCCTGTGTGTGTGTGTGTGTGTGTGTGTGTGTGTGTGTGTGTGTGTGTTTGTGTGTGTGTGTGTGTGTGCGTGCGCGTGCGCGCGCGCACTAGGTGGGGCTTTCCGAACGTTTGACGCGGTCCAAATCTCGCGATAGTTCGGTCTCAGTCACCTACCCGTCTTGGATACCCAGTTTTCACTGTTGAGAAACATCAACATAGTAACCCGGGAAAGGCAACCTCAGAGGCGGGTAGCGACATTTATCTCTAGGAATCTCACAGATGACCTGGATATTTGGTTGCCCCGACAAACACTGAGACAACAATGATGGTTGCATGTCGCTAGAAAAAGTTGCTAGCTTAGTTGGCACAACTACTAGCTAACATTGGTTTGCTAACGTTAGCTGGCTAACGCTAACGTTAGCAAACAGACAGCTGGACGAAACTGAGGAAGAAGTCCGGAGAAGTAAGGATTTCCTTATCATTGGGACGTCAGCATGAATGTGGACATCTAGACACGTCGGATTGTTTCCCTAAAGGTGTGTTTTATGTTTCTCCAAAGAGGTGGTCAGCTAAGTTAATTCATGACTTTCCTGTCAGCTCGCATTCACGTCAACTCTCTCTCTCGAGTTAGCGGCTCCGACTATTCCCTGGACCGAAGACATTTAGAAATAAGTCATCTTGAAGTCAGATGGTAGAATGAGTCGCAGACATCATTTTTGGACAGTCAACGATTGTGCTAGATAACAAAAAAATGATTGTTGTGAAGTTCACGTTGTTTTAATAATTATTTGGATTTAAAAACAGTAATACCATGGCTGTTAGTTCACCCCGGAAAGTATTTAGATTAATGAAGGATTGTGTTTTCTGAGTCTACGAGTGAGTCATTCCTGAACAGGGTGTTTCATTCGTAGCGTTGACTCATTTCTACACTGTTACGTGAGGAGCTAGATGGCCATTACCTGCGGTTTAATTTAGTATTGACATAGATTATAATATGCAACGATAACAGTGCTGTCGTCAACACCAGCGACAGCTAGCGTTTGATCAGTGTGAACACTTATTTCAGGCTCTCGGGTGTTTTAAACAATATTGTAGAAAATATAAAGTCTCTAAATGGAAGGTAACGTGCTCAGCGACTTATCCCCGGTTCAAAAAGGCGATGCCATGTGAATACAAAGTAATACTAACGCAGCTGACGACAATGGAGTGATTGTGATTAAAGTTAAAGTCGATACAAACCATGTAAAGTCAAAGATGGCACGTCATTTCTTCCTCGTGTACTGCTGAACAGTCTCACGCACAGTCATGACATTAGTGGTCGGAAGCTATATTGCAACGGTTAATGTCCCTACATGTGTGTTTTGGTAGTGTAGCGTCCAGCCTGCGGGTTCAGCACTGAGCCGATACTGCGGAGCAACACTTCAGTCGGTAAGCGAAGAAGAAAATAAGGCCACCGTTTGATTTCACACGGTTTTGTTCGTTTTAGAGTAAATCACATGCACTCCAGCTGGCGAATTGTATTTTGTCTCACTCTAAGTTCACCCGACATCGTTTATTCTTGTGCTGATAGGTTTCTGATGGGTTTAACTTCCCTCCGACGAGTTTTAAATGTCAAAGTACGTTTGTAAACAAACTTTATGAGCTATAAATGGCTGAATTGGATGGGTTCTCTCCGACAGCAATACAGGACCAGTAAATGGTGCTGAAGCTTGTGACTTTAGACGTTTTGCTCGTGAGTGAATGGGTGGTAGTAAGTTTCTCTCGCAGCGTTAACTTGCATTACTAGTCGTTAACCGAGCTTCGAGGGAAGTGTTTCATGTAATGCTGGCGTGTGCACTTTTCAGTCACAACTTTTGCTAAAAGTAGCTAACGTCAGCTTATCTCCATAAGCAAGAGGACAACCTGAAAATGTTAGTTCTATGTTTGAATGTATTACCGTTTACAGATGTACAGTGTATAGTTTTAGCTGCTGTTGTCTTTTCAACCTTACGTTGAGGATTCAGTCCCACCTGAATTCAGATTACAGAAAATGCACAATTACACCATTCATTTGAGTCACGGCCATCACTGACATAGTTTAAGTTTTCTTCCTGATCGCCTCAGGGCCATGTCACGTGATTGTTATGAATACAAGGCATGACTTCTGAAGAACTATTCATGACTCAAAGGGTGTGCAAAACACCCACGAGCTAAGGAACTAGGCTGGATTTGCTTAGTAATCCATGGTGCAGTTAACTGATTAAAGTGGCAAAGTTGTCAACAAATTGGCAGACTTTTGCCCCAGGAAGAGAAAACAAAACAATTCAATATAATTTAGTCAATGACTTAAAGAGAGTAGTACCTACGTAGGACCAGACACCTGTACTTCTGCTTAACAGGTGCTTTGAGTAAACATTGTATGGCTGACATGTGACAAACTTTAGTTCTGCTTACCTTCCAACATGTAAACCTTTAGAGGAATGTGCTGTTGTAGAACCAGTTTTAAATGGCAGGCTGACATTAGTCGGCTGTCAACAAGCTGACATAATGGTGTTACACTAGTAACTAATTAGGCTCCGCAAATTTGACTTGGCATGGCCCCCCATCTCGACAGTTGTCACCAAGGTTTGTTTCTGTCAGTCATTTTCTTGTTTGAAAGTGCTTGATGTATTTCGGTTCTATATGCTACTCCTTGTTTTGGTTTCAGTTAAAACAAATTGTTTATCTGCCTGATTGCTGAATTGTAACTGGCTTTGTTTTCAGACTGTGTACCGGTATATTGTATGCAGTGAAAGAGTTGATTCATGTCACATTTACCTTTGTTCAGTATTGGTTTTCATGATTTGCCTCCGTCTAATCTTGGCTTCAGGTGAATGAGAGAGATGAGGAGCAGCAGGAGGACTGATGTGTCTCTGAAAAGCTCTGCTCAGCAGCTTACAGATCACCATAATGGCACAGGTGTGTAACAGATTGAAGTTCAGTTGTATTCTTGTTCTCACAAGCACTTTGTTTGAAATGTATTATCGAGACGTGTCATATGAGTTGTTTACATAGCAAGAGGTTCTCTTATCACCGATCAAAATGGATTTTCATTCTCTTCCTCTTCGGCAGAGCTGACAACTGTATGGAAAAGTTTGTCCCAGTCCAAAGCTGCTGTAAGTACACCTGGAACAGTTTTCTGCTGAATGACTTTGTTTGTCAGCTACTCAAAAACTATTTTCCATTTCATAAAAGTTATGGAACACAGTCTGCAACAGCTATGATGAAGATGATTCCCTTTCATCATCTCGTAACCCAAGGAGTCTGACATGTTTCTCCCTCTGTAGTTGCGGCATATAGAAAACTGTCTAGAGGCAGCTTCAGGGACAGGGGTTCTCCTGGACTCTGTCATGGACCCTCCCAAGAAGAAATCCTCCAGGACGGTTCGCTGCAGGGGTGAGTTATTTCAAAATGTCATCATCACGAGTTAAATTCGACACTCAAACTCTAACTATTTTAACATCGCTGTCTCTTTCACAGATGGTCAACGAGCTGATGACCGTGGAGGGTCTTCAAAGCGCAGGGGGCGAAGTCAGCAGAGTCCAGAAAAGAGCAGCTCACGCAGCCCGCTGAGAAACGCCACCCAGGACAGCAATGTCCGCAGAAACAACAGCGTGGAGTTCAGGGATCCGCTAGCCTCCTACAGGTACAAAAACTGCATCAAAAAGCATGTATGAAACACCCGTAGCCTCTTCTCTCTAGGTAAATTACTCTGGACTGGATATTTGTGGTGGATGCTTTCAAGCACCGATCTAATACATTGTTAAATCTTCTACAATAAACAAACTTTTAAACTATACCTAAAAACATAAAGCCTTTATTGCACATTCATTCTAAAAACACGGTGTTTAGATGACACCAATCTATTCATACTATATAGTGTGTTGGCGCTCTATAGAGCGACAACACAATAAGATGGTGTTTATTCCTCAACTGGGCTGTGATGTTTTCATTGTAATTATTGCGTCAGCTCATTGTTTCAACTTAATACATCAGGAGAGCTCTTTCACATAAATAAATAAATAAATAGTCAGTCCCCCAACGCTCGCTGCTCTTCAAGACTTCCATTCAGAGACCATATGTTGTTGACGTCTCCTCTGAATAGCTCGTTGCTAAATGTCTCACAGGTACTTCAGTAGCTCAGGGCTCTGCTGTTTGTAGTGATACTATAAAACCTCTCTGGTATTTTCACAGAATTACTGGAGTTCAAATGTGAATATCTTCTCAAGAGTTTGTAGAGACTAAAAGTAGTGGAAGTGTTCCATAATTTAAAAATTCCACTTTTTTTTTTCATTCTGTTTATACGTTTTACATGTTTTTTTTTTTTTATCATTGGACTTCGATACCCTTTGACCACCCATACATGTTCTCTTCTGTATACTCAGTGAGTGGTAAATTAAGAGTAAATCTTGATCCCCTTCCTGATCCCATGTAATCTGGTTTGTGTCCAGAGAGGCCACCCCTCCACCACATCCCTCCTCTCAGCTGGAGGCCTACAGCCTGCACTCAGTGCCAGGGTCTTCGCAGCCATCCTCTCCGCCCCCCTCAGATCCTCTACTTAGCCAGCTGGTCTACCAGAGAGACACCAGGGATAAACAGACAGACAGGGACCTTGACAGCACACACTCTTCGGCTCTGGAGAGCACAGATGTCCGCTACCTCAATGACCAGCCAGCCCTGGACACCCTGAGGACTATTGGAAACCAGTCACATCTCACGGGTGTCCGAGTCCCTGCATGGGAGGAGGCTGAGGAGGAAAGCCCTGCAAAAGCACAACTTGGTATGGATAGCCAAGAGTCAAGCTCATGTCTAGCTCCAGCCCCTGGCTCCACACCCCGAAGGGAGAGCACTCCCTCCACCAGCCCAGGCTCAGCTTCCCAGCGGCTGGAGAACCTAAGGCGACATCAGCCGGATGATAAGCTGGAGAAGCTCAAAGAGCGTATTCGAAGGCAGAGGCAACATCTGGAGGAGTCTGCAGAGAGAGAGAAGCTGCTGGGTTATTTGGAACAGCCCATTATGGCAGCTGTGGGGAGTAACAATGCTGGTACTGGCAACATGCCTGTCAAAATACGGAAAGTAGCAGCTGCACCGCCTGCACCGATATACAAAGGTACCATCAGTGTAGTATATCTCCCAAACTTTAAATGTTCTCGTTTGTTTGACCTTTTGTTATAAAAAAAAAGAAGACATAGTGATATGTAAATAGTCTCATGTTTTAGCAATACAAATTATAGCTTTATAGTAGGAAACCGGATGCTACAGCTTACGTCTTCAATCCTTTACACTCCCAGGTTTCAACAGCACTGAGACAAAGATCCGGACTCCCGACGGGAGAGTTTGGAAGGAGGAAGAGTTCCATAACCTCAGCAGAGAAATATACAGAGACCTGTCACGACAGTTTGCTGGTAAGCATCGGACACAAACAGATTCTTAGCAAGCTAATGATTGCACATGAATGCATGGCATGAAAATGTATTGATCTCTCAGAAGCGCAAAAAAAAATGTGTGTTGCATAAACCAACAGGATTTAGGCTCATGGTCTTTGGTTTATAACATCAGAGATTTTTGGGCTTGTTTTTCAGCCAACTGACAGCTTTTTAGCTTAGAAGTTTTTGTCAGTTTGTGTTGCTTATTCTTTGCTTTTGTCTTCTGTGCACAGAGAGCACCAGATCAAGACATCAGCAGCAGAGGGAACCGAGAACAGACCGGTCCAAAGAGAGGAGGCCTCCCAAACCAGTCAGGAAGGTCCACAGATCGGCCCCTTCCTCTGACCTTAATGCAAAACCAGGTATAATATTCCTCTTTTATGTCCGGGGGCCAACACAACCCTTTGAGTTATTTTCAATTAGTGACAGCAGGAAAGCTAAATATGTGGAACAATCTGAATTTTATTATGGGTCGGTACATATGGACCAAAACCATCGGTGTGCTTACAAGGCTTTTCTCAACTGGCTGTGCTGCTCTAGTGTCTGTGCAACAATGGGAGTGATACAGTCTTATCAAGTGCTAACTTTGTTTACATTCAAGCTAATTAACAATAATTAATTATTTAATTTGAATCTAATTGGTATGATAATGTTGTAAATTCGTCAGACAGACTGTAGAAGCCATCGTTCAAACTACAGTATTGCGTGTTTTCTTTCCATCTACTCAGTTGTCCCATACACGGCCTGTGTGTGTTCTTGTACATGAAGCAGAGACATTGCTGGCTTCTAAAGCAGTGTTAAGACTCTAATCCCTGAAGAAATGTTCAGTATGTGTGCAATGCAGTTTGTGTAGCATACAGACACCCACATAGAGGAATCGTAGCCACATACTGCTGTATACTGGGATAGCCCATTCACAAAGATGCTTCCAAAGGCACACGTGTAAACATGATTGCTAGATATCTTTATCTATGAGTCTGTGTAGACCACAGTACCAAAAAAGGTAAACTGGATATCCTGGAAGCTGGTTGTAAAACCTCTCCTATTCTCTAGCTCTCGTTCACTCTGGGCCTGGTGTCTACTTGAGTTTATTCCAACTTTTGTGATGTCTCTAAAGTCTGGCTGTTCTCTCGTTGGTGCTGGAACAACACTATAAATAGCCCTCTGAAATCTGGGGCCAGGTTCAGTTGCTCATCCGCCCAGTTACAAACAGCTGCTTAGTTAGTGGATGTACAACTTCATTACCAGGGAACTGCACTCCGGTAGAATACAGTCATAGTGAAAAGAGCTCTAGAGATTAGCCCATGCAGATCATCACAAATGCAATCCTACACACTCTCATTGTTCTCTAATCTTTGTGTATATTTGTTTTCTGGCGACTTGCTCCGGTGGTGTCATGCCTACATATGTGCTAACACATGCAGTCATGTTCCATGAGGTCAACATGAACCGTATTGAATTGCAATGCTCTCTCCCGGCATGTCATTGTAGCGATTAGCCCTGCATCGTGGCGGGAGGGCCAAAAGCTGGTAAAGATGGTACTGGGTCCAGTTCCCAGGCTGCCCAGGGAGGAGGACGACAGATCCCAGCCAGCTGACAGACTGAGCAGAACAGGTGGGACATGGTGACCTATACTCTACCCTTCTATGCGTGCCGCTACAGCCCTATCTTATATTGCTATGTTAGGCCAATTCATGAGACCAACAGCCAACCCAGCTTGCTGACACAGTCGGGTCTTGCTCGGCTTGACGTACTGTCACTAACCAGAGGGTCAAGATGTAGAAAGAACATGGATAGAAAAGGTGATTGGCTTTAAAGAGACACTCAAAATGTGTCAACTTGACATCAAAAATGTCTTCTCTGCATTATTTTAGTTGAGTGGCATGTAGGACAAGACTTGATCGCCAAAGTGTGAATTACTTTTTACTCCTTTACTCGTCTACCTTCCCCCTCTTCCTTCTTTCAGACATCTTGTCTCCTCATTTTACTTTTATCTGTTTTCTCATGTTGCTATCGAACTTTGACCTCTAAAATTAAACACGCACGTCTGTACTCGTTATTACCATGTACTTTGAATATGTTGTAAAATATATATCTGCAGGCTTTTATGGAGGTTTTGCATGTCTGGGACTCACAGACTGAAACACCAGCCAAAGCATATGAATAAATAAAGAGTCTTTGGCTGCTACTGGTCACACAGCCTCAGACACTCCCTCATAGTCCCAACGCTAACTGCATCTGTACAGGGTACCATTGACCGGAAGGAATATAGATTGACTGGCTGTTCTGGTTGGCTGCACAATTAGACATGGCCTGATTTCCAGAGACTACAGAGCAGGGAGAGGCTCACTGCAGCCATGTTCTGAAAAAAAAAAAAAAACTGTCAGGATTAGATACTTAGAATCTAGATGGGAGTTTGCAATTTGGCCCAGATTAGAGTTGCCAAAGCAAGCCTGCCCCACAAGCCTCATCTAGTATGTGTCTAGCTTTTTTAACAGTCACTTGTTGGAACAGCCAGTGTATTGTAAGCTGCAAAAACCTGTTTATTGAACATATTAATCATAAATAAACAGTTAAAAGGATTGTATACTGCTAGTTAAAAAAAAGCAAATTTAAAATGTTCACTGTTCCATCAACCTAGCTTCCACTTCAAAGGCTTAGTATATCATTGAACTATTTAGAAAGTGTGTGCTTGTGTTGGTAAATGTTTTGCCCTGTGTCCACCAGCTTCCCGTCACCGCTCCAGCTCACCCGGCCCACGCTCAGAATCAAACCCACGGCTTCGCCCGAACAGCACAGAAAGACCCCGACGTGGATCCAAAAGCCACTCCACGACCACATCTACACCCTCATCTGCAGATCGGCAGAAGGCTCCAGTGGGTGTAAGCACGGACCTGTTGTCAGCAGACATCCAGGGGATACTTGATGACCTCCAGCTGGAGTGTAAAGCAGCTGAGAGGGAAGAGAGGTCCCGGCAAAGGACCCGGGGAGGGAGCAGCGGTACGAGTACGAGAGGGAGGGGGGGATCGGGGTCACGAACAAGGGCTTCAGTCTCTGTTTGGGGGAATACGGTGGCAACAGGTAGCTACCCAAGAGGCTGCCGCAGCGCCAGCCCCACTGCACACCAGTCAGAGACTGCGGACACTGGGCAGAAAAAACGACACTATGATGCAGACACCGTTCGCCAATACATTTCCAGGCAACAAGAGGAGAGAAAGAGGCGACGAGCAGAAGAGAAGAGGGCACTGAGGGACGAGGCGGAGAGTAGAAACCAGAGACTGCAGGACCTCTACAGGAAGCAAAGAGAAGCGGCTAAAACAGTGGCCCTTCCTAGCGAGGCGCCTGTGGCCCCCGTACAAAAGCGACTACAGGAGACCTACACCAAACTGCTTCTGGAGGAGGCGCAGCTGGACGAGGAGGCCACACAGACGCATCCTGCTGCTCCTTCTAGTCAAATGGTATTGTACATACGCATGACACATGGTTACCGCCGATGAGTAACTAAGTGATATTTCTTAATGAAAATATGTAAGATAAAAAAGATGTTTTGACATGCGTGTTCACACATGTTCTTCCACAGAGACCGATGTACCAGCCCTCAGGAGAGTCGGACAAAGAGAACAAAAGACTAGAGGCACCGCAGAGTCCCTCGAGCAGCGATAGGTCTTTGAATGACCGGCCACCTCCTCCATTATCCAGGTACACACACACACACACACACACACACACACACACACACACACACATCTGCCTGCTGAACTCCATCACTCTCCAGAATAACCAACACTACGATTTGTTGACCATGACAAACGGCAAACTAACCAGTACAACAACAGTACACACATTCTGATATCTACTAATGGTCCTTATTAATCCTTATGACGGGTCTGAACCACTTGTAAATTGTTTTGGTACCTAAGCCACAATTCAAAATAGGAGAAAGTGAATGCGGTGGTGAAACTCTTAAAAGCCACTTTAGATTCAAACTCGTGCGAGTGGTTGTTGCATGAGGCCCAATGTGTGGGCGAGACATTCTAGGGAATCATCTGACTGCACCAAACAGAGAAACCGTTTGTTCCCAGGTGGTTGGCTTTTCGGGCACTTTTACAGTCAGCGCTCCTATTTCAGAGGCATTAATAGAACTTCTCAGATAATTGACTGGAAATAAAGATGATTGCGTGGTAATGGTTTTACCTTTTGAAACGGATAAAATAATAATCTTTCTCTGTGTGTATTCAGTGATTATAGTTATTGTCATTTAAAGTTTTCATCTAGTTACAGTGTATGCTCCATCCTGTTCATTATGCTCCGTACCATTAACATTTGACTGGTGAAAACTTTTCTTTGCTTCATTAAAACTAAAGTTGCAAAAATATTTTTGCTGTAGTACATCAATGTGTTTTTGCGAGGGAGAGCAGACACAAATGTAAAGCAAGCCGTTTGCATCTCTATATCTCCCTTTAACTTCTCCATCCGTTGTTGCTCTCCCCATTGCAGGAATGATCTGGATATTGGAGTTGCTTCTCTGCTTCAGCCTGACCGTCTGAGCCCAGCTGGTCTACCTACGACTGGTCCCAGCAGCAGTGGGCTAGCCCCTTTTGGTGATCATCTCCTCTCTCACCTTCTCAGGCTGGAGACCGCGGTGGCAGCTAGAGACCTCCAGCACACCCAGCGGCCAGCCACAGCACCTCCCAACAGGTCGCGGTCCAAGGTGTCCCGCATCGAGGCCATCAAGGCCACAGCCGCATCCCTCTCCAACCGCATAGAGAGTGAGGCACGGAAGCTTGCTGGGGAGGGGATCAACTATGGTATTGAAACCTCAATGGACATGGATACTATTAGACCCTCTCAAGCTAACCTTGATGATGGATGCTGGGCAGAAACGGCTGCCCCAGAAAATGATGACGTAGCCTCGAGGATCCAGAGGATTTTGACTAGCACAGGTCATAGTTCATACAATGGCACGGCTCTTCCGGGAACAGGCAATCTGCACGCCCTCAGGGGACAGAAAGAAAAGAAAGGCACACACACCAATTTCACTAATCCACAAACAACTTCTGCGGCTGTGACAGGGCCAACTCTCAACAGTTACACACATGAAAGGAGGAGGCTGGTCAATGGCCTGGACACGGTAGAGAGAGTGGAACAAAGGACAGGGTGTGGATTGACGGATGACAGGGAGAAGAATCGGACAGATCTCCACGACTCAAGTGCTGGTTCCATCAGCGAGGGTCCTCTTCTGAGCGAAGGGAGTTTTTCTGAGGACGAGACGAGCCCTCCGCACCCCTCCAACGGTCGTGTACCTAGATCGGCAGATCGCCTGAAGGCGGCGGACTACTGCGTGGGTCAAAGAAGGGATTACCAGCGGTTGTCAGAGTTCCAGAGAGAGGCAGCGAAGTGCTCGGCCCTCAGCTCACCCTTTGCACAGCATGACGGTAACAAAGCAGCCTGGGAGGAGCTGAACAAAGGAAGCCCTCTGAGTGTAATCAACATTTTCACTAAGAATCTTCATGGCCATGTTACAGGTTAGTTCACATATAAGTGTCGTTTCATAAATGTGTGTCTTGTCTGATGAGAAATGGTGAGAAAGTTGTTGTTACTGAGTAACTATGGGTTATAGATATGTAACCATAAGAGCTACACAGATACGGTTTATCATAGCAGAACTGACATACTGACAGTCAAGGTCATAACTATTTCTCCTCTGTCTGTTCTATCTCTAGCTTATCCCGTAGTGAGTGAGAGGAACTCTCCCTCTGCCCATTCTGTACACTCTGCAAATGGTCCCGTAGACGCAGCCGTCTATGAAGATGATTTTGTGTCCTCACATAGCAGCGGAGCAAGTGGCCACTTGAAGAGAGGCTCCAATTCTCGCAGGTAAGTAAAAAAAAAAAAAAAAAAAACAGTTTTTAAAGTGTCCACTGGATGGCATTCATGTCACACAAATAGAAAGCTCATGCAGCCCTTTCAGACAGAAAGCACCCTCTGCATTCTGGAGTTCAGAGATTTCTCCTGACAGGTTTCTTAGAATGAGGAGAAACCGGTTCATTCACTCTCAGACAGATCAACTCTGCCGTTTTTGTTTTGTGACACAGACCCTGAGTTTTTATTTACAAGTGATTGTTCGTTACTTCTTTCTCCCCTCACTGTCAGTGTGAACAGCCATTTTGAGGAGCTGATGAGGAGGTCTCCTTATGACAAAAGTACAGGAGGCATCAATTCCCAACATTCACCCTTTCACTCGTCTATACACTCGCCGCATCCTTCCTCTGGTTCAACATCTGGCTCCTCACCCTTCTCCAAGCACTCTGCCAGAAAAAGAGGTGAGAATGTACAATTTAAAACAATATCTTGGACATTTCTATTAAAAAGGAAATATAGGAAATGGTCTCTTATGTGGTTTAATGCTATTTTTTTGTAGTTTACACATCCGTCTGCTGCACAATATAATGACTCAAATCCTCTGCAGGCACAGCATCAGACCAGAGTGATGGCACTCTGGTAGAAGAGCCGAGGAGCTCCTGCTCACCTCCCTCAGAGCCGTTATCCTCTGACTCCAGGAGGAGGGGCTCAGACAACAGCTCCGCCCACAGCCAGACCAAGAGTGTCCCCTCTAATGAAACTTCAGGGCTTTCTCAACAAAGGTAACTTCATCTGACTACATTAAAGGGGAGGTTTGTTACTTTAGGTTTAGTCTAATGCTGTAAAACTTTCCACCTGCAAGGTTTCAATGTGAGCGTTTTTCAGTCAAAGCATCTCTCGGATATTAATTTGAAGATGCATCAGTGTTCCAATTGTCCACACATCCAGTTGTCTCTGGTAGTTCCTTCCCTCTTGGTTTTCTGTAACCTTCAGTGGAACACTGCTTTGTGGGAAGATCGGTGGTGCTATTGGCTTACATTGGGATATTTCCATGCTGTCCTGTACATGGTAGGTTATAGATGTTTATTTTAGGGTCACAGGATGATTGTGTTTCTTTATTTCCTGGAACTTTTGTTTTCACTGGATACAAATTAATATTAAAATGAGCCTGTGAGGCCACGCTGTATTTCTGCTAAACTGAAATAGAATTTAAACACTGGGTCATCTCAATTGTTGCTGTTCCGACCATTCAGAATCCTCCACTTGATATATATACTGTATCACACAGAGGTTAATTCATCTGGGCATGACTAATCACTTAACTACACTTGGAGAGCCCTGGTTGAGGCTGCCAGTCTAAACAGTCTTGTGGCTTGCTGTCCTGTTGAAGGCCTGAGGGTTTAAGCAGCCATTTAGTGCCCAGCAACCAGAGGGGGGCTGCATTTCAACCAAAGACAGAAAACACTGGCTATTTTGTTTAAGGGGGCCTGCAGGGTGGTTGGTCGGGTCAGCCAGCTTCACCACAGCTCGGGCCTGCAGCCAAAGGAAAGGAGAGTGTGTTTTTTTTAATTTAATCTCAGCGCCCAGTCGTGACATTTGATCCCTCGAATGGTATTCTAAAACCCAGGTGGCAGATTCCCCTTATAGCACCATTTGCAAAGAAGGTTGTTGGTTAACTTCGGTGGTGACTTAGTGTGTTTTTATTTCTTTAGTAACGGCACAAGTATCACTTTAGATCTCAATGAGCTTTGTAGGCTTTTGGCAGATTGCATTCATACCTGTTTCTGTTATAATATATTAATTGAGTCTGATTGTTATCCTTGCTATCCTTATTGGGGAAGTAAAGTGTATCCTGATCTCTTTAGTCATCATCCTTGGTATCTGATAGTCTCTGAGCAGCACAATATAGCCATTCATAGTCTGGGCCTCTCACAGCAGGGGTATGCTGCCTCAGTCAGCTCCAGGGTTTGCAGCATGAGGGGCTCTTTCTTTATCATTTGGTTAACCCACTCTGCAAATCCTGTAGCATCCTTTTTTTCCTGCATATGAATTTAAAACACTATTTTGGAATTAGTTTGTTTTAGAAAACAATAACAAAAACTGTTTTACTGAATCTCTGGTTTTAAAACATCTTGAAAAGTCATATTTTTAAGTGTACAAACATCCACTTTCGAAGACATGTTGTGTGTTTTCAGTATTTGATCTACTACTTTCCTGAGCTGTTTCTCTTTCTTATTCTATTTGTAGTTTGGGTCTTGACAGTAAGAAGTCTCCAGCAGCCAGGCCCAAACAGGCTTCTCCGTCTGGCTCTCCATACCCCGGTTCTCCTCCGGAAGCAGCCTCTCCCGGTGAGCCTGTGAGAAGTGCCTCTCTGGGGGCAAATAATCCAAACACAGGCGCCACAGCTCGCAGTGGTAGAGCCGAGCCCAAGACCACAGGTAGATAAAACTCATATTAATATGATGAACAGCCGACGTTATGTGAAGCAGAACTTCAAGACTGAATGTACCGTTAGCTGAAGTCACAACTGTAGCGATGAAGACAGAAAAGGTCTGACCCGCTCCACCAACAGACCCTCTTATTAATCTCTCTCTCACCCTCTCCTCTCTTCTCTTCTCTTCTCTCAGGCGAACTACAGTATTCACCTGCTGTCTTGCAGCAGCGTATGGCGGCAGAGCTCCAGTACCTGGAGTCCATCGAGGAGTCGGTCCGACAGCTGGGAGACGTGGAGAGGGTGATGGGTGTGTCCATGGCGCAGCAGGAGAGCGTGTCAT
The DNA here is from genome assembly GCA_032191485.1 of Leptoclinus maculatus. Taxonomy (NCBI): domain Eukaryota; kingdom Metazoa; phylum Chordata; class Actinopteri; order Perciformes; family Stichaeidae; genus Leptoclinus; species Leptoclinus maculatus. Next base: position 32,372,853 of record JAVDOI010000004.1, read on the forward strand.
TGGCCCAGATGCTTAAGGTGAAGCAAGAGTAACAAAACTGTAGATACGGTCTTCAAAGAAGCTCCGCCGTGTATTTAGCCGTGTTTAAAGTGTTAAGATATCAGTTGTGTTTATGTTAAACAATGTTTATGAAGCTTACATTTTTGATGATTGCAAGACGGCACACACTCTCAGCTTTGCTTTAAGTTATAACATCTGCACTCGATGTAATGTACAATACAAATGGAAATGACACCGTTAAATAATTCCCAATTTAATTTATCAGGGACTTAAATTATTTGTTGCTGCATCACATTTACATGATAAATACTGTAAGTGTTTTTTTTTTTGGGCCTCCGTACATTTAAGTGACTTACTACCTGACTAATGTCTGTATTGATGCACTGTATTGACCTGCTCTCTGAACTCTGACCCCTGCAGGCCAGGCAGCAGTGCCACGCGCGTGACCTCTATGAGCTGAAGATCAAGGCTGAAAGGGAAGCCCTGGAGACACAGCTACAGCTGGAGGAAAACCGGCAGAGAGTGGCCAGGGTACAACAACACACACACACACACACACACACACGTTTGAAGTTCCTGCAGTGTTCATGCATACAGTATGTATGCATTTGTAAATGGTAGCTTTAGTGTTTGCTTCCTCACCTTTTGAATTCTACGGTATGTGTGCTTTTACTTTTCTGTGCATGATGTCCATGCTTGTTTTTTGTCCAGGCTCATATTGAACTGCAGGAAAACTTGGCGGCAAATCAAAAAGAGACCTTGGAGGGCCTCCAGGAGGCAACTACCAAGTTGATGACTCAACAGGCTGAGGCAGCGCGGTACACAGCTGACACTGCCCGACACATCAAAGAGGTTAGCAATCCCCTGCCTGGAAAACCGCCCCGTGTCTTCATTTAGTAACAAAAGCTGATTGATTGTTGAGTTTCAGTAAAGAGATAACAATGCATGCAGAGGAGGAAAGGGTAATATCCAGCGTAAGACTCATCAAATCAATCATTTGATTTGTGCATTGTGTTCTTGTCTGTCAGATGACAGAATTGGCACAGTCGCAGCTAACCAGAGCTTTGGTCGTCCCCGCTGATGTTTCTGATTCCTCCATGGAGCGGGAAGAACACCAGAGCTCCTATTCAAAGCAGCGAAAGGACAAAAATGACTCGGACAGGTGACCTAAAAACACCTTTTCTTTTAAATATGATACATTGCATACGGCCTTCCATTTTGAATTTAGTATCTGTTCTAAATGTTTAGGTCTCTTCTGCGTGCTCTCTTCCAGCTTCCCTAGTGAGGTGTCGAGCAGAAAGACCAGGCCAGAAGAACCGTTGTCTTCGCTGAACAGCCCCAGTCGCTCCGATTCTCTGTCCTTCAGAAGACCAAACCTCAGGTACAACGTAGGCCTCTTTCGTAGCACTAGTTACTCTGATTTCCATTAGATTTGGGGAAGAAAAACCTAATGCCGCTAAATCTGTCCTTTGCCTCTTTCCCAGTGGAGCCGACTCTAGCAGTCAACATAGCCCGTCGCATGCCTCGCCGGAGCACAGAGAACGGGCGAAAAAAGAAGCGGTGGAGGGGCAATGGAGGAAGGGAGGAGCTGAAGAGAGGGAAGCGGGCAGCAGCTCCATAGAGGAGGAAGTTCTAACGGCAGCAAATGACTCCCTCTGCAGTGACAGCATCCCCTCTGCAGTGGACGAGAAAGGTATTGGATGGCAAGCACGGCTATTCGTTTAAAAGTTAACATGCTTGTTTCATGTGTACACACATCAGTATTTCCCTCGTATTCATTCAACTGTCAGGGACTGCTGTTGTATAAATGTCACCTCCACTGTGAAAACCTTATTTAATCCGTATTGAAGCCAAAACTCTGTGTACACAAGGCACCTAAAAATGTTAGCGTATCTTATTTTTGACCCTCCAGGAGACAGTACGTCAGTGGCCACAGAGAACTCCCTCAAATTTGATGAGTCCATGACAGAGGATGAGATAGAGGAGCGCTCCTTCCGCTCTCTGCTGCCATCTGAGGCGCACCGCCGTGGAACTATGGAGAAGAAGTCCCGCCACCATGAGGAATCAGAGGACGATGGAGCCAATCACAACGCAACATTGGTTTCAGGGGCACACAATATCTTAAAGGTGAGAGCAGTGTAGTCTACAAACATTTGCCAATATATATATCCTGAAGAGTCAGTGATTGATAATAGAAGGTGGGTGTGTCGACTTGGATTTTTTTTGCCTGGATGCTCCTCGTTCATTTTTCTGTCAATCCATTCTAACCTCTATCTTTTTCATCCCTGTTCTTCCGCAGTCTCAGGATGCAAACATGGCCTTTTCTGGCGGACAGGACAGCTTTTCCCAGTTCACCATGGACATGGTGCGTCAGTACATGAAGGACGAGGAGGTAAGACTGCAGCACCAGAGCTCTCTGCTGCATCTACGCCAGAAAGCTGTCCAAGAGAAGACCAGAACTGAGCTGGCCTGGCTAGAGCACCAGAAAAAGAGGCTGAGGGACAAGGGCGAGGATGACAAAATGCCCCCCATCAGGAAGAAACAGAGGGGCCTTCTGATGAAACTACAGCAAGAACAGGTACATGGGGGGGGGGAGCGGAATAATAAGGACGTCAAGTGACGGTTAACTAAAGTGACTAACCAGCCTTTTCTCTGTTCCCAGGCTGAGATTAAGCGACTTCAGGAAGCCAACAAAGCAGCCAGGAAGGAGAGGCAGCTGTTGCTGAAGCAGCAGGAGGAGATTGAGCGGATGAGAAACTCTACACTCCGACTGAAGGAGCGTCTCAAATATGCTGGGGATGAAGCGCCACCTGTGAGTAGTGCAACAGTCACCAATCACCGGGGCTGGGTAGAGCTTGAAGAATTACAATGCCAGCACCAATGCCAGCACCCTTAAAGTGATAGCGATACTAAAAGAGAGCTTCATTCGATACCCATCATGTGAATGCATGGTTGCGTAGTTGTTGATGGAATCAAGAAATAAAGGATACTTATAACTGTAGAACATGCTGCCATGTTCCTCTAAAGCTTTTTATTTTATTTTTTGTAATTGGCTTCACTAATACTTGGCCTGTCTGCATGTCCATTCATCTCCCCCCCCCCCCAGGAGACTCCTGTGTCAGATAGCCCCGTGTCCGAGGCAGCCTCCCCCAACATGAGTCACCCCGATGATACCCGCAGCCCCTCTCCCTCGCTCTCCATCTCTGGAAGTGAGACCAGCAGCATCATGCAGAAGCTCAAGAAGATGCGCTCTCACATGGATGACAAGTAAAGACTTTCATTTATCCAATATAACCTGGGTTCTCTCTGCTGGCTGACAATCTGACAAAGTGTATTATCAGGAGTCATCGTCCCTTATCAGCGATGTCCTGCTGCCTTGGTCTGGCCCCTGATCACATTTTCCCGTAACACATAGTATATGTTCATACAGACTTTGATCTGTTGTTACTACTTTCTTGCATAACACACTGTTTACACTTACCCTGAAGTAGGGCTTTTATTAAAATTGGTAAAGCTTAGTTTAGATGTGTTTTACAGCCGAGTGATTTTGCATTAAGAGTCATGGTGTGCTTTTTACGAAAGTGCCATTTGTGCCAGTTTGTAATCATTCTACCATGATAAGTCAGAAATGTTCTAATTCTATACATAGGGTCTTTACTTAACTAATAGAAACTAATCGGTGCATGCCATCTTTCTTCTGCTGTCTAACATGCTGTGGCTGTGTGAATGTGAAGATGAGCATGCTCCATGTTGTTCTCCCTTTAAACTAGAGCAGAATCCACACCCTCTGCTCCAATGCCTCCCTTAACTTCAGATTCATGTAACCTAACAGTACTTTGTAGGATGGTCTACGTACCAGTTATCTGTTGCCGTCTTCAACAAATGTTTTAAAGCAAGAACATCAGACTATATTTAACACTGTAAACACTGCGTCTTTCAATAGCAGAAGCACGCTTATTTTACAGGAAAGGCAAACATCGGTTGTGCATTTCCATCATTTTTATTACACCCACTTCCTCTCGTGTTGACAAGTACCTGCATGTGTTTGGCGTTCCTGTGCGTCCTCCAGGGTTTTAGACTGGGCCAACAACTTTGGTCAGGTGATGGGAGAGCCTCTCATGACCGGGTAGCTCCAACAAGTGGGTTAATTGTTCTGGGGTTTAGGATTTATAACGTGGCTATTAATCACAGGCCTTCCATGGTAGCGTTCAACATTTGTTTAAATGTATAAAAGCAACATCATTTTGATGCATTATGAAGTTCAAAATCACCACATTTAGGTTTAGATCACTGCAAAAAAAATTATGACGTGGATCTAACAAAAAACGATATTTGTGTCTGACGATGCATTTACTGGCTTGTATGTTTGCTATTTTAACAGACTACCACTTGTTTCTTCCCTTAGTCGTTCTCTATTACCACTGTCCTGCAAAGCAAATGTACACTATATATTTATCTTGATGTGACACACTAACACATTTCATCTAAGGTTGTACGTGTTGCCTCACACTGTAATTTAAGAATCAGGGTTACTGATGACTATCATTTAATGCTCGACGCCCACAGTTTTGCTAATTTGTTCATGGTTTCCCAACACATTTAAAAGAAACCAGACCTACTGACACCTCGGGTGCAATAAAACCACATTTGCTCATATCACTCTTCTCTTTCCCTTTCTCTCTACTTGTCTTTTCCCTCTGCGTCTGTTATTCATGTTTTTCCCCCTCTTACATTTTGTGTTGTTTGTTTCCATTCCCACGTACGCGTGACTCTTCTGACTGTGTCTGTCGCGTGCTTGTGTGTTGTAGACACCGTTCTCCCGTCCACTCCTTCCTTTCCGTGTTCACGGCCCACCACTGGGCCTCCCTCAGTGTCTGTCTTCCCAACCTCCACCCTAAATTCCAGCTTTTTATCTACAACCAGTTGGTCAGGTACTGTACAGTGCTCTCTACCTCTTCCCCAGAACCTCCACCTAGCCCTGCCCTGCCTCACCCCCACTCCATGGAACATGCTTGTGTTCACCTACTGGCACTGGGAACTTGTAGGGGTGGGACTGTGAATGATGACTGATTGGATGTGTTTGATTGTGTCCTGGATGGAATTGGTGGGGAGAGTTTGAGTGAAAGCATGAAAAGTGCCCAAGGAAGGCTGCCTCGCTGAATAAAAGCTAACCTTTTGACATGTTCACTAAATTTTTTTTATAGTCATAATAATGTTAGTGTGCGCATTAAAGCATTCTGTTTTAAACAAAATCACAAAGTGGTAACATTGAGAATAACGGAGGTGATGAAGGTTAAAGGTTATGTTTATTTTAATAGGTGCCTTCCTTGTTGGACGGGGATCTCAGACTCAACTCTGGGATTTCACTGATTTCTGTGTTGTGTAATTTGTGACTCTTCCCCTCCTCCTTTCTTGCCTCTTGGAGTTAATGCTGCGGTGCATCTCTCTTTAAGCTCCTTCATTTTCCGTCTGCTGGCTGGTCAGCTCCAGCCCAGTCGTTGAGATTAAACCAGACTGTGCTATAGAAATAAAGGACATTTGCAGAGAACAGACCAGCGATAGAGTGCTCTATCTCTTTAATGAGCCCAGTAAATCTTAACTAGCCCTCTTTATTAGGTAACTGTTGCATAGGATTGGATAATAAGTACAGATGGCCATTGGCTGTAATAGAGTTTGGGAAGGCACTAAAAGACCCCCCCAGTCTGGTTCTTCAGTATCTGGCCTGTCATCAGTATACATTAGGTCAAGAGAAAGGCCTTTAAATTAGATCATGGCTAAATAATACTGCACTGTAATGGCACCCGTAGCTGTGGGGGACCACATTTCCCAACAGCTATACCTGACTGCACTTTATTCTGATCGGCATCTGCAGATATATGTGCTTTATGTTTCAGAGGCTTAGTGTATTTAAAAGATCATGTACGCTTTGCAAGACAAAGGAACTAAGTCTTGTTATCCTCATTGGTCTACTAAATAGACACATTCATACAGATGTAACCCTCTATTTTGTTTAACTGCTATTTATGTTTGAGGTGTGTGTGTGTGTGTGCGTGTGTGTGTGTGTGTCTGCACCCAATCAGCGTTCAACCCCTGGGTTTCAGTCCGATGCATGAATCTGACATCTTCACTGTTGATGATTTCCCTGCTCTCCTTTTCTCCTGGGTGACATGTCATCACTTAGTGCTTGTTTATTTGATTGGTGCCTATTCACTTCCTTATTTGGATGATTATTCCAGGGAAAGAAATGAGTAAAGCATGTATTGGGTGTGTATGTGTGTGTTCGACAGAGGTTTGAGGTGAGTTTGCGGTGATAACTGGATGTCCAGGTGATTTGGGTCTGCTTGCATCTGCGATGTCATGTTTTCATTCCTTATGATAAATATGCCTTTGTCAAACTTCTCTTCTCTCCCTCTTTACTGCTACACTACCTTCTCCCCTCACCACCCAACTTCTTCCTGTCTCCTTCCTCATTTTCTCTCCTTTACCCCCCACTACTTCCTCATCTCCCCGTCATTCCAACCCTCTCCAGGTTCCTGACAAAGCGGGAGCAGAAGTTAATGCAGAGGCGTCACCATGCTGAGGAGCTGCTGCAGTGGAAGCAGCGTCTGGACCAGGAGGAGGCAGAGGTCCGTAGGATGGAAAAGGAGGCCCTGGCTGTATGGGACAGGCAAACACCTCGGGACATGGCGGAGAGCCAGAAACAGGACATCTCCAACATTAGCCCCAGTCCCAGTCACCATCGCAGCTCAGAGCATAGAACTGACAGTGAGAAAGGTGAAGCAACATGATCCTAGCTGGTTTTGCCAGGTTTAGAGTCACAATTAGGTCAATATTAATCTGGAAAAGCTCATGTTTATCCGTTTTACATGTTTTCAGAGTTTGTGAGCGAGGGCGACCGTTCCTCAGCGACACCTGAGTCCAGTATCCACACAGAGGGACTTGTGTCCCAGCAACCAGGAAGCCCATCTTCAGTACACGCGTCGATCCCTGAAACACCTTTGGCCTCTGTGACGAGCAGCCATTCAAATTACACCCAGGACTTCACTTCAGCTTCCCGGTCACCGAGCAGAAAAGTACGCACAAGTGTGGTATTTCTTTCCTTTTTGTATTTCAGTGTTTCGTCCCATCTGTTTGATGGTAGCTGAGAACGTTTTTAGTGTAAATTTAGCGACTCTAAAACTGATCTCACGTGTCTGACACACAGAATTTTGTGTAGATGCTGTTGATTTGTAGTCTTTCATTCAGTATTGAAAATGCACAAAGCTTTATGTTGTGTGAGGGACATGCCACGGGGGTAACTACACATTTGTTAGTTTATTGTGCATGTAAAATATTAATTCAGGCATGCTCCTATTACTCCATCTGACTGTGTTGTCAGTAATATTCCTTTCTCTTCCGCTCCTCCTCCTGCTGTTTAGTCTCTCCAGTCTCCACTCAAAGGCAGCCACAGCCCGTCTGCCTCTCCTTCGGATGGCAGCAGCAAAACCAAGATGCAGCTTCGCTCCTCGTCCCGGACCGCCAACCAGGCCCGCGCTCAGCCAGCTGAATCCCCCATGCCCATGCAGACTGGTGAGTTTACCCAATAATTCAACACGCATACGCTGAATGTGTAATATTTTTGGGGGTGTATTATAGTTCCTGCTAGTTCTCAGACAAGATAGAAGGGGTAAAGAAGCGAGAGTGGAAATAATGCAGCTGTGTTGCTGGCGCTCTGTAGTCAGGCATAATGTGATGCTGCCAGGAATACTTAATGCAAGCACTTCCCTGATACATAACCTGCTTAGCTGTGTGATAGCATGAGAGAACACTTTGCATTGGACATAGTTACTGCACAAGCAAAGACGGTTCTGCTTGGCCCTTCATTGTAGCTCAATGTGTTTTATTCGTTTTCAGGCCACTGTTTAAACCTTGGACTAATCTTTGTAACACTGTTGGTTCATTGTGTACAAGCCAAAGCAACATGCACACAAAATGACACATTCTTTGTACAGAAAATGTACACTAATCTCAAAAGAATTGGGTTTGCGTTCGAGTGGGTACAAAGTTGGATTACCCTTTGCTAATCAGAGATCTGGCACCGGTTTCACATTCTAACTTGTGATTTATCTTTAACATTTCCCTTCAGAACCCATTTCGGACCAGAGTGACATAGAGAGCCGCATCAAGGCCCTGAAGGACGAAGTCAGAAAACGGAAGTTTATGGCTTACCAGCTAAAGAAAGAGCAGAAGAAGAGGCACAAGGAGCGCCTGAAGGCACAGGAGGCCAGCCTACTGAAGCAGCTCGAGGTAAGTGTGTGTGTGTGTTGGATGATTATGTGATTGTTAATGTGTGTGAATGTGTTTTTATCTACTGTAAGCAGATTCCTTCATATCTTAACTTTTATTCTCCCGTTTTCCTTCCAGAGCTATAATAACTTCATTGAGAAAACTAAGGCAGAACTGAAAAAGGAGCCAGACTCGACACCTGATACAGAGTCCCGGATCAAAGATTCCACCAGCATCAAACCACCTGCTCACAGGTACCAACAACAGCTGTAAACATAACAACACATCTTATACTAGAATATGAGTTTGAAAAGATTGGTGTTCAATTAAAAGCAAATCCTTCTTTCTCAGGTCTGAAACCAGCAAAATCTCTCAAAGGACGCAAAGTGATGCTTCATTGGATCACAGTGAGTGATATAATCTTCATAATGAATATGTCATTTCTTTTTTAATGGGTTTTTGCACGGATGTTCCAATGATGATGTGACCCTTTCCTATTATTACAGATGCCCTACCTCAAGTTGATCATAGTAGATCCACCTCAGTGCCTGAAGAAATGTCTGATGAAGACCCACCAACAGTCACTCCCACCCCGGTATATGGCAGCCCAGAGTGTCCGCCCTCCAGACCGAGGAGCCGCCTGTCCACAGAGGAACTTTTAAGACCTTCCTCTGAGGAAGCCCAGGCACAGATGATTGGGTACGGGGACGAGAACATTGTGTCCTATCAAAGAGCGGACGTTCAGGATGAGCTGGAGGTGGAAGCAAGCTCCACATCAGAACGGTCTGAACGTCTTCTCAAACTGGAAAAGGAAGACCGACTTGACTCCCAAGAGAAGCTGTCTGCATCCAAACATGTTTCCTCTCACATGAGCGACGAACATCGACATTCTCCGTCTGTTAGCATAGAACAGGATAAGAAAATATGGACGAGGGAAACATCTGAAGAAGCTGTAAAATCGAATGTTATCTCCTCCAACAAGTCTCATTCGGCTGCATCCAGTGACCGGTCCTGCTCGCCCAACTCTGTTGCCTTCTCTTCAAAGAAGGAGGCGCCCATAAAGGATGTCGAGGGCTCCTCTCCTGTAGTAGATGGTTATCATGATGACTTTGAGTCTTCAGTGGATTCTTCACCCAGGGAGGTGCGTCTTAGTCCGACACCTGCCTCTCAAATCTCAGTTTCCCCGACAGAGATCAAGGTCTCGAGAAAAGACTCCCGTAGCAGAGCCGCACCGTATGACAGCCATGAAGAGGAGGAAATAGCTGAAGAGCTGAGTCACCATTCAGGGACTAGTGGAGCCAGCCACCAATCTACGAGACTGCTGGATCTTCAAAACCACACAGAAGACTCCAAACATGACGGCAAGGATGTTGTTAATTCCAGCCACTCGCCACCCACTTTGCCCGTTGCAGATGAAATGCTAAGTTTTAGCATCGCGGACCGAGTTCTTGTTGGCGGCGTACAGCCTGGCACCCTGAGATTCAAAGGTCCAACCAGCTTCGCTAACGGCTTCTGGGCTGGCGTGGAGTTGGATAAGTCTGAGGGGAGCAACAACGGCACTTACGATGGGGTGGTGTACTTTGAATGTGATGAGAGCCACGGCATCTTTGCTCCTCCAGACAAGATTACGCACCTGCCAGACAAGTTTGAGATCTACACAGACACCACGGAGGATGAGGACTCGTTCCTGGATGGTCTGTCGGATAAACGTAAAACAGATGAGCACAAATCCCCGAAACAAGGACATCTGAAGAGTGAAAATGAAGAAACATCTAACAAGGTCTACAAGTCTGGAGATAAAAAGATAACAGACGAGTCCGTTCACAAGACTGGGCCCCACCTCAATTCGCAGCATTACAAAGAATCCCAGCCTCCCATTTCTAATGGCAACACTAAGGACATAATGTTGGATTTTGAAGATGCACCAACCACCCTCCTCATCTCTGACATGGACAACATTGGCCTGGGGAAGCCGACTCGGACGGACATCACTTCCCTTGTTGAGAGAGAAGAGGTAGACTCAAATCACCAGTTGGGTCCTGCGGATCTCTCTCCAGATGTCAGGGACGTTGAGAGAGAACAGAAGGACGTCCTGGACACATTCGCAGACAAGCTCCTCAACAACTTTGTGAAAGACACTTTGGTGCAGTTTACTGAGATTAAAAAGGCCAAAGAGCAGAAGATAGAAGCTGCCAACCAGATGAATGGAGACCTGTTTGGTGAAAACGTTGAAGAAGAAGAAGAAGAATGGTTCCCTTCAGTGCAACAAAAAGACGGCCTTCCCTTCTTCCTACCTACAGAAAAAGAAGAGCTGTCTTCTCCAGAGCTGTGTAACCGACCGGTGAGTCTACGTTTCTGATTCTTTAGTGACCTGTTACTAAATCTTCCAAAATATGATTGTGCTGTTCACGATTGGACTGTGGAAACACCAGCAGTGACATGATCATGATACTGACAAACAGTTCTTATTGATTTGACCTGGAGAGCCCTTGTTTTCTGTTTGCGCTCAGCCAAAGTCCAACTTTATGTTGACTGACTTTATTGAATTTGGTGCGCTTTGCGGAAAACCTTTTGTGTTTAAAACATCAGTAAGAAAGAATATTCTTTAAGACTAAAACAAAAGTGTAAAATAATCTTTATTATGGGACTTGTTCTGTTATGGTGCGGTTAGACGTTCACATGTATGGAAGGTTATTATCTGAAATTGGAAATGAGCATGAAATTAACTTTTTCCTGTATTTCTTTCCCAACAGGAGAGTCCGGTGTTGGGGGCCAGTGGTCAGGAGGAGCTCGCCAAGCGACTAGCAGAGCTGGAACTGAGCCGTGAACTGCTGGAGGAGCTGGGTGACGATCAGGACTGGTTTGATGAGGACTTTGGCCTCAGCTCTCGTAGAGAACAGCAGAGGCTCCAACAGAGGGAGGAAGGGAGGCTGGGGGGGCTCGTCTCATCCTCGGGCGGGGAACAGCAGGCCAAGACTCCACCTAGACCTGAGCTACCTCTCCCCTTGCCCCCTAAACTACCCGAGCAGCCCGCCATGGTTGTGCCCCACTCCGCCACAGAGGTGGAGAAGATGGTCCATGCTGCCACTCAGGAGATCTGGGAGAGCTGTGGCCTGGGGAAGGAGGGAGCTCTGACCGTGTCACAGCTGCCAATCCCCAAACCGTCACAAGAGTATCTGGGTAAAGAGGCCAGCAGCCAGGACCCGGAGGCCCTCTGCATCCACAGCTACAGAAAGGTGAAGAGGAGACTTGCGAAACATAACAAAAACCACACAGATAGCCCACTGAAAGAAATGAATGCAAGTGTATCGCACAACAATCTGTAAGCTTGAAGAGAAGTAAGACGAGCATCCTTGACTTCCTTTTCACTCCCCGACCAATAATGCTGGAGAAAATCAGCACATAACTGTCCTGCTGCTTCCGTAGCACTAAGCCAACAGCACTTACTCTGAGTGAGTTCACTCAGGTTAAACGCCAGACGAGTTTCCATTATTCAGCAGATTCCTCTCTTATTAACATGTTGATGTTTTCTAGACTACACAGCTATTTCACTTGCCTTTGTCTCACTAGATATCCCTCTGCTACTGACAAACGTCGGACTCTTGCTTCAGATATTGTCTCAGTTGGTTCGACGCTTTTCTTTAAATGCAAAGAGCTGATGAGCAGTAAATATTTGATGACATATTGACATGCTATCTCATTACTTCCTGTCTCTCCCCAGGCCGTGTATGACCTGACGTGGGAGATGCTTCAGGAGATCTATACTGACGACCCCAACACCGATCAGCCTCAGTGGGTCAAACCACGCCGAGTTAAGTCCTCCTTCCACAGAGTGAAGACACCAGGAGACCTCACCAAAATCCAGGTACAGAAAGAGACCCCGCTCAGACAAACGCACTGGCTACTTCCTCAGTCCTCCTGTATTTTAACATTCGTATTGCCTTACTGTAAAGGCAGCTAGGTCAGTGAGAGTATTGTTGTTTTTTAATCTTCCAAAGTGACTGGAAGTGTAACTGGCTTCGTTAATTCACAGAGGCTATCTGCAGCTTTTATGGAGTGCAGTAAAAACAAAATGTCCTTACCTTTACAAATTCAAATGCAGTGTATTGTCCTTTTACGCACCTGATGACGTCGTGTTTTTACATCGTGTCCCAGGAATTCATCTCAGCAGAAGTGCTGAAGCTGTACGGTCTGACGAAGGATCACAGCCAGAAGACCGACTGGCAGAAGATGCTCAAATTTGGCAAAAAGAAGCGAGACAGAGTCGATCATATTCTGGTAGGTCTCCAAAAGTAGATGTTTGGGGGGTTTTAAATGGCAGTAGTTTCATATCAGGGATTACATTATTCTGTCTGAACACCTCATATACAGAGTAGGAAGTTGTTCACGATCACTATCGTGATTTGATTGAAGTTAAATACAAACAAACAGCAATTGTCCTTCTTGTTTGTCCTGTGTGACATGATCTGGTTTCTTCTTTTGGATAATAATATAATTAATTTGTTTATTTGCTCGATGGCAACAGCAGCGTTATGAAAGGTTCATATTTTGAAGTTTTAAGGTCGACACATTTGAATTTGAACTACGGCCTATACTTACGTTTACTGGAAGTAGAACTAACTAAACCTATTGTTAGCAGTATAGTTCCCCTCGACTCGCCAACAGTAAGTACAACAGTGTGTTGAGCAGATCCTATTATTTGATATCATTTCTCTAAACAATTTGACTTTATTTCAGAACAACAGGATGTTACAGGAGTCGATTATAGATTACAGTCATCCAGCCCTGAAATTGTGAATGTATTAAACAAATTAAATTACAACTTTGAATCAAGAAATGTTTTCACATGACTCATTACAAACCCACTGACACTAGTCACTGTGTTTGTCTCTCAGGTTCAGGAACTCCACGAGGAGGAAGCCCAGTGGGTCAACTATGACGAGGACGAGCTGTTTGTCAAGATGCAGCTGGCCGACAGCATCTTTGACGCTCTGCTGAAGGACACTGCAAACGTGCTGACGCTGATCTACGACAAGAGGGCCAAAAGAGAAAGCACCCTCTCCTGGGGGCTTTCCTGTTTAGATCTTAAACTACAACCTCTCCCCCCCCCCCCCCCCCCCCCGATGAACTCCAGCCAACGTCCCGCCGCTCAGTCTTCCACCAGCTGATGTGCCAACAGCAACCCTCAGATGCCTTCAGTCCCAGCATTACCTCTCAGCTAAACTACTCCTACTTCTTCCTGTGACATTAACTTGCTGAGTTTTGCTTCAGCTACCTGTCGTGGTTATATGATGTGTTCTACACACACACAAAAACGCCTCTTGAGCAATCCAGCCTTCTTAAACCTTAACGCCACCTCGTCTCAGTTCTCGCCTCCTGGACTGGTCCTTTTGTAAACGCCAGTTGGAGAATGAGTCGGTGTGTTTTTTCGATGGGATAGACTGCGCAAGTTTGTTCGCACTTAAAGTCCATGAATGCTGCTAAATTGGTCGTTCCACGGGGGATTGTAATTTTAAAAATCCACCTGGAACACAAGTGAGTTGTCATATGTTGTATTGAGTCTTAAAGTAAATATATGTATGGATTCAAAAAATTGTAATAGAGTAGCAGATAAAGAATATACAGCGTAGTCCTTCAGTGACGGTGACACATTATCGGGTTGGCTTTGTAATCCAGTTCATTGAAATGTAACGATGACTATGAGGTTAAAGTTTTCGCTGTGATTTGAGGGTTTTTACATTCACGTTGGTTGAGCAGCCCTCCATTTAAGGGGTTTGTTGACCCACAGACGTCCGCTCACGTATCCGGTCCTCGGATGTGACTGACTCAGCCAGTCACCGTTTGGCCCTGAAACCCCTTTGGTTGCTTTGGCTGCATGCTTTGCATCATTGTCCTGCTGCATTAGCTTTAAATTGTGGTGCTATGTATCGATTACAAGCTGAGAGTCGGTGCTTTAACTTCATAATCATTGTTGAGTTTTAAATCTAGTGTCACAGATCAAATATAGTCGGACTGCGCTGTATTGGAGTGTCACTGAGATCAGATATTGTATGAAACATTTTGCCTCCATAATTATATTATTTATTGCGTGATTAGAGGAGTAAGGAACATTTTGAACTGTAAATGATCTTGTCGACATATAGAGAACAGATTTTAACATTTAATGAAATTGTAAAAAGCACAAAAAGAAACGTGAACACAGCAATATATTCTGTAGGAGGTTTGAAGAACGCAGTTGAAACGAGAAAAAAGAACATGAGGAGAAAACTGTTTTAATATTGCAACGTTGTGGTGTTAATGACTCATTGACAGTGTTCTGTATGACTTCTATTGTGGCCACAGCTGTCCAGTTGTCCCTCCCTTTTGTACTACATCCACACCGTGGACTCATGTTAACAGTTTGAAAACATCTCATACAACCAGCGAGAACATGCTTGTCCCGTGATTTGCGGTTTATTCCTTTTTTTCTGTCCTCTGAAGCTTTTGCGCCCCACCCAACATTGTTCTTGAGTCAGCATCAAAGCTGGTATTTCATAGATTTCATTTGTTTTGCTTGTGTTTGTGCAAACACACGTACACAGAATTACTATAGAGTATGCATGTGGGACACAAAAGATGAATCGCAGGACAGGACTGAAATGCTGGATTTAAGCCTTACTTTTCCTACAGTCGATCTTCTTTCTATGACCTGAGGTACCGCGTGTGGTTGTCCTGTTTCTTCATCGGTTGCCCTTGTAAAGGTTGCCAGCTGAACATCTGCCCAAAAACACACATTGGGTTTGTGTAGAAGCGTGGTTTTATCTGCTGTGAAAGATTTGGCTTCACAGCCGTCAGCAAGTTCAAACCGGCCTCCAGAATGTAGCCCGGCGATGTCGTCTTCCTCAACATTCGGTTTAATTAAGTGCCTCTTGAGTTGTAGATTTATAACGAACTCTGTTGATGTCTCAACACCCTTTTGGACCTATTTTCTTTGAATGTCTCTTTCAAACTGCTGTAATACTACCTTTTTTGTAAATGATCCTTAAACGGCCGCTCTTCCCTCTAACCAGTTTGCCAATACTTCAGTTTCTGCCTTATCAATCTTTCTGTATTGAAGCGTAGTTGAGAAAGTTGTTCAAACCTTCTCAGTTTTGTGTTTGCTCAGCCTGAGGAAATGTTTGTGCTAACAGAATCGCTGACTCACTCCAAATGGTATCTGTCCGTGTCGCCCCGGCATCTGTGCATATATACACGGTTGAGTCATTTTATTGATAAAGTGTACCAGGAACTAGATTGTTGACACTCCAGACACACACACACACACCTACAATATGTGAGTCATAGAGCTGGTGAGAGTGAGCACGTAGGACTAGTTGTAGTCCTCACTGTCAGCGCTGCTTTAATCCAACAAACTGTGTACAAACTCATTGTGACGCAGCATTTAGTCTTCACCGACTGTTTGGAGCTAAAGTGACCTTAAACCGAGTCTTTTTTCTTCGTGTTTAAAGAGTTGCTACGATGTATGCTCAAACTGTAAATTCTATAATGTAGAAAAAGACCAAAACATTGACACCAATTTATCCATGCTGTATGAATTGTACGTCTGGGCTGTAGGCATATGTAACTGTGATGGTGACATAATTAGTACTTCAGAAGCACTCTCTGCACGCCTTTAGTGCAAAACCCTCTAGGATTGTCCTCTTGAATTGATTGTATGTGGGAGGCAGTTAAGATCCCCTCTGTAACTATGCAGTACTTGGTCTCATACATTGCTTCATATATGTATGGACCGAACGGCTTGGACTTGTGTAGATTAATGAAACGGTGGAGGAGCCTGCAGCTCTTCTCGGTGTGGGATGGAGTTGCTTCTATCTGCTCGTCGGGGGGTCTGTTTTCTTCACAGGGAGATGAAGCAACTTCTCCTTTTAATAGAGATCGATATGAATGACTGAATAAAGAAAACTAGGCACAAAAGATCTGATCATCAAAATATCCCAGTTAGACCAGATTTCTCTCTTCACCTTTTAAAATGTTGATGAATATTTATAATAATGTGCTGTGAGTGTGCGCCGATGTGCACTTGAAGACTTGTACAATTCTTTTATGGGTGTAAATATTCTGTCCTATCTGACCCACTGTTACTGTAACCTGTAACGATTGTTGTAAGATAAACACTGTATACTTTGCAGATATGTGCAAAATATATATTTGTTAACTAAATGACCTTTGAAATTGTAAATAAAGCTTCCATTGTTTCTAAAGGAATTCTGACCTGAAATGTGGTGGTTTTGGTTTGTGTCGTGTCCACTGTGTCATTCATGGGAATGTGGGAGTTACAGGACACCAATGGGAGTTTACATCCTATTTACACACCAAGTGTTGCGATATACCAGTGTGATATATACAAATTATATATTTATTGTGTGAATAATCCAGCGCCTCTTGAATCATATACTGTATATATGGCGGCTATGGTTATAGACTCTCTACTGCACTACACTTGTATTTTAAGTGTCAATATTTTGTCGAAATGAGACAAAACACACAATTAACAAAGATGAATTATTCTGGTGACGGTTGTGGTATTGTGAAACTTTGATAATGTGACATCCCAATTACATACACATGTTACAGAAAACAACTATAACATGGTTACCGAGTAAATATTCACAGGTTTTTGGGAAACAAAGAAACAAATGTTCTAAGACAGCCTTATATGTTGCCAGAAATTAAGAGACACGATTCATTCTTTTTCATCTACAAGTCTCAATCTTTAATAATATACTGTGTGTGAATTTATCTGTAATTCACAAGACCACAAATAGTGATTTTACTAAACCAAAAGCTTTTATTTTGACACAAAAAGTTGTCCTTGAATTAAGTTATTTGTTCATCTAACTCATTGTGAATGTCAATAATGAACATTGAATGCAAAACAATGCAAGTCTAATTACTATTAATAGTCATTAAAGGTTATTTCCTGTATGAATTTCCTGACATCGACAGTTCATCTTCACGTCAGACGTCAACCAACGACACGCGTGCCCGTGGAGCGGGTGTGTTAAAGAACTCGGAGTTCAGGGGGAGGAACCACGAAGCCCGCTGACCGACACGGGAGAAAAAGTTGTGTCAAGTTTTGTGACACGGAGGTGAAAACTTGGTGCGTTTTTGCAGCTCGGACGGGGGAAGATGGCGCGGCGCGGCGGCTGTGCCACGTCTCGGTTTACCGGAGAAATACGCACATATGCCAGAAAGATCGCAACATCCGCAGTTTGGTTATGTTTCTGTCTCCTTTTCCCTTCCGCCACGGAGGCTGGACTGTACACCGCTTCGGATCAAGTCGTCCTGTTGAGTCCGGAGAACGTGGAGTCGGTTTTGATCAACTCCACAGCAGCTACGTTTGCGGAATTTTACGCTTCGTGGTGCGGACACTGCATCGCCTTTTCTCCGGTTTACACAAGCCTGGCGAGAGACATTAAAGGTCGGTACGGGTTCTGCTGCAAGTCACGTAGCTGCAGCTGCTTACAATGACATTTGATGAGTATTCGTCCAGTAGAATCATTCTGATCCTGTTTCACTCTGCATTGTTTTCAGCTCGTTTAATCCACATGATAAACCAGCTAAACGTCTCACAGCTTGGTTACACCTCCCTGTACTTGTTCTCATGTGCACGTGCACAGTGAGAACACCAAGCTGCTGCTGCTATCTGTTAATTAGAGCATGTGATCTAATTAGTCTTTTTGTTACACTGGCTGTCCATTACATCCTCCCAACTGAGTGTGTCAATATCACAGAGCCATGATAAGACATTTCATTCGGATGATATCATTTCTTTAATGGTGGCAGGAGGCCTGACACAGTCATGATGTTTCACTCACTCACACAAACACACACAGTCAACAATGGCAACTGGTGTCTTGGCATGCTGTCAAATGCTTTTGCTTTGGAATGAGTGGGGTCATCCATCTGATATTTGGGGAGAAATTAGGATTACTGGCAGATAATGTCACTGGCACCATGTCAACCCTCAATCTGTGGATGTCTGTCAGCTACAACATACACATTACATGTTGATAAGGAGACATAAAGTGTCTGCGTGGGGCCCACCGGTGTCGCTTTGTGTAATGAGTTTGTGTCACAAATACATAGTCATGTGAATAGTCTATATAATAGTGTATATAATAGTCTATATAATAGTCTAAATAGGTTGTTTTTTCTTGACAGTATGGACATTTTTAGGTATTGATATCCTGAAATGCACATTGGCAGGAGGACGACACAGGACAGTGTCAGCAGACCGTAGGGGTGCAATAGGCGGTAAACTAAATATTTACTGCGTCTCTGTTTCATGTCTGTCCTTCAGAGTGGAAGCCAGCTGTGGACCTGGCAGCTATCGACTGTGCTGCAGAAGAGAACAGGAAGGTCTGCACTGCCTACGGCATCAGAGCGTATCCCACGATCAAGGTATTATAGGGAATATTAACTAATATATCACGTTATACGGAATGTAAACTGTTACAGGCCCACGTTCTGGGGTCTCTGTTCTGTCATGACAACTGCTGCAAGAGAATCCACTCATTTAACAATTATAGTCCATGTAGCACCTTTGTTCTGTTTTTTTTCTTCATATTAATACAATTGATTGGCAACAAATTGAATAATCAATTCATTTTGTTTAAATAATTTGTCCAGTTTTCAGACAGTTTTCCGCTTCTCAAATGTGACCGTTTGCTGGTTTTCACTAAACTAAATACGTGGTGCATTTGTCATCTTATCAACTTGAATAACTGGCAAACTAATGGATAAGATAAGATAAATAAAACAAGTTGTAGCCCTAATTTGATGAGGTACTGTTTGTTTTTCCTTAATTAAAAAAAGGGAGAGAAGCGGGTGCGCTTGAAGGAAAACTTTGAACAGACCTTATTCTACATACATGCATGACTTTGAATAAAAGAATACATCAGAAACTACTCCACCTATTTTTCAGCTGCTCTCTATTTTGCAGTAGTCGTACAACAACATACTCTTTCTCGTCCCTTCACTTCCATTCAACTCCAGTAAATCAGGAATGTTCACAGTTTTCCTCGACCATGCCTGGGAGCTGCCTTTATTCAACACTCGTATGCTATGTTTGATTTTGATTAGCATGTAGAGCATAATGTGCGTATACGCATGTGTGATGTATTCGCAGGAACTTTACAACGATATTTGATAAACCAGGGTCAATTCAAGAGTTTTACTTCTCATTCTTAAGTAACCATACTCTCTGCATTAGTGTGTTTTTATTACTCCTTAAACATATTTAAATAGTAAACACGGAAATTTCTTCAGCAGTTGGACAGTTTTCTGAAAGAATTTACTTCAAAATCTGTTATGTTAGTGTTATTATTCAGCTTACGAGAGACTTTTCTAGTTGTAAAAGTACTATTGTTGTAATTATGTTTTATAGTGTGTAGAGCAGCTCATTTTAAAGGGTTGTGTAACTTTTGAAGCTCTGGATGTGAATGTGACCGATTGGGTTGGATACTGTAGATGCAACAGTCGAGCCCCAGTAGAGGTAACTTATGCATGAACACTGCAGGAACTTCAAACGTGTGTGTGTGTGTGTGTGTGTGTGTGTGTGTGTGTGTGTGTGTGTGTGTGTGTGTGTGTGTGTGTGTGTGTGTGTGTGTGTGTGTGTGTGTGTGTGTGTGTGTGAATCTCTCCTCTCTGTCATCCAGCAGGAGCCAATGAAACAAAGAGCTCCCTCTGTTTGAACACACAATGGAGCTTAAACATCTGCGACTCATTTTAACCAGGAAGGATTTAGGGGTCAAGGCGGGCAGAGGGGAAAGCAGAACCCCCCCCGCCCCTCACCCCCCCACCGAACATTACACAACTTCTCTCGTGGCCGTGTGAGGGCCGTCTCATCTGATCTCACTTCTCTCTTTCTCTTCACTGACTTCCTCCGTAACCTTCTGTCTCTTTCACTTTGCAGTTCTTCCACGCTTATTCCAAGGCTGATTATAAAGGACAGACTTTTAAAGGTACTGCTACGCACACACACCAGCAACTCAAGCCAGTGAAACATACAATCGTTTCATAGAGGAGCTGCCGTTGGCGGTAGTTTTACACGCTCAGGTAGTCATCAGTGAATGATGATCAACAACGGAGGATAATGTTCTCTCGATGCCCTTTGACCTCCAGCTTCTACTCACGATGTTCGGGTCCTCCGTCACAAGATCATAGACAAACTGGAAAACCATGAGGAGCCGTGGCCCCCCGCCTGCCCCCCACTGGAGCCCACAAGGTAAACACACACACACACGCACACACTTGCATACCCAATTTTTAAATGTTAATCCATCTGTCAATCACTCACTTATTCATCTGTCATGATCATATTTCCATCATGCTGCATCATTTTATCTCATGTCATCATTAGCTGCTGCACTGCTTGTTATTAGTGACAGAATGAGGATCAAATCTTTCCACTAAGAAGAAACGTCTTCGTTAGATCTCTGCCCACATGCTGCCTTGTGTTGTCTGTCTGTCTTCACACACAGCTTAGTACCACGGTGGTGCAGGGAAAGGAAACAGGAAGTCAAGTTCATTTCTCTTTTTAGGTTTAAAGGGAAAGTAGCGTAGCTCGTCACAGAGTCTTTTACAAAGACAATAAGTGGATTTCAACCCTTATGCTTTCCTGCATGCTTAGCATAACTCGTACCTGATTCCAATCTTAACGTTCTGTCTGCTCGTCTCTCTCTCTCACCAGCCAAGCGGAGATCGACAGCTTCTTTGAGACCAACAACGTTCAACACCTGGCTCTGATCTTTGAGGACCCCACATCCTACATCGGCCGAGAGGTAGCGGCTCGTGTTTCCATCCACCTGAGCTGTGTGCTTCTTTCTCCTCTAGAAGAGAATCTCTTTGCGGGCATCACATGGCATACACCAAATGAATATGTTGAACTTGAACATGATTCAAATCTTTTTTGAAACTCTCTGTGTGTTCTCTGTTCTCCAGGTGACCCTTGACCTGTTACAGTTTGAGAATGTCGCGGTGCGGAGAGTCCTGAGCACCGAGGAAGGTCTGGTGACCAAACTGGGAGTGACTGCGTTTCCATCCTGCTACCTTTACTCTCCTGAAGGCAACGTCACCAGACTCCAAGTGTGAGTATCTGTGCAGTCTTTAACTTCCACTCCACTGCAGAGTGCTGTGCAATTTATAATGAGAGTATTATCTTCCTGACAAATAGATATCATGCATTGTGTAGATGATGATAATAATATATTGCACTTATCTTATCTTTGGTTCATGAGATCTGGCGACCTCGT
The DNA here is from genome assembly GCA_032191485.1 of Leptoclinus maculatus. Lineage (NCBI taxonomy): Eukaryota > Metazoa > Chordata > Actinopteri > Perciformes > Stichaeidae > Leptoclinus > Leptoclinus maculatus. Next base: position 32,394,413 of record JAVDOI010000004.1, read on the forward strand.
AGGTTCAGCATAGCTCTGTCAAACCTCCACCTGAGCAAAAGGTCTAATTAGCCAGAATAAGTGAAAACACCTGTGTGGGCCTGCAGGACAGGACTTGAGTTGATGCAGTGTTTCCCAATAAGGGTTACAGGAGAAGTCGCGGTATGAAGGTTTTATTGTTCCTTTCCACAATAACAAGTTTACAGTTTGACACGACCAGTCTGGCCTCCTCTATTTGCATGTCAACATGCAAATGGAGGAGGCCAGACTGGTCGTGTCAAACTGTAATAGTTACCACGGCTCAACAACAACAAGCTCCGCCTCCTACAGGATGTAACGATGCACTCGGCATGATCTCATTTGGGTGGACGTGATGTGGGGAAGGTGTCGAGCATCAGCTGTTTTTATATACATCTTGTATGTTGTGTACGTGGTACATATTGATCATTTTATACTTGATAGCATCTCAAACTTTCTACAGTAAATACACCGACACCACGCTTATTTCCCTTTGGTTCCTATTGTTTCCGAACGCCACGACTTTGCTTTCTGCCGTAAACCTTCGTCGCGTGCTCATTATCTGAACCCTATTCATGAGAATACTTTTAAACATCTGGCCTCTTAATGGGATCAGAGCATCAAAATCGTTCCCATTATTCACCATCATAAAGCGGCGCTGATCATCCCTCACCCTGCAAATTCATCTGCTGTTTCTCCCTCTTTGTTCGGCTGTTTCAATAACTTGGCATGCAAAGAGGACTCTTTTTAGTTGACAAATGCAAAAAGGAAATGATTTATTGCTGATTTATTTATTCACCCCCCCCTCATCTCTCCCCTCCCAACCCCCCTCATCTCCATCACTGTACAGAGGGGAGGTTTTTTAATTTCTTGCATGAAAACAATGCCATTGCTTTTCTGGCTTCACCTGCCAAACAAGCCCCAGCCGCACCCGGCGACAGATGGCCTCCCATCATCACTGAATGTCTGATTGATCCTGGGAGAGCGGAGTGTGCCTGCATGTGTGTGTGTGTGTGTGTCTTGTGTGTGTGTGTGCAGGGGCGTCTCACATCCGTCATGCATGTAATGTGTGCCGGTCCCAGGTGAATGCATTCCCTCCCAGCCCACCCCGATGCCTTCCCGCCCGCCGGCCCTGGGGATCGCTGGATGAATGGCTCTCCCTCCACATCTGTACACTCCCACCAGACACGCAGGTGTAATTGAGTCCCTGGCTGGTGTGAGTGAGCGTGGGCACAGAGTATCCATCCTCCTTATTACCATCCTGTTCCAGTTTTTACTGATGCTCTCTCTCTCTCTCTCGCTCTCTCTCTCGCTCTCTGACCCTGACAAGGGGAGAAAGCAAATGAGAGGAGGATGTGAGGGAGAGGGAGCACATTAATGGCTGCGGTTCCAGTTGCAGGGTTATCACATGGCTAAATGATCAGCGGTCTCTCTCTCTCAGCTCCACGCTACTCTGGCACCATCTGTTCACTATTTAAATGCGTTCCCGTAAGTGTGTAAAAGATATGGCCACAAAAGAAATACAGGTAATAAAACATTGTTTATAGCAGTGGTCTGCTGAAACAAAAAAAAGATTTGCTCCCATTCAGCCATAAGAGCATGAGTGTGGTCCAGCACTGGTTTTGGGTGATACGGTCTGACTTGCAGTCGGCGTGTCGGTCCACTCTTCAAAGGTGTCGGATGGTTTAAATTCTTTCACACAGCAAAGCGGAGAAACGTGTCTTAATGGAGCTCTCTTTGTTGCATTAGGATGATCGTCATGTTGAAAGCAAGAGAGGGTGTGTCCACATACCTTCATGCATAAAGTTTATGTTGCGTGACCTAAGGGTCGGTCTCACCTGTCCTCCTTCTCTCCCTCAGCAACATCGAGGCTCGTACTTTCTACTCTTACGCCCTCCAGAGGCTGCCGGGAGTGGTGCGGTCGGGGAAGCCTCGACCGGTCACCGCAGACGTCCTCACCAACAACACGCACGAGCCCTGGAAACCCTTCAACAGGTATGAACGCTGCATGCCGCTCTGTCTTTCTGCGTGCTCAAACCGATGACTTGTTGACATGAGGTGTGTGATTGCGTGTCCAGGTCCAGGGTGTACATGGCCGACCTGGAGTCCACGCTGCACTACTCCCTGCGTGTGGAGCTGGCTGCTCACACCGTCGTCAAAGGAGAGGCCCTGACTTCTCTCAAGAAGTACGTCTCTGTGCTGGCAAAGGTAAACTTAACAGACGTATAGCGCACACACAAGACACACGGAATGTGAAAACCAAATGATATACAGCTCATTATTTTATAATATTTAGATTTGTTTTGAATATTAGAAAGAGTGAACACTGGTTAACACTGGTTAACCACATTAACACAAAATCCAGGTAAAATAAATAACACTTGCCGTACAAACGTGCTGTATTTGATTCTTTCTTTGTTGCATAATAAGCTGCTCATACAGTCCTCGTCACCGGGGGACAGAGTATTGTTCACTGTAAACTATGGCGACACCTTTTGTTAACATCTGTTTTTAAACTCATTTGTTTCTATTAAAACAAATCCGGGAATTGTCTGGAAATTATTCAGAAGACAGAAAAGACGAGTCTGTTTTACAAATGTGTAGTTTCAGCAGGTCACCACCAGATGGAGAGTGAGACGGGACAATGTTTGATCAGTTGTAGATCTGAGCTGTTTGTTCTGCAGCATTGAGCTCAAGTCCCCGTTTTAACAACATGGTTCTTTTTTTTATTCCTTTCGATCCGTTAGATTATTTAGCAAATGTACCCAATTAATTGTTTTGCTTGATGTACTGCTTTTCACCACACACACACACACACACACACACACACACACACACACACACACACACACACACTATTGGCAGCAGAAGTGGATGCCATTGACGAGAGCACAAACACTCTCTCGGGTATTGTTGACCCTCTTCATGTTTGCTCCCCGGGGGATTGAAGCGTGGCTGCCACCCACTCGCTGCCCAGAGGCTTTACACAGACACCACTCCTCCTCTTCCTCCTCCTCCTCCTCCTCTTCCTCCTCATGCAGTTTCCCTGTGAGCCATCTCTTTAGATAATTGTGAACGCGCCAGTCCTCCGAGGTTCACCAAAACAACCATCTTCAATCCATCTCCCGTCCCGCGAGCACCTTCTGCCTCGTTCCCTCTTTTCCTCGCTGAAGTGTGCCAGCCAGGCGAACGTGTTGCGATGATGAGGCCTGACCTGCTCGCCCTGTCTCCCTTTTGGCTACGCACCAGGCTGTCCCACAGCCCGAGTCTGCCACCAATCTCTGTGATTATATCTCCCTCTCTAGGGAGGCGTTGTAGCAGCGTGTGTGTATCAGTGCATGTGTGTGTGTGTGGGGGGGGGGGGGGGTAGCAGGCAGAGCATTAGCTCCAGTTTGTTTAGTCAATAGCAGCAGGTCCCAGTGGTATTTGTACCCTGTCCCCCTACCGTGATGGACCAGCCGCTCAGCAGGGCTTTGTGTTGCTGAGGAGGCCGTCATTGTTGCAGCCGACCGCGTCTTGTGTCCGTATTCCGTATTGTCGTTTGACTGAGTGATCTCGCTTCAAAGAGGCCGAATCCTGTCAGTCAGTCGGCTTGTTAGGAGCAGTTCATCTAAGACCAGCGCGTACTGTAGACGTGGAACCGGAGTTGAAGGGGATTTTGTTTATTTTGAAAAGCAAACGCATATTTAACGAGTTAATTTCTATATTCTGTTTCATATGATGCAGAATATGAGAACATTTATCCTGAACGTCTTTTCCTCTATTGTTGTTTTTCGTCTATATTCAAATAACTGTTGCTTCGTAGAGAAATGATCTCTCTTCTAGATTACCGATGCAAAATCTGACCCCTGAACTCTGCGTGATTAGATTAGAGTGAAAGTGACCAGAGAGTGAGTGTCATCACTTCCTGCTGGTGACACATTTCCTCAATCATGATGCACTTTTTAATTTGTACCAAACTGGATAATTGCTGGAGAGTGTATCTGCATACATCAGGGGGTGTATTGGTGATGTCGGGTGGTCTTGCCGCAACTAATTCATATTTTCATTGTTAAACAGCCAGTTATTTTCTTGATTAATTGATCAATAATCAGAAAATTATGGAAAATGCTTCAGATTGCTTTTTTGGCTGACTAAACACAAATAGTCACATTTTAAGCATTTTTGCTTGAAAATTACTCCAATATCTAAATAGTTGCCCATAAATATTCAGACAATCACCGAATCTTCATGCACATCGTGAGGACACGCAAAGTCTGTGTAAATGGAAATGTATTCATGTCCTTCATGTTTTCATTATTTTTATTTGACCTAAAAAAATATTTGACTCTGTTCTGTCCAAGAATTGTAATTCCTCGTATTGTTTGTTTCTTTGCAAATCACAATCATCCCATCGTCTCCACACAAACATGTAAACATGGGGTTTTTAAATTTTTTTTTGACCCGGTCATAATATTACTGGATTTACTGTCTTGTCGGGCCGAAGCCGGATTTCTGAAGCCTCTACATGTATATTAGGATTAAAAAAAGTGGATCTTGGGAAGCATGAGAGCATTACAGCGAGGTTTTTAAGGATTACACCTCTAGCCCGCTTTTCTTGAAAGAAGCCCTTCAGCCCAGAGGGGACAGAGGGGAATAAAACAAAGCATTAAGAGGGGGGGGGCTTTGGACTACAGGGACACAGGCTTCATTCTTTGCACGCATGAGCTCAGGACATAATGTTCAAATATACCTACATTACTAAAGATGCTCTGTGCTTTTCTTAAAGCATGTTATTACGGATCCTATTACTGTTTTAATCAGCAATTCTTTAAAGAAGTGGATTCATTTAACTCCTTTCTTCTGTACTTCCCCCCCCCCCCATAGTAACAGTCCAAAACAAGTACATGTGTCTCGAGACGAGGCTGCTGTTTGCGTGGCTGTGGCGCGTGTCTGCAGCTCCCCCGGGTCAATCGAAGTGAGATTATTATCAAGGAGCTTCCCCCTGTCTTTTGCCCCGCGCCTGGCTTGGTCTGCCCTGCTGCAGCCAACAGATGCCTCCCTCTTGGGACCCTCACCACGAGGAGCTTGCGGTTTCTCAAGTGCTGCTGATACTAATCGGATCAGGATGACATATTGCCGGGGTGAAGGGGATTGTCATGGTCCAACTGGTATGGGGGGGCAGGAGGGTGTGTGTGTGTGTGTGTGTGTGTGTGTGTGTGTGTGTGTGTGTGTGTGTGTGTGTGTGTGTGTGTGTGTGTGTGTGTGTGTGTGTGTGTGTGTGTGTGTGTGTGTGTGTGTGTGTGTGTGTGTGTGTGTGTGTGTGTGTGTGTGTGTGTGTGTGTGTGTGTGTGTGTGTGTGTGTGTGTGTGTGTGTGTGTGTGTGTGTGTGTGTGTGTGTGTGTGTGTGTGTGTGTGTGTGTGTGTGTGTGTGTGTGTGTGTGTGTGTGTGTGTGTGTGTGTGTGTGTGTGTGTGTGTGTGTGTGTGGAGATATTTAGTAGAGATGATAAGATGTAGAGGGTTTACAGTTTGATCACTAGGTGTATTCCCAATAATGAATTTTATCTTTTAATTGATTAATTGGCTGCCGTTATTGGAGAAGCGTCTCGTTTCCAGTTGGGTTTCATTTGTTGTTCTTGAGTAACTGGTGCTTGTTGATGCATTGTCTAAAAAGAACATATTGCCTCTCTTAATTAATTACGAAACACTTGCACTGTTTCTAAGAGTGAGTATTCATGAAGGAGAAAAGTGTTCTTTATAACATATTTAATCATTTCATTTTTTTTTTAGTGCAAGTCTGTTAAATTACCACTGTCACTTGACCCGTCGTCCTTCAATGCCCGTCACTGTTTTTGGCACATAATTCATCAACATGTCGGTGAAATATATATTGGCATATTGACTGACTTTGTGCACCATCGATGTTCGGGGCCAGGGAGCCCAAGAGGTTAAGAGAACGAGACGTAGCACGATGATACCGACCAGTGTCTGATTACATAAATATCATTTGTACAACTAACACGGTGAACATTTGAGCTTTTAGGCCGTCAGCAGACCCAGATAGCTCATGAATAGTGTTGCTTTGGTGACGCTAACTTAAACCCATTAGTGGGAAACACCTGCGTTTTCTCTGGTTATATTCATGTGGCTGTTTAATGAGCTTTTCTGACCGGGTGGCGTCCAGACGCCAGATCCAAACCTAAACCTGTTATATCACTCTCCCAGCAGTGAGCACACATCGGAGGCGTGTGTGTGTGTGTGTGTGTGTGTGTGTGTGTGTGTGTGTGTGTGTGTGTGTGTGTGTGTGTGTGTGTGTGTGTGTGTGTGTGTGTGTGTGTGTGTGTGTGTGTGTGTGTGTGTGTGTGTGTGTGTGTGTGTGTGTGTGTGTGTGTGTGTGTGTGTGTGTGTGTGTGTGTGTGTGTGTGTGTGTGTGTGTGTGTGTGTGTGTGTGTGTGTGTGTGTGTGTGTGTGTGTGTGTGTGTGTGTGTGTGTGTGTGTGTGTGTGTGTGTGTGTGTGTGTGTGTGTGTGTGTGTGTGTGTGTGTGTGTGTGTGTGTGTGTGTGTGTGTGTGTGTGTGTGTGTGTGTGTGTGTGTGTGTGTGTGTGTGTGTGTGAATGTTCACTAGGTATTTATTAAATATACATGTATTTTTTGCCGGTGTCTGGTAACTGATTACTTATTTACTCATTTATTTTTAATGACCAGTATCCTTGCGATTGACTGTGTTACTAAGTCATGTGACGCAGCTGCTAATGTATAGTTTAAACTTTAATGTCCCATTATTAACCACGATGTTAAATGTCAGCCGTTCACGCACAGCAACACAGTTTTTCCGTCGGCCAAGTTGACGAAAGGTTGAAAGGCGCTGCGTGGAGTCGAGGGTGCTCTGGTGCAGAGGGACGGATGCAGGACTCTGTTAGCTTCGGACAAGGAGCTTTAAGCACATCACTGGGGGTCTGGTTAAGTGGTCAGGGTGTAACACAAAGATCCTGTTAGAGGGTGATGAATAGACGGCTGAGCCATTGACTGAAAGGCGTGCGTGTGCGCGTGCGTTTGTAAGATTGTCAGCGTATTTAGTTGGAGGCCAATTTAAAAACGACTCAGTGATGCAAATCAAAAAAGGTCGACATGTTGGGTGACTCTGTCTCTGGCTCTGTCGTCTGCTTTCTGTTTTTCTTTGTGTGTTTTCTGTTGAGAGATCTTGTTCGAAACAAAGTAGAACGGCAACAATTAGTCAGTGAATCTTAGTCGATTGACAGAAAATGTGTTTGATAATCCAACTCGTTCTTTGCTTGAATCAGCTTCTCAGATGTGAAGATTTGATGCTTTTTTTCTGTCCTACTTGATGGTGAACTAAACATCTTTGCTTTGGACTGTTGTCTGGCAGGGAAAGACATCACCTTGAGCTTTGGGATATTATATTTAATGACTTTATAGATAAAATGATCGATCAACTATTACAAAAAAACAATAAAAAAACGGAGCAATCGCTAATAAACACTGTAGTTGCAGCTAAATGAGAGTTCCCATGGAAGTTGTCTATTTGCTTGTTTAAGTCTTGGAAAAAGAGCTTGATCCCTCTGCTGTGTCTATTTCTGAGAAACAGGAGCATTATCAATGAGAGGCTTACAGTAAGAATAGGAAGCACATTTAGCTGAAATGTATTAAAGCGCTCTTCCCTGAAGACGTCAGCTGTTTCTATTGTCAGTAACGTGTCTGTCTTTACTCTGTCATCACTGGATTTCCTCTCTCTCTTCGTGTGCCTAGACCTCTGCTAGTTACAGTGTCGTGTTTCCTCCCGGTTGTGGTCGTTTCCATGGTAGTGCTAGTTTGAACGGATGTAAATACACATCGGGAGGAAGCGCTGAGTAGACGGCGGTTAAGTGGTCGTTAGTGGCTTAGGAAATGGATCTTAATGAAGGAAGAGGCTTAAGTTCGGCCACTGTCAGTTTCTTTTTATGGGAAAACACGCAACAACAACTTCTGTGCAGCTTATCAACCTCGTGAACAACACGGCGGAGGATTCCTGCTCAGTGCGTTGTGTGTTAGAACAGTTCATTTTAGTAAAAGGAGTCTGAATGTTAAGTATGAGCATCAGTGTTAGCACATGAGAAACAGCACTTTTATAAATAGAAGATACAAACATTAGCACAGTCTACATCTCATGTGCTGGAAGACCGACTACTGCTTCATCAGTGACGATTCATTGGTGTATATACGTACCTGACTGTGTGCAGGAGTTGTGCTACTTCTCAATACACTAAACCTGCACTTAGAGCTCAAACAGTTAATTGATTAATTGATAGAAATCTTCTTTAATATGAATGCATGCTGGGTCTTCTATGATAGTAAGTTGAAGACGTTGGGGTTTTGGGAAAATGCAATTTGCATTTCTCATAATTTTCACGTCTTTTTATAGACTTAATATCTAATAGATAATCAATGAAGAATATAATGGTGAATTGCATCCTGTTAACACCCTAAACGCCGGTGTGTTCTGTTGCTTTGTGTCTGCAGTACTTTCCAGGCCGTCCGGTGGTGATGAACCTTCTGAAGTCTTTAAACTCTCGGCTACAGACCGGCGATGAGGTTTCCTACGAGGCTCTCCGAGAGATACTGGATAACACGGCTCAGGTGAGTCGAGGCAGACCTGTAGAGATAAATATCTCCAATAAGTTTTCAATATTTCAATGAACTCGGGCCTCTTTATTATCAGTCAAGCCAACATCCAAGTTGTTCTTAGCTAACTTTTGGATTCAGAGATTTGTCCGTTACATGCTGCATCGAGGAAGAACATTAATGCAAATTGAGAAAAAGAGCATACTTATTTTTTTTAGCCTGAACAGGCATCTTAAAGGGAGACAAGAAAGGACCCGACAGGTGAGCAGCTGCAGGGAGAACACGGGGCAGCGCGTCACGAAATGCACCCAGACTGATTTGAGGACGTCCGTCTCGGAGGAGCCTCTTAGTTCCACCAAGATATCAAAGTCACTTTGTCAGTCGGGGCACATAATCGGTTCAAAACCACCTTAAAAGGCACCAAAGTGATGCCTATCCAGCCAAAACGTGTTAAAATGTGATCTTGGGGATTTCTATAAAAATCCACCGTGTGAGTAGATAAAAGAATGTTTTAAAAATATCCGGATTCCTCAATATGTGCTTCGTCCTTGTCTCCGTGCCGGCACATACAGCTGAGGATCTATGTGCTGTTGTCTTTGGAATGAAGCCTGCATGCCTCCAGTACCGCCCACTCGCAAATTGAAAGAGTCACTTACTTACATCATTAGCTTTTAGCAGGCAAATCAATTGATCAATGAATCAATGGAAAGGTATGAATAGACTCGGAGGAAATGGACTCTGTACACACACACACACACACACACACAATCTTTACTATTGACATGTGAGTAACCCTGTCAATCACACCGGCGCTGGAAATGCATCGCATCGAGAGAAACGACTTTATGTCAGAGAAAATATGTTATTGGATTCAACTGTGGCTCGTGGTTAGAGATGTGGATAGCTTCTGTTCATTAGTGGAGGGCTGAGCCATTAACCTGAGATTGACTTCTTATTGATCAAGAGAAGTACGTGGAAGGGCTTTCATTACGTTGAACCGGTGGAGAGACGCTGGAGAGGCTCTAAATGAAACTACAAAGATTCTCTAAAAAGTAAAGGGTGAGGCTGGTTTATTCTACATTTCTCTTATTGGCAACAAATCCCATGAAAGGTCCAAAAGCATCAAAATGAGAATTCCTCTCAGTACTTTCCAACTTCCCTACTCAACATGGCACTTAGACGTTCACTCCCACTGAGGATTTAATACAAAAGGGTCCTGCACATAGACTTCAACATTGTTTTATAAAAGCCAACATTGCCTGAAACAACTGGGCATCACAGTTTTTCAGATAATATTACTAAAACAGGATTAAATCATGCATTTGTTATACAGATTCCCAACCAGGACTACTGTCATAATAGAAGAACACGTCAGTGAAACAGTGTGGTATTAATGGTGTTAATGGTGTTAATGGTGTTTGGTCAGCAACGGACTCCAATGAACACTAGCGCTGCAACGATCAGCCGTCCAACTATTAAATTAATGATGATTTTGATAATCGATTAATCGTTTTTGAGTCGGATTCCAGCTTCTTAGATGTGAATATATTCTGGTTTCTTTCCTCCTCTATGACAATTAACTGAATAAGACATTTCAGGACCTCATCTTTTTTGGGAAATCGACATTTTTAACAATTTTCTGATATTTTATAGACCAACTAGATTGTCTCTTGATTAATCGAGAGACAAATCAACAGATGTATTGACAGTAAAATAATCATTAGTTGCAGCTCTATGTAATACAGATGACTAAGCAATCTGAGGCTTTGGTAACACAGATAGTACTTGTTAGTAGGATTCATTCATTGTTGTTTTTGGTCTTTTCGTGGGATTTGTTGACGATAAGAAACATATAGAATGTCACCAGATTGATCCTTGAAGCTTCCTTGTTTCCTGCCTCCCAGTTGTCAGTAAGTTGTGTTTGTCTGTTTGTGTTTCTCTTCCTCTCTTAGTCTCCAGACACGGCCTTGCCTGAAGGAGTGAGGTGGGTGGGCTGCCAGGGTTCACAACCCCACTTTAGACGTTACCCTTGTGGGATGTGGACTCTCTTCCATGTTCTCACTGTCCAGGCCAAGAACGCAAGAGGCACAGGTACACACACACACACACACACACACACACACACAGAGACACACACACACACGCACACAGGTACACACACACACACACACACACACACACACATTGAAAGTTCATGAAGATTGAGGACGAGGGCTTTGTAAACAAATTAGCCGAGGAATGTTTAGTGGAGAGCTTTTTTTTTTTGCACTGACCTGATTTCAACATCACACAGAAACACAAACAGTGTTTTGAGTTTTGAGTTTTTTTCTTATGTTTTGTCATTTTTGTCACAGCTCAAATTGAGCCTAATTGTGACTGTGTGAAAAGGGATTATGTTAGATTAGTGGAATGTGAGTGGTTAATAAAACAGGCAGATGACCGGAGGCTCCGCTCCTGGCAGGAACAATAATCTCCCCTCAACACACACAGACACACACACAGAGGTTAATCCCGAGGTTTACGGACCGTCATGTGACCTGCAGATGGACCGGCCCAAAAGGGGGCGTCCATCTGGCCCCCCACAGACCACCAGCTTAATGGACCCATAGACACGCATAGTGTACAGTATTGATCATAACACGAAGCTCCATTCATTCATATATATACACAGGCTGCGTAGATTAAAGGTGTGAACACAGTCCCGTCCTTATTTTAATGACACACACACACACACACACACACTCTCACTGTCAGTACGATGCATCTGAAGGTCCTGCTAAGCCGAGAACAAAAGCAAACTGCTCCCGGAAAATATGTTCGTGGACTGTTGCAGTCCTGAGACAACAGCATGGCCACCATTCACACACAGGGTTAACTGTAGTTAATCTCCAGATTGGGTTATCCCGTTCGCACAGATAATTCATCTCAATAAGGGGTTAACCCAGCTCTCTGTGACTCCTGGCCCACATAACCGTGGGAATCCAGGAAGCTGTGGACCCACACTAGCATTAGCAAGTTAGCGCTACATTCTAATGTACAGAGACGAACCAGCTTCACAAGAGCAGGTGATTGTTGACGAGGTAATCCATGAGATGTAGAATGTTTACGTACTCTTCTAAACATGCTTAAGATGTTGCCACAAAAACATATGAAGTAACTTAATCAGGACATGGAACAATGTTGGCGTCTGTGATATTGTTTTTGTTGTTACATATGCATCACATTTCTCAATTTGATCTGATCTCAATTTACTGGCGATCAAAAATTGTCATTTTCCCTTCCAGATCCCCAGGAGGTGCTGAGTGCGATGAGACAATATGTCCACAGCTTCTTCGGCTGCAGGGCGTGCGCCGAGCACTTTGAGATCATGGCGAGCGAGAGCTTGGTGGAGGTGAACACGTTGTCGTCAGCGGTGCTGTGGCTTTGGTCGAGACACAACCGCGTCAACAACAGACTGGCAGGTGAGAGTCGGCACCGTCATCTGTCGCTGCTTTGCAGAATCCCTTTGGGCCAGAATAGAGGTCTCGGCATTTACCTAAAGATAACTAAACAACCGACACAGGAAGAGAGAGAATGTGTGCTGTACCATGTAGTGGAATGCGGCATTAGTTTGCTAAGCCATCTCTGTCCCTCACGTCTTTTCCCCTGTTTTCTGTGCCTGTTCACACTGAAGGATCTTAAGCATTACCGTACTAAATTTTGGGGTGGGTGGGGGGGACGATTTTCAGTTCCAGTGTCCTCTAACGGTCAGTCAGTCTTTTGTAATGCGACTAAGAGGGGTGAGGGGAGGAGGAAGGATGGATCCTCAGATCAGACACCAGCTGTCACCCCGTCTTAGACCTCCAAGTATCATCTGCGTCTGCCCCCCCCCCCCCTCTGCCTTGTTTCATCCGTCTCACACCCTTACTTTGATTCTCTCCCACACCCCACTCTCCTCCCACTGTCACCTGGAATCTATTTAAACGCAGCATAATACCCACTTGTTAACGTTTAGTTTAACTTCACACACACTTTTTGCATCAGAATGCCCCTTTTTAGATTCTCCTCAGTACAGACTTGTCTTTTTGTTTTGCTCTGTATGTGAATGTACAAAGTTTTCTCTCATTTTTGGCCGTGCTGTATATATTGCACTTCTGCACATCAGTCTCGTGAGTGTTAAACAGCTCCTGAGCGTCCCTCCTCCCCTTGTCCGTGTTCATGTGATTTTATTAGGCACAGGGCTGTCATTAACAGCCCACTTTGTTAAATCACTATCTTTTGTTTGTGTTGACTGCCCCCTCTTCTATCTCAGGCACAGCTTGTGTCCTGAACAGCAGGGGCCAGAAGGACACCCGTCCCCGCGAGTGTCTGCTCCCCAGACACTTAAACACTACTCGACCCGCCACCTTCACCCATCCGTCTTCCCTTCGCTTCCTCTACCTCTGTTGCAGTTTTTCTCTCTCTTTCCACTCATCATCCCCTGGGACTCGTATCCTCCGCTTGACAAGTAATGGCACAGCATCCTCGCTGGATGGGTCCCCCAGGAACCAGCCCTCTTTATACCCACACACACACAAGCGCACACACACAATTCCCAAGGTATTGTGTGACAGCAGGTGGCAAACACCATGACACAAGCCACGCACGCTCCTCCTCCTTCCCTCCCCCTCCCAAACACACACGCAGCCTTTCCGAGCATGGGTCAAGTTGTGGCGTGTGGCAGCGGGCGTTCGTCATGGCGGAGGGTGAGTCGGGGGGTCCACGGGGGATAAGTCTGGTGAATCGGAAGGAGAGAGAGAGAGGGAGGAGACGGGGGTTTGGCTGTGTTTGTAGCAATAAGCGGCGGCGTCTCCCTGAGGAGAGCAACACTCCTCCATCCACTCAACCCCTCCTCTCCCCTTTGCCTAAAGTGGAGCTCTTTAGCAGGCCTCCCCGCCCCTCCTTTTCAGGAGCAGCCATGCATGAAAGAGCAGCTATTTGTAAAGCGTCCGAACAATTAATTTAGCTGGCAACAAAGAGGCCCCAGGGCCCTCGGTCTCCTCGCAGCAGCAGAATTAAGACCAGTGGCAGCTCAGTCCTGTTGCTGCTTGTCAACAGGCTGAGACTGATTCACATTTCTACAGACTAAACAGCAGCCGGCCTTCACGACTGTGTGTTCACATGCAGCACGGGGTTTGTGCATTTCTTCATGCAGAATAGTAACACCGTACCAGTGTGCATTAGACTGGGATGTTTCCACACTAGTGACAAAACGGTGCATGAGTTTTAATTTAAAATGTGATTATGATATTCTTGAAGGTAAAACAATATAGAGATAAATAAGAAATACCATTTCACTTTTAAAAAATCGTGTAACTTTATTAATTTCTATTTGTCCAGTTGTTTTTATCAACGTTAGTCTTATTTAGTTGTTAAGGACTCCGGTTACATCTGCTTGAGATGGAACTATAGGTTTGTGTTGTTTGTGTTGTTTTGCTGTTACCGTGTTGTTGCACTGCTTGAATACTAGATCGGACCTTTTTATAACCACCGTACCAAAGTCAGTCCCATTTCTGTAACGAACCAGCAGCATCACTACCTCTGCTGTCAGCCATGCTGAACAATAGAGCACCTCATCTCAGTGTGGTGCAGACTATTTATATCAGCAGAGCCTCAATGATCTCAATGTCATATTCAAAGCCAAAATGGCAATCTGGACCCTTTTTAAGTGCTGCTGTGCTGCGACTTCAGTTACCTTTAGGATGAAATGTTGCATCATTCTATATATTTCTGTAAGCTTGCACATTTCAGTGTTTAGATCCCTGAAATCTTTTTAATCGTGTCTGATTTATTCTCCTTTTGCTCATAATGTCAAATAAACTAAACAACACATTCAATGCCAGCTTTTTGTTTTTGATAGTTTTAGATTAACTGGAAATGTGGAAGTGTTAGATCTGTCATACAATGAACAGATTTACTGGTTTACATTTTGATTATTTAAATGAGCATAAAAAGCCTGACATCATGGACACTCCCCCAGCAGCCTTGATGGCTCGGCGTGCCGTGCGGTGTAGGTGATCCTCACTTACAGAATTAGTGCTGAGGAAGCTAGTTTGACGTGCTGAACAATACATATTTATACCTGATGAATATGTATGAGCGGCGGTGATGACATCTCCGTGACAGGCCATTGTGGCAATCTCAATATGGCTGGTATGGCTAAAGTCACCCTGGCCGCAAACGTGGCAAGCTGATTAGAATAAGGAAAGAGATCTGAGGTATCTGTGGCGTGTGTGTGTGTGTGTGTGTGTGTGTGTGTGCGTGTGTGTGTGTGTGTGCACGTCTGCTCTCACCTGCTGAAATGTGTAAAAGCCCCCACATGCACCCACGGGCTTCAGCCCATCCAGGACACAGTAAAATTGATGTATCCTTTATGTAAAGTACTGTATGCAGAGTACGTACACACATGCATATGACTGAGATTAATCTTGAGCGACGGAGGAGGGAGCAGGGACGGAGGTGGTGGAGGATGTAAATTGACAGTGCTGTAAAGTGACAGACCTGCTGCTGCTGCTGCTGCTGCTGCTGCTCCCCTTTTTTCCCTTCTTCACACGCACACACACACACACACACACACAGGCCTGTTGGTGACAACAAGCAATTTATTACTGTGTCCGTGTGTCCGTCCTTGTGGGCATCTGTGCAGAGTGTGTCTGTTGTGTATGAGTATTTTGTGTGTGTTCCTCTGCCAGTCTCTTTGCATGGATGCCATGTTGTGTGTGTGTGAGCGACGAGGGGCCTGAGTGGGCAGCGGCTACATGAAAGAAAACATGTTAAGGAGAAAGTTTCTAATTCATTAAAAGGGCAGCTCCCCTCTGAGGTCTCTGTTGCTCTCATGTTCAATTTGGAGATTGGACTTTGCTTTCAAAGGGGTGTGAAGGGACAAGACAGGTGGTCCAGAGCACCGAGGTCTGCTGCCTGAAAACAAGGGCTGTGTGTGTGTGTGTGTGGGGGGGGAAGAGAGAGAGCTGTCCACTTTGGCCACATCTATTATCTCACCACCCCTCCCACTGGGACATCCCAGAAGACCATTGATCATTTGTTAGACCCTGTCATACACTCTCACAAACACACACACGCAGACACACACACACACACACACACAAATATCAATCCGTAGATTACGTGCACACAAAAACACAGATGATTTACATATACACACTTAAGCACATACATACACATATGCATATAGGCACTTAGTTTTTACGAGCACTGTGACAAGATCAAATGGGTTCAACGCAGATTGCGTCCAGTCCTCAAAGCACTTACATCCTCAAGTCAACGCAGCAACGAGGAGAATACAAGAAACAACAATGGGTGAAGGCAGCTGACTGGATGCTTTATGTTGTGTGATCCAGGAGGATGTGACAATGAATCTGGATCCATTTTTTCTATCTTCTATAAGATAGCGAGGTTCTTATTAGTGTGTTAATGTGAGAAAGAAATAGGCCTCTTTGGTTGAACTCCTGCACTCATGAATGTACTTTAGAGTTCTGAAGTATCACAAGTATGTAAAGCAGTGCGTCACAGTATCTGTGGTGGGAAACATTAACCCTACTTCTGTGTTTGTCTCTGCAGGTGCTTTGAGTGAAGACCCCAACTTCCGAAAGATCCAGTGGCCTTCGCCAGAAATGTGTCCGGCCTGCCATGCGGTGAAGGAGAACGGGGAGCACAGGTGGAGCCAGGAGCAGGTTTCTCCCTTCCTCATGTCCTACTTCTCATCCAGCACTATCCTCACAGGTACAGGATAACGCCATAGGTTTATTTAGGTCGTATCTCATGAATTCAAGTATTTTAAGTAAAGCATCCGATTCTAGATTATAAATGATGCCCCTGTGTCTTTCTTCTCGTCGTCCCGGTAGACTACCTCGAAGATGAAAGCCAGATCCTGGCAAAACAGAAGGAAAAACATGCGAGTCAGCAGCAAGCTTTAGAAGCTCAGCGACGTGTGGAGAGGAAAGCCAGGGAGGCCTTGGACTCCATGGACCCTCTGGCATCACAATCCACTGTGCAGGACGAGGAGGAGGAGGAGGAAGAAGAGGAGGAAGAGGAGGAAGGTGGGGAAGGAGCTGCAGCGGATGAGATGGAGGATAAGACATCGGAGACGACCCCCTGGGCCAAACCTGGAATGGAGGTGGGTCAAGGCCGGCGGCAGGCCCACAGGAAGCCGAGCATCGTGGGTTTGAGGATGCGAGAGCTGCAGGAGGACATCGTGGATCTCGACTCGTTTGTCAACCAGCACTACAACGCCAAGGCGCTGCAGGTGGCTGCCGCCAGCCGGGTCAAACAACGCACCCTGCAGAGGAAGGAGGAGCAGGATCCGGGGCCCGTGTTTGGGCTCGGCAATGAGCTGGACGCCGGCCTCGGGATGGTGGGCCTGCAGCCTGCGGAAGCGGACTTTGAGCTGGACGCGGGGCAGCAGAGAACGAAGCGAGAACTGGCAGGCCAGCGCTTTGTTGAGGAGGCCGATGTGAGCCACAGGGGACGTTTGATGTCTGTACTGAGCATTGGATTTTCCAAAGTGGACATCAGCCTGTGTGTCATCCTTTATTTCCTTTCCTCCATGTGTCTTCTGGTCATGTGTCTTTTCTTCAAGAAACGCCTCAGGCCGCGGCGGAGTAAGGTATCCCTACCCTAAACCAACGCGTAGTCGGCAATGATTAACGTTGGTTAGGTTCCTGTAGGCTGAGGTTACTGTAAGGGGATGTGTCGAGATTAGGAAGATTTTAGGCGGTCCACTTAACTGTTACCTGCATTCAAAGTAGGCAACAGCGCGCTTCACCCTGAATGTCGTGGATGTGTTGTGTCTAAAGTGAAGGGGAAAGGGTACATTTACAGATTATTTAATGTTACACCTAATCCGGCCTTTTCGGACAGAACCTTAACTGTGGAAAGTCTGTGAATATAGATGTATATTTCCATAAGTGGGTTTCTGTTTGAAGCTGAGGATAATCATTTTTTGATTTTCGTTTGACCGCTTATGAGGATGAAATAAATATGGGACTAATTCAAATTTGTATTTGTATGAAGTAAATGCAACTAATTTTTGTTGCTTTACTTAACTTTTGGTCGTTTGTAACTGAGAGATATTTTGTATTCAGTTTTTTCTATCTCTGAATACCGAGACCTCCTAAACTACTTCTGTGTACTATGACCAAGGTTTGTTCTTTTCAGTCACAATTTTTATATTTTACACGTAAAAATATTTGAGTCATTTGAATTAAATACTCAAATAGGTTATTCTTTGATTTAAAAAAATCTTAAATTACAGATGAACTGTTTTCCCTCAAATCAATCATTGAGATCTTTCTGTTTGAGTCAATTTATCAAGTATTAAATGAAATGTTTCTGCATTTCTTTTAATACTAAGTAATAAATGCGTTGTGGGTTTGTTCGGATCATATTGCTGAATACTGTGACTGGACCAGCAGGTCCACACTAACTTTCCCCAGAGGAGAGCGGATCAGCCTTCTGTTGTTCGGCTCCTTTGAGGTGGTTTACTGTCTACGACACTGAGCGTTATGAATATTACATCACACTGCTGAGTCCACACAAAACGGCTACTCTGGTTGTTTATGAAGTGTTGTGGAACGAGTGTCGCATATGTTCACACTGGACGAGGTCTTAGAATGAGCGGGATTTGTTTTGGGCTTTTGTCCTCGATGTAAAGCCTCGGCTGGTCGTCTCAACAACACTGTTCTGTTTGCTTCTTTGCCTCGTGTCTGAATCAATAAAAATATTTTTGATAAGGACTCTTTGCTTTTGATCGTTTGTTAAGACAGTTCAAGTTAATGGCTTATTATATAACCTTCTTTTGACCAAATAACATGAATCTACAGAGAAGGGAAACCCTCGTTCCTGTCTGCATCGACTCGGAGAACCTCCCAGATGTCCAGATGTTGTTCATTGCAGGTTTGGCGAAAACAACTTTCTTCTTGTTTTTTTGTTTTGACCAAGACGACGAGGACGTGAGACGAGGAGGACCGGGGTGTCGCATGTAGAAATGGGGGGTTAAAGCACCCAAGGTTGAAGGAAAAAGCCTGTTGCCATCTGCTGTGCAGCGCAAGCTAAATCCTAACAATTTCATTGGGATTATAGCAAGTGAGTAATCCAGCTTTCCTTTAGGACTAGAGGGGGGAGATTACCCTTGAGGATTAGCTCCCTGCAGATAATAAACTTTATTAAAACGCAATCGGCTTTCATGGGGCTTCTTCCCTCACACACTTGGAGGTGAGCTCCGCGGGGGGGGGGGGCGGGCAGCAGCAGACTCTCAGGCAGGGTGACATGGGTGAGATGGTCGGGTGAGGTGGATGAAAGAGGGAGCAGTGTGTGTGTGTGTGTGTGTGGGTGGGAGAAATGGACGAAAGGCGAGGTTTTGATGTCGTCCGGATTACAACAAGCCCATCTGAAGGACAAGCGATGCTTGATCTTGAGCTTTGTGTTTCCTAGAACATTGGCTTGAATTCCCTTGACTCTTGCCCCCTACCTTCACCCCTAACCTGTCTCTCTCACACACACACACACACACACACACACACACACACACACATACACTCTGATCTTATCCGAAAGGCGGCTCCATCTCTTCATCCAAACCACGTTTTCAGCAACAGCAGCACGACAGGTTTTGATGGTAAATTGAATTAGTTGAGTTAAGGCAGTCGATTCTTCTAACAACACACACACACACACACACCTACAAACACACACACACACACAATAGGCTGATTAATAGCCCTACATTAAAGCAGAGGAGCATCCAGGCTGAGCAGCTGTGGTTCTGTGACTTAATCAAACTCTGATACTTTGAAATAGACCCTCAATGACTCATTACGGTTGTCCACAATGGATTGAGAAAGGCCCAATTTGTCATAAAGAAGCTTCTGCATGTTGTTTATTCCTTTTTCAAACATTTTCCATCACCAAACAAATTTTAATATTTAAATATTTTACTTGGGGAAACTAAATGAGGAAGTTTGTGTCCTTCTCAATCAGTTTGAATCAAACACATTCACGACTTGTCTTTTGGTTTAAGCACCTTTCTCCATCACATCTGATCTGTTAATCTGTTTCAATGTTTACCTGCGTTTGTTATAGGATTGGAGTCAGCGATGCCTGGTGCCGCTTACTCCACAGAAGCCCTTTATCGGACGCCTTGAGCCTCAGTGAGCTGCGAGTGTTATACTGGTTCAGACTAATGACGGTTAATGAGGAAGTTGGCAGCATTGTAATATCTGTCTGCAGCTTTGCCAAGGCTGAGGTGAGCGGTTCACACTGAGGACAAGACGCTTCGAATGTAAATCAAGACGCGTTCAGAGATGTTTGTGCTCTTCACCTGTCCGACTTCTGTTTTATCAAGTTGATGTGCAGGAATTCAATTTGAGGGTAAGACATCAAATGAGACAAAGAACAACAGAAACGTAGTTAAAAACTGAGTTAGATAGATGTTGCATCATATTATATTCATTCATAGGGATTACAAATCAAAAAGATAAGATACATAAATAAGTTAGGCCAAAGGTATTAATGAGGTAAAAAATACAAAGACTCCTTTAAACTAAAAGGAGTAATGCAGATAAAAACAGTGAGACCAACAGCAGCTTAAAGGTTGTTTAGAATACTGTATGAGCAACACATCTGGCTTAGACAGCATAATGACTCGCTTGATCTGCAGTAAACTGATTGAACTACCTGTTTCCAAGGTCAAGAACAAACTTTGAAGCTCAACTTTTAAGCCAAAGCAGACAGGAAGTGCTTCAAGTGTGACCACTGAGGAGCAAACTCCGTCTCACATTCATAATATGGACCATCTTCACTTTGGTCAAAACTTTTTTTTGTGTGTTTATTCACCACAAAACAAGATGTTGTGTGCTGACACGTTGTTGTGTTGTGAAAGCACAGACTGAAGGGTAAAAAGCTCACCTTGCTGCCCTGTTGTTGTCTTCCATAAATTAGACAATGTAGGGTTTTATAGTCGCTCCTCTCCTGCAGCTCTCTGCCTCGATGTTTATTACCCCTCTGGTATTGATATTAAAATGCAGGAGGGGCCTGATGCATTTTTCTGTCATCTCTCTTTCTGACTTTAATAATACCATAAAGCTTCCTACTGTGGACAGAGAGAGAGAGAGAGAGAGGGAGAGAAGGAAGGCGAGGGGGGGGGGGGGGGCTGAATAAATTATGAAAAAGAGGTTAATATATGGTATTGGTATATATCACATCCAAACTAAGCCAGATCCCCTTTCAGTTTTAAACATTCAGCCTTTTAAAGGCAGGAGTCAAGTCGGGTCAGATCCATCTCATTTTACTGCTGCGGTCCCTCCCCCCCCCCCCCCCCCCCCCTTCCATGTGGACGCTCATCTGCTGATCTCCCAAACATCCCATCTCACCAGCAGCGTGTCGGGATGTTTGTACTAAGGAGTCACTTTACGACGCTGCCAGTCAGCCTGTGTTCAACCAAAAGAAACCAAAAAAAGTCTTTATGTATTTGCGAGTTTCTGTCTGATGCAATCAATACACCATGTTGGTTTGTGCACGTGTAGTGTGTTGTTGTTTTTAATGACTGAAGGATCTTTGATTTTAGCAAATTGGAAGTCCATCTGTGCACAGCAGAGATTGCAGAAGTGTGGACAGGAGGGAGGATCAATAACCTCCTATCAACATGCATCTGGGCCTTGATAATACGCATAACTGCACTATTTTAATTTGACACAAATCTGACCTTTACGTCGTCTCTTCTCTTCTGTTTCTCGTCTTTTATGTTCTGGTCTCACCCTTCGTCCTCCAGAGTTAGCATGTAGCTTACAGGAAGTGCAGGGGATGAAGTTGGAGGAGATCCAACACTTGTCAGTCACATGGTTTTAATTCACTCAGCTGTCCTGGAGGTGGGAAGATCCACAGTTCGCCTTCCACAGGACATCTTGCGTTGTAAAGGGCTTTAGTACGTTTCTGTTTCAATGCTATTTGTTAGTAACAACAGGGGGCTTTGGGTCATATGGCAGCGTAGCATGTAATCATTTAACAACAGTTAAGTTGTATGAATGAATTTCGTTTTGTTTAAATACCGGTGACAAAGATTACTTGTCAGGCCCATTTTAATTGAGATGTACGTTGTGTCATGGTCAGTCCTCAGAGAGTTGTAATGCAAAATGAATTAGATATGCTCTTTAAATGAAGGTTTGCTCTGCTGTCAGACCCTCAACTCAACAAGGCCCTGAAGGAAGAGCTGCTGACAAAAGCCTACTTGTGCATGTTTGCTTATTTAAAGACTGATTAAATTACCTGTTTTTTGAGAGACATCTTTTTGTGTTGTACTTCATGTTGCACATTTATCAATCCCATGATTGCTTAAAGGGTTTCAGGTCAATGGGCACCACGACATTTCTCTCTCACAAAGGAACAAGTCATTATCAATACTTTCCATGCAAGGTTTTTGTAATTGTGATCCCTTAATTTGCTTTCCAGACGTATCTGTTGGTGGCATGCGGACAGGGTAACACGTTGGGCAGGTGCCAGTGAATCACAGGACACTGGATTAAACTGGATGACATATCTGAATTATACCTTCGCTGTCCAGAGAGATTCCAGAGTTAGTCAGTGGTTTGATTTACGACTACTATTACTGCAACTACTACTACTACTAATAGCCTAATAATAATAATGATAAAATTGGCAATTTAATGCAACCTTTACAAGCCTCACCGTTGTGTCATAAAACTGATAAAACATTTCTCTCAGGTCACTTTAAAAAAAACTCAATCAAGCTTTTCATCAGGCATGCTTGGCTGGACCGTCGTACAAGTTGTTTGAGTCAAATGAGCCCATTACCGCCTCGTCTTAGCGCGAGAGGGTCAGGTTCAATCAGGGAATTGGAAAATATAATTTCTGAAAGGAATAGATTTCGTTTGTTCAACCAATCTCTTCTACTAATTACCCAAATGGACAGGAGCTGTCAGGAGACAATAACTATTCCCTAATAGAATTTGCCCCCCAAGTGCAATTTAATTTTCTCCTCCGTGCTCCCTCCTAAGGTTTCCCCCTCGCTTTCTGCCTCTCTCTCTCTCTCTGTTCCTCTCCTGCTTTCGGACCAAATGGTGAGCGACACGGTGCCATCGCTACCTAATGTCGTTTCGTCAGTGGATGCCGGAGAGATTGTTGACTGACTGCTGCAGTTTCGCTGCGAGCTTCGGCTCATCCTGCTGAGAACGACAACCCGGGAGCATGGAGGAGAAGAAGAGGAGGAGGAGGAGGAGGAGGAGGAGGACGAAGAGGAGGAGGAGGAGACAGTCTGCCCCAATATCACCGGTGAGCTGCGGTGATTAGGTAGGTCTGCACGGTGGTGTTATTTACTCATCTGGCAAGCACAGAGGGAATTTAAGGTTCTCTACAAAATAGGCATCTTCTCTGAAGATACAATGTTGTTATTGATCACCATTGTTACAGGGAAGTGCTGCTGCGACGTAGTGTTATCTCCATTTCTATTTGCTCGTGTGCTCATTTGATATTTGATTTTGTTTGTGTGGGTGTGATTGTAAAATTGGAAATTACGTTACCAGATTAATGCACGAATCCTGTATTTGCACACATAAAGAATGAAGTGATGTTTTGGCTCGTGATGAACCAGGCCTGCCTGCTGCAGAGTTACAGTATATGTGACAGTACAGGGCGACACACACACCTGCGTTATAGATGCCTGCTCTTCCTGCACAGATGGACGTGCTTCTGTATTTCTGACTCCCTGCTCAGTAAGATGGATCTGTGAGTCTCAGATGTCAATGAACTCGTCCACTGAAATATTAGATCTAATTAGAGGTGGCTGGGTCAACGGCGGTGGCAAAGGAGTCGCCCTCTGCGTGAATTATTGCCCGAGAGCTGCTTCCTCTGCCGCTTGTTATCCCTCTTACAGTAGCAGCTACATATGGACAAAGATCAGTCATTTCACATATCTCAGGAAGTGCATCATTTGAACGATTTGATGATTATTCTTGCTTTCCTTTCTTGTGTTTGAGTGCATTGTTTAAGGATATAAATGCATTGGTATTAAGGTGAATTTAATGTATGCGTGAGAGCCTAGCAGGAAACAATTGGACGTCATTATTTTAATATTAGAAATATATATTTTGCAGTCTAATTCTTAATATATAACTCACCTTTTAAATATCTGCTGTCATCTTGTGCAGTAAAAATATTCCCTGAAACCACTTTCAGATGTGCATTGTTTTGCAATTCATTTTGTCATTCCCACGTGTTTTTTTTTTGCCATCTCATTTAACGATGAAAAAACGCCATTTAGTGTCCCACTAAACCAGATGTGCGCACTCACATCCTTTCTCTTTCTGCATTTTGCATCCGTCAATTATTCTAATTGTGTTGCCCTTTGCTGACAGGTTAAGAGCATTTTTATCTGCATTGTTTTCCAGGGCAGCTAAAGGGGTCTCGATACCAACAATCAGAGTAATTGAATAGTTGAATAAATTGAATGATCTTGAGGGGAAAAGTGTATAATGAAAATAAAGTAAGACCAGATGAGTCCTTTGCCACACATGCACGCCATGGATGGATGGATGGATGGATGGATGGATAGAGGGATGGAAGGAGGGACACCTTGTATGGAGACTGTAGCTTTGAATAGGTTGGATACAATTCCTGTAATATCCCAGCCTCTTTTTTTAATCAGCTTGATGTGCATTTTCATTTTATTAAATTACATTTAGAACATTAAGCACACAAGCGAACGGCTTATGGGATTGTGGCTCCTCCAGTATATAAACGACGTGCGACAATAGAATAAACAGTCCGTAGTTGGAAATATACGAGAAAACATGGGAGGATAAATCAGCGTAATGTAGCAGAGAAGATGTTACTTGTTTGAATTGGACACACGCCAAATCTAATTTATTTTCAAAATGCAGAAATCTGAGTTTCCAACACGACACTCACTTTTGAAAAAAAAAAATGCATATAGACAGTCATATATATATATATATGTATATATATATATGTATATATATATATGTATATGTATATATATATATATATATATTTCAATATGCCTATCATTTGGTGGAAATATTTTTTTCCACGACAAAAAACATTTTCTAAATATTTTCTTTGAGGTTGACTTATTCTAGAGCCTCTGTTTATCAATACATATCATTGTGTTGAATTGATACAATGATAATCATAACTATAATGATAATTACAACATTTAAAGTGATGGGAAACCACTGATATTAAATCACATTAAGATTAAACTGAATACAATCAAATAACATGAAACCTATAATTTCTTGTTCAAAATGAACTCAGTGGTGTTGTGGTAAAGCCTGTATCCAGATGTGTCTGTGCAGATGTGGTGTGAGCTGCACACATTCACCGGGGACCTGCAGACGGTCAACTCTCTGTTGATGGAAACAACCTGCGTTGGTTTGGAGGCGGACCGGCGGGAACGCGCCACTGTGTGCTTTTCTTTCCACGCTTGAAGTAAATTGGAAGCGAAGATTGAGTTCATCTAGCTTGAACTAGCGGGCCTCCGGGGGGAATATCTTATCCGGGAGAGCAGTCTCAGACGATGGGGCTTGAAATGAACAGTGTCAGGAGGACTGCGCCCAGACTCCTAATCCCACCTGTCACTGAGAGGGATCCAGCTGCACGGGCACACTGCCGGGGAAGAGTGCAGCTCGTGCGGGTGAAGGTGCTGTGAATTGGACTCAGACGTGTGACAACGTCCCTTCTGTGGTGTGGTTTCACTTTTGCTCTCATAGCTGTAAATAGTGACAACCCGGTGTGCCATCTTTTCACCCTGAAAGGATATTTAAACTGGTATAAGAGCTGCTTTTTTAAGGGAAAACGAATTAATCTTTTTGCGGAAATATTAATAATTTTATTTCATGTTGACAGCTTACCTGCATGCACGTTTTATATGAATATGCCAATCTAAACCTAAATACGTCTTCAAGCTCAATGAAAGAAGAAAATAATAATTAAATTGTCTTCAGCATCACCATCGCAATATTTAGTTTAAGCCTGCAGACTCTCGATGAGCAGCAGAGGAATCTGCAAGGACAACTTTGCCCTTTTCTTTATAAAGTGTCTTGTTGTTAGTTCCTGAAATAAAAGTGAACTATTCCTCACATTCCTGGCTGCATTATGACTTCCTCCTCCTTCCCAGAAGGAGCCCAGCTGGCCCGGGGCCCCTCCAGGAGCCACTGCAGTGAGCTATTTATGGTCTCCACAAGGAACAAGGTCCCGCCTCTCTTGAGACATTTTCATATATACCATGTTAGACGCCTCTCCTCCTCTCCTTTCTCCTCCTCGCCTGTACACCTATGGAGGATGCTTTCCGCCCTGGGGGCCTCCTCTTCCTGCGCTCCCATTGGCCCCCGGTTGAGCCTCTGCCGCGGTGACGTCAGAGCCCGCCGCCCCTGCAGCGCTGAACGGACCGAGCAGCCTGTCTGATTCACTCCAAAAACAGCTCGGCACGGCACGGCACGGACATCATCCCGGGAATTAGGGCTAGAGGCTTGTCGGGACAGCGAGGAGAGCTCACCCTTCGGAGAGGAGAGAGGCCTCGACATCAGCACCATCATACTTTTTTTCTCCAGAAGACAGGACGGGGGAGTGCGCCCACCGTGTTGCGGGTGTATGTGCATGCGTTTGCCTCCCGGTTTGGATCACGATGATGCAAAGTGCGGCGGTCCTACCGACAGAGAGTCCCGTGAAGAGTTTACCGGAGATTCTCGGAGTGCCACTGCAACGTAAGACATTTTTTTTAATACCCTCCTCGATTATCAATCATGGAAACCGGTTGGTGAGTGCAACCTTTTGCTGTAGGGAGAGAGGGGTTCAGGGACAGTAACTCGGCCGATGATGAGGAGAGCAGGCTGAACCTCTCTGTCTTAGATTGTCACGTACAGGCCAATGATGTATCATGCTGCTTATATTTCAACGAGCATATGAGTCTTAAATAATACAGCGTATTTGGCCTCAATGCCAAGCAACCGCCATCCCGCATGTCCAATGAATCTCTACGGCCTAGACTGTAGTCTGCAATAGGATGCAACACTTAGTGCAGACGATGTCACTTTGGTGTTTTTATCATCCATCCTTAGGAAGAAAAAAAAAAAGAAAGATAATTTCTGTTATTTAAAGCAACAGTATTTCATTTTCCAGCTTGGCCTCAAACTTTGCCTCTCCCCCGTCAGGTTGTTGGGCTCACACTGAGCCCTCCCAGGCAGCTGTTAATTTGTAAACGAGACTGCATGGTCAAGAGATCAGACGCAGTTGTCATCACCCATCAGACGAATACACACTGACTTTGATTGACACTCATTACTATGTCAAATAAAACGCCGGATACGCTTTCTTTGGTCTTTGAATCAAGGCCTATCATATTTTTATGTTTTACAATTAAGGATTATTATAGTTCGTTTGAGTCCTTATTTATTCGGAATGGGACTAAATGTTTATCACAGTTATTTTTCAGCATCTTATTGCGTTTTCAACCTTCCAGCATCAAAGGCGAGAATTACTTTACATCTGTTCGTCCCGGCGTGTTAATCTGTCTCAGGCCCTTTATAATCTGATCGTGCAATCAAGATGGAAATGCAACGGGATACGTCTCTGCTCTGACCTAATTATTTATAGGCGAGTTAGTCAAATGTACAGATGGACTTATGCTCTAATAGGCTACCTCCTTAAACCGAAAAACAAAATGGGATAATACGGTGTGATAATTACTGGACTGCTCATTGGTTTCAAAACACTGATGATAAAACGTTTGGTCCAAATCGTTCCTTTATGAAGCTGTAAATATTTACAGACTTGACTTCCAAATAACCAAAAATACAAAATAACATTATTTTCTTTGTATCATCTTTAGTGTAAAAAAAAACACACAAATGCAAAGATGCAGATGAAATAGACTATGATGTCATTTTAGAGACCCAGCCTGTTCAGCAAAGTATTTAAACCTGACCACAGTAAAAAAGAGACTATATGTGGTCGGCTTATGCTCTTTAATTTTATAAATCGAGGCAGATTAAAAGATTGGATAAAGATCCTGCTACTCAGCCCCCTGCAGTACCAGCATGTATTCTGGATTTAAACCTGGATTATTCCAGGAATAAAAGCAATAGCGAATTTATCCAAACATTTATTTCATATCGTGGACAGAATGCTCTGCTGACTCAGGGCAATTACACCCAAACCGTAACCTGCAGGCTATTAGTCTGGGATATAAAGTGTTTATTTCACGTTTAATTACCACAAATCATCTGACAATTGAAAGTACGAGAGGCTGCCAGGCTGCACTTATATAGAAAACAAACCTGTTCAAGTAGTTCGGCGATTGGACATCTCTGAACAGGTGATGAGACTGGATTGCAGAATGAATTGAAAGAGTGAAGAGTGGTAGCAACAGATAGGAAGACCTCTTGAATACACGAGGTGTACTCTCTCTCTCTCTCTCTCACACACACACACACACACACACACACACACACACACACACACACACACACACACACACACACACTGAAGCTGGACCTTCTGTCGTTGCCAAGATCGTGCTGCTTTCCTTTCAGCACCACTTCTCTCGGTCCCGCTCAGCTTCATCCACTCACCACCTATCTCCAGATATTTAAAATGTCTCTAATTTCTCTTCATTTAAAAAAAAAAAAAAAGGCAACAGACACATTCAGGTGTAATTCTTCCTAAATCCTTTCTTCTGTCATCCCTGTATACGAATTCACCCACTATGGAGTTAAAACCATAGCCAGTCAGCCTGTGAGTGCGCAGGAATGTTGCTCTATTATTTATTGAGTGCATCGCTTTTATTTTTGTGGTTTTCACCGAAAAGTTATAGATATCTTCTTCTTCATAAAAAAAAGTGAGCATATCAAAAATATGAATCTGTTATTTTCACTGAGATACATTTAAACGTATTCCATTTTAGTCACAAATGTCTCAAATTAAAGCTGCAAAAAATAGCAGAATTTATTGTTTTATTTTTTTCCCTCCATGTTGCACAACCCGATAGCTCGGTCTTGTTTTTTTTTGCAGACTGTGTTGTGCTGAACTGAGATTTAAGCACACGGCATCTTCGCTTATTGTTGATGATGTTTTGTCTCGCTCCCGCAGCTCGTGTGTGTTTATCCTGTTTTTTTTTCCTTTTTTAGACGGTCCATTTCTCCTAGATATTGATTTTTCATTATCGGATATCATGTGGATGTTTGACTAAGTGAAGCTGCGAATGAAAAAAAAAAAACCAGTAAAGAACTGCTATTTATTTACAGAATGATTTATTAAGAAGATTAACGGTTATTTTTTAAATGATAGGATGAGGCCCTTTTCACAATATAAATCTCGCTGTAAAATATAATGAAAAGGATACGTTTAATTAATTAACTACACAAATTCACCGTCACAAAATAAACCAGTTTCTGTGCAATTTATCTATATATATATTTAGCTGTTTATAAAAAAAAAGGTACAGCTTTGGGAGGAAATGTGCTTTTTGTTATTGAATAAACATTTGACTCTCATTTATTTATGAATGCTATTCACTTTTAGAAATGTGCAGTTTACTGTAGTAGATCATCGATATCGCTGCAGAATTATGTGGTATTAAGGAATTGGAGGGTCAAATACGATATGATCCCGTTTGTGTGTGCACATGTATTCTGCTGCTGCTTCACACTTGTGTTTTTTTACAACCACAAAAATGATAGAGAACCTCGTCTGGAGCCTGATATGCCACCATAGATCATAGGAAACCACCCAGAGACACGATCGGGCTTCAGAGGAACAACAATAATACAAATCAATATGATCGTCAAAAAGTATAGGTCTACCTCTGCACGGCTGGGAAACAGCTCGGAGTTCAGCACCTTGGACAGTGGCGGGAACATTTCACAAAACGCTTCAATTATTTTGCCTTAAAAAATTATTATAAAAAAGTAATTCATAACGTAATTCAAAATGATTAAAAATAAGAAACAAAACTGGGTCCAAAATGAAAAAACAAATAAACAACAGGACTAAAATAATATATATTGGTCAGACAATTACAATTCTTGACTTACAGAAGCTTTTGAATATACATCTTGAATCTTTGAATATCATAATGAATATATAATAATAATAATATATTATAATAATATATATAATTCAAATGTCACATGATCGGTAAAAGATATATTGTTCGTTTGAAGACTGAACTGCAGGCTGGGACACGATGAAGGGGAAAGGCCACCTGTGTTTATGCGCAAAGTTCAGATTTAAATTCATGTTTGAAACTGTTGTCGTTTTAAAACAAGGTTTACCTGAAAACATGTATTTCTATGGATATCTGCATGCTCACATCACCTCTCTGCTCACTGTGAACGTGACCTCTTGTTCCCCCCCCAGAGATCCCTCAGTGTGCCGGCTGTAGTCAACACATCCTGGACAAGTTCATCCTGAAGGTGCTGGACCGACACTGGCACTCCAAGTGCCTCAAGTGCGCCGACTGTCAGACTCCGCTGGCGGACAAATGTTTCTCCCGAGCAGGGAGCGTCTACTGCAAGGAGGATTTCTTCAAGTCAGTTCCTTATTTCTTTTGCCTCAGTGATGCAGTTATATATATATATATATATGTTCATTGTTAACTTAGGCTTTCTGGTTTGTTATAGTTTAGTGTTTTACCCGAGAAAGTACAATTTTGGTCACTTTTCACCACTAATTGGGATGAAAAGTGACTGGCGGGAAATTAATCTTTGAATAGTTCGTCATATTTAATATTTACGAAACCAACCTACTGGTTTATATTCTATCTGGTAAAAAATAAATGCTAGCAACATTAGCTTACATTGTGAGCCTAACGTTAACGTTTTCTTACTTGTTTCGAAGTTGCTATTAGCACATTAGCATAAATCCAGTGTTTTTTATATCTTGTATTTTTACCTTTTATTATTTATGAACTAAAACATTCTAAGGGAGAGCTAGTTTATACTATTGTAGGTGAATAGTTATTATGCTCTGCGTTGAATTAATACTCTTTTTGTCTAATTGTTAATATCATTTTGTGTTAAACTCTTTGTTCACTTTGTTGGTCTGGTAGAATGATGCCATTATTCAACTCAAGGCACCATGCTGGACAATATTTGTTGATTTATTTCAGAATTCAAATATGTGCTGATGGTATTCATAATATTCATATTAGCCTTCATAATTTGCTGTTTTGTCTTGCTGACATGATGAGAGGAAGCAACATTTCAAAACAAGAGCTCAAAATCTCCTTTTCTGTTTCTATATTTCTTTGCCATTATCCCTTTTCCTTTCCCTTTCTGTCTTTCAAACGATTTGATTTCTGAGGCATTACAGAAGAAAATTGAGTTTGACTTTTATCCAAAACAGGATCAGCAGATCTGGGCTTTTTACTAAATCATGTTTGAAAGGTTTTGATGCTCAAAGCTTGAATGAGACCTAAAGAGCTCTGGAGTCTTCACTGAGCGCTAACAGTGTTAGCCGACCCCGGGGGACAGCAGGGGGACGTTAGTATGTTCTGTACTGTGAGGGACACGCGTGTGCCTGCAGAACACGCACACACATAAACACAGGAATACACACACACACACACACACACACACACACACACACACACACACACACACACACACACACACACACACACACACGTGTAGACACACAGATTCAGTGGTGTATGGTTCCCAGTAGTGATTTGGATGCTTCACCTTGCTCTTTTCATTCCTGGGGGTTGGTTGTGTGATATAAAGCTTCTCCTGAGTCAATGTTTTATTGGTTCTCCTCAGGGTGTGTTTACTGTGAGCAGCCCTCCTCCTCCTCCTCCTCCTCCTCCTCCTCCTCCTCCTCCTCCTCCTCTTTTTCCTCTTCCTCCTCCTCCTGCTTAGCTCTCTGTACTTCATCTGCAAACACATAAACATGCAAACATGCACACACGCACACACACACACACACACACACACACACACACACACACACACACACACACACACACACACACACACACACACACACACACACACACACACCACATAGTGCATTGATCCTCTCCATCCATCAACCTGCAGACAGGTCTATCGTTAACAGAAATGCATTCCAGTGCTGATTTTTTTTCCCCTTTACAACAACTGGAGCTTCACAGACATGGTGCCATCATTCTTTGCTGCAGTTGAAGAAATATCTGTCTGGCATGTGAAATTTTAATCTCTAGTTTGGTCTCGCTATCTTCACCAGCCTGTGAAATGGGCATACATTGGCGAAGGATGTCAGTCTAAAGTTTTAGCATGAAACGTTCTAATGGCAGCGTTCTAATGTTTTCCTGCAGGCGTTTTGGAACAAAATGTGCATCATGCCAACAGGGGATCCCTCCGACGCAGGTTGTGCGAAAGGCGCAGGACTTTGTGTATCACCTGCACTGCTTCGCCTGCATCATGTGCAGCCGACAGCTGGCCACCGGGGACGAGTTTTACCTCATGGAGGATGGGAGGCTGGTGTGCAAAGTGGATTATGAGACGGCGAAACAAAACGGTAGGTCTGCGTGCATCCAAAAATATTAAACAGCATAAGCTGATACACAAAAAAAATTCAATTTAAAAGAAAAATACAGGTTGAAACTTTACTTAAAAATACTTTTTTTTTCAAAAATGATGTGTCATTTATATCCATACAGTCAGACACAGCTTATGTGATTCAGTCGGGCTTGACTTCACTACATCAGAAACACAGTAGAGGATGTGACAGATCAAGCTGTGCACTGTGTAATGCAGTGAAATGACTGCTGGCTGTGGATCTATGTTGTTTGTCGTCTGGGTGTGTGTGTGCTGTCTCCCCCCCCCCCTTCCTCTCTTCTGAGATTTTCATGCATCTCTGATTGATTATGTAAAGTGAAGCAATGCTCTTAAATGGTGCGACTCCAATAACTCCATTCCTCTGGCACTCCGGCTGTGTAGATTTATGTCCTCTGCTGTGGCAGTGGGACAGATGCACAAGGACAATAATGCACTTCCATACATGACCATTCGCTTTATTTAACACGCATACATTCCACGCAAAGGCCGAGGGGCACCGACTGTTAAGGCGACGTGACGAATGTAAGACAAAGTCACTCACACTTGTAATGATGTTTTCAGATGATTCAGAGGCAGGGACCAAGCGACCGAGGACCACCATCACGGCCAAGCAGCTAGAGACCCTCAAAAGTGCCTACAAAAACTCGCCGAAGCCAGCACGCCACGTCAGAGAGCAGCTGTCCTCGGAGACGGGGCTGGACATGAGAGTAGTGCAGGTAGAGGGTTTAATTCTTTCTCATTCAGACGAGTGCAGGTCTCCATGTTCCTGCAAAATACTCTTTGTTATCTCCAACCCTGTACAACATGCAGGAGCAAAAGACAACATCATATCTGAGCGTCATAAACTTAGCTGCGATTCTTCTTCTTTTTTTTTTTAATAATAATAAGCTTTGTCACAAATGTTTTAGCCCCGTATGACCTGCTCACAAGCTGAGGTCCCCAGTTACCCAACGTTTGTTTAAAATATAGATTATGTAGAACAAGCACACGGGCCTTTATTATCTGTCTTTGGAGCTAAAAAGATTGCATTTTTTTTAAAGATGATACAAAAAAACGTAATGCAAACACATTACCTCTAAAGGATATATATATAAAACTTGACATATTTATTTATTTACTTTAATGTAAGGACTTTAATTATTTTGAGCCTCTTTTTATGACTTCATGCCCGGCATTAACATTTCACTTAGTTTAGGCTAAGTTGGTATTTCAACATGTATTCACAACTGTTTGATATATGATGATTGAATTGATGAATAACAATATTAGGTGTTATGTTCACTTAATGATATGTATTATTATTTCCATCAGGTGTGGTTCCAGAACCGGCGAGCAAAGGAGAAGCGGCTGAAGAAAGATGCAGGTCGACATCGCTGGACCCAGTTTTATAAAAGTGTCAAACGTAGCCGAGGAGGAACTAAAGTGGAGAAGGAAAGCTCGGCCGACGACGCAGGACTCAGTGACAGTGAACTGAGCTTCAGAGGTATTTAATGTGTGGGGGGGAACTTCAACCGAGTCAACGAGCCGAGTCCATATCTATTATTGCTTCGGAGAGAGAGATTCCTGAAAGGAAATTGTCAGTCATGCTGTCGCGCTAATGGGATTAAGGGAGCCTAAAAGCTGCTAAATTATATGGTGCAGCAGCAATTGAATGTGTCTTTGTGGCAATTTATTTGTTTTCTTGCATTGTTCAATGCACGGTGTCAGGAAAATCCGAAGCAGAAATCTCATTTCACATTCCCCTCACACCTCCCGTCGGCCGCTGACGTACTCTCCTGCCTCCGTTCGTCGCCAAGATGGAGCTTATTGGAAAAGGGAGACGGTCCTTATTGGGATGCAAACGATATTTTAGACATCTCTGTGTTATTTAATGTTCACAAAACCCGTTTTGGGTAGCCATAAAACTCTTCAAGACGCTTTTTTAAAAGAAGGCCATTTTTATGAGAAATGAAAACATGGTGACAGAAACTCTATAAAGCATATGAGGCTTTTAGTCAATTAGAGAGAAAGCGCTCTGGGGCATTGTTGTTATGGAAGCCACTCAGTGGAGGGATTGAGATGGAAACAAGTATTCTGTGCACGCATACAGACCTCCGTTGTTAGAGAAGAAGGTAAAGCACAGACTTTCTCACCAACAAAACTCAAATGCTTATCTGATGCTTACCCGTCCACTCACTGTACCAGTGAAATCCACAATAAATCCTACTCATAAAAGCACTTAACGGTATTGAAATATAACAACTATATAATGCTCTCGCAAGTTGACAGGGCTGTTGATGTGTGACAAAAGTTTTTACACCCCTCATGCTAAGTGCCGGTATCTCCTTCACAGACGACCAGGTCCTGTCAGATCTCGGCCACACCAACGGGCTTTACGGGAGCGTCGGGGACATGACCAACAGCGGGGTGCTGAACGGCGGCTTCTCTGTCGACGCCGCGGGACAACCCTACCACGACATCCGGGCAGGAAGCCCCTATGGTCTCCCTCAGTCGCCCTCCTCCATCACGTCTCTGCCCGGCCACACCCCTCTCCTCAACAACCTGGGCTTCAGCATGGACAGTCTGGTGGTGCAGGGCGGGCCGGGTGGCGTGGGACAGGCTCTGAGGGCCATGACAGGGGGCCCAACCTCAGACCTGTCCACGGGAAGCAGTACAGGATACCCCGACTTCCCCACCAGCCCCGCCTCATGGCTGGACGAGATGGACCATTCCCAGTTTTGAGTCTCTAACAGCGGCAGAAGATCTCTGTGGGGATACGGCAAAACAGACTTACGAGGCTTTACATTTCTTTCTATCACCGTCCAAGACTGGTATGTTTTGTGATTTTGGGTGAAGAGGAGGAGAAAGAGAAGAAGTGTGACTTTCAGTCCCTCAGCAGTTGTAACGGTGAGGCGACTGTGAAGCCCGACCAGAAGCAGTGAAGAACACCTCCGAACCGCTTGAATGTTCAATCTCAACACTGTATCATACAACTTTTGGTATCACCTGACTTTATTTTGTTCTTTCACTCCGAGAATGAGACTGGATTTCGTTGGATTAATGCTCACAGAGGAGCTAATATTGTCCCCGAAAATAAACCATCCCCGTCTATCAGCTACAACAATAGGGCTTCAATCTAGATCAAAGTCCCTATGAGACCCAAGAGGCACCTGCATGCTTCTGATCCATAATAAGTAGGACTGCTGTCTGGCCATATCAAAGCCTTTTACATTGGCAATGCACTTTACTCTCCTCTTCTTTTTCTACACATATGGACAGGAATGCAGAGAGAGGAAGAGAGAAAAAGAGGAGAGACATATGCACAAGGCAAAAACACAGTGTTTCATTGGGAGAGAAATTTACAAGAACAGTGGCACAAGTGTGAATTTTGAACCATGCTGATGTTTTTTAATGTATCGCTGAAGCTTACAAGTTATTAGCAAAGTAGATGGCCGTTGGTCTGTCCGTCCGTCCGTCCGTAGAAACTGATGCGTCCTCTGTTTGAATGAGGGCGAACACGGTTTGCTACACAGCAGGTCTCTCTTCTATACGTATAGTTGCTGGACTTGTTCTTGTCTGTGTAAAAGCTGCCCGAGAGGGGAAGTCTGTCAGTATTAAATGATCCGTTTCCAGACTCACCAGGCATCGAAGCTCACGTGTTGGAGGACAGTCGAGAAGTTTAGAAGTTTGGAGAAATTCAACTCTCACCATTTCAGTAATATATCACACATCTAAATTATTAATTTATTTTCTTTTAAATGCACAGATGTAAGACAAGCAGATGTCCATTTATCAGACAGATTTGCAGATAGTATTATCAATTTAAATACCTTGAATTGACATTAAAAACACCAACAAGTATTAGCAGGAAGGCAGATAAAACGTCCCTTTGTGTTGGCTCTTCTGTTTCCTCAGTCTGATCCAGGCTTCTCTTGGTAATCTACTCAGTACCAGCAGAGCTCTAGCTTTGCCTGCTATCAACCTACTTACTGACCCCAGATGTGTTGTCAATCTGTTCTCCCTCTGCCTGGCCCCCCCCATGTCACGGGGATTACCACAGAGCCCCCCACTATCAGGGCTGATACCCTACTGTCGCTTCAGCGCTGGACTGATATGTTTCTGTCAGTTCTGGCCACATCAGCCACATCCTTTAAAGCCTCCCACGACAAACCGAGACAGGAGGAGCGGTCTCTCTTGAAACGCAACCTCTCGTCTACTCGTTTGATTTGACCTGTTGAGCATGTCAGAACCAGTAGCTATTTTGATCCGAAGACATCCTTACTCCTATTTCTGTTTCGTCAATTGAAGAAAAAGAAATCGAATCTTATACGTGCGGTCACTTTTTTTTTTCGAGAAAAATTGCCAAGTTCTTTTTTTTACCAGAGCATCCTATTTAAGAGCCAGAAAGCAACTCAACAAACAGGAAGTGACACCGCCGGGAATATCGGGTAACACTTTGGATTACAGCCCGCAAGTTGTAGCATAATTATCTAGTAAATACACGGTATCAATAAAATACTTACTGTACGGCTGTGCTGGGATTGAAATATAAGTGAAGGGGAAGATTACAATAAGGTAGTGAACAAGGGGGGGGGGGGGGGTTGATATTTCAATGACATTAGTATAATCTATTTTAAAAGTATGATATACTTCAATAAATAATAATGTTAAAGGGGTTTAAATATGAGTTGTAGTGTACATTATTGTTGTTTGAAGGACACAAAACATTATTCCCAGTATTCTCCCCTCGATCACACCAGTAGATAACCAGTAAGTGTTTTATTGGTACTTCATGTGGACAAACTATTTTCAGTGTAATTTGCGGGCTATAGTGTGAAGTGTTCAGTGAAACTCGTACACAAACACATTACCACTACAGTTCTGTTCAGTCTGTGTTGCCTCAGAAGTTTGCATCTTTAATTGTTGTAAATTTTGTACAGTTTGAAACCGTGTTGATCGTCTTGTTTCATGAGCGCTATTTATTATTGCCATGTGTCTTTGAAAAAGATGTAAAAGAGAGCACTGAATTTATTCATTTATGCCTTCTGTGTAATGGTATGAACCGTGTACAGTCAAATCTATATGAGGAAAATAAAGCTGAATTGTCTTTGGGTTACCCTCGAGTGCATTTCTCTTTAATAGACTCGGCCTGCAGTGATGAATGTGGGAGTTAAGATTTTTCGGCTGAACTTTTGTTTTCGATATATCAAAAGAAGAATATCTGCCGTAGGTGTTTTTATTATTTTTGCCTTATCTAAACGCTCTCAGAGCGAGTTAACCCGCAAATTCATTTACCCATTGAGAGCATTTACCACACACTTAGGCCTCTATTCAATTGTGGAGATCCATTTAGTACCACCAACAGACAGTGGTCAGTCAGTTAACAGTGATTGATGCTGCGTTCCTCTCTCTCGCTCCCCGGGCGGGGGTGACAAGAAAGATACATGAAGCGAGAGAAGAAAGAGAGGAAAAATAAAACAAGTGGAGAAACAGATGCCTCGCTGGCTTCACTGATCCTCTCAGTGCTGAAGAGAGACGGCAGCAGATTGCAGCGCTGCACTGCCAAATCTATCCTTAATCCCTGTGCTGTTAACTAATTGTAGAGTGCTTTGTGAAATATTGGAAAATATGCTTTGTGGTCAGGCAAAGAGGGAATATGGCCCATATGCCGGCATTTAGCTTGTATGTCAATATGTCAAGCTGCTAAAAAGGCTATAATGCAGGGCTGTAGCCAAGATGTTCAACCATTGAGATCATGAGTCACATTTTCCTTACCCAACCATACAACACTCTTTTTTACTAGCAACCATTGTTGCTATGGATGTCCTCTATTTCCAGCTAATTCTAGCCCCATTATTAATGGTCTAAAGGCTGCTTCAAAGCCCCCCCCCCCACTGTTGCTATTTTTTTTTGTCATTCTGGTGGATGAATACTAAATACATTAAATATTATTTTTATATTTGTTCACAAAAAAAGAAAGAGTCAAATTGACATAATATCTAGAGCCATGCTAGCGGCTCTGTGAGGCTTTACTTCGGCACAGCAGTGCTTTGAGTTAAACGCTAACATTAGCATGCTAACAATGACAATGCTAGCATGCAGATGTTAGCAGGCCTAGTTTATCATACTCACCATCTCATGTTAGCATGTTAGCTAGCATGCAGATGTTAGCAGGCATAGTTTATCATACTCACCATCTCATGTTAGCATGTTAGCAAGCTAACCGTTGCTACTTAGCACTCAACACAAAGTACAGATGGGGTTAATGGGAATGGGAATAGTTTTGCAGGTTTTTAAACAAAAGTATTGGACAAACGTGAAAAGTTGAACCACAATGTTACTCTACGAGTCCAGTCGGCAGCCTTCGTTGCATATTATTCCTCTCGCCTCACATCCTGCAATCTTTTTACTACTGCCTCTCTGTTAAAGGCACAAAATACCCAAATAGTAACAAAACAACCATGAAAAAAAAAATGAAAACTCCCAAATTTCCAGAAACAATACAGTGGACGTGACCTCGGTGTCCTCATTCGTAGCTATGGCCCTGACCGTGTGTGTGTGTGTGTGTGTGTCTGCTCGGCCTTTGCTAATGTTCTTATTAGCCGTTGCTGCATTGCTAAAACCTCTCAGGTTACAGTGGATTTATTCCCTGTAACTATGGTGTTGGCTAACTATGTATAGAATTATAATGAAATTACACCACGGTGTACATCTGTATGAAGCTCATTTGTATGCAGCAATGTGCAGCACTTGTCTGAGAGCTGGCCAACCTAACCCAAACTTAAGTGTTATCGATTCCTTTGTGTTTTAGCTATTCCTGTTACATTATAAAAACTAAAAGCAAACAGTCAGTTGGTTGGAGTTTGTACGTTTGCATAAAACGCCACAAATTGAGCTGATTTTTATTGAAGCATTGATTGGCTGGCGCTATGGGCATT
This sequence comes from Leptoclinus maculatus, assembly GCA_032191485.1. Taxonomy (NCBI): domain Eukaryota; kingdom Metazoa; phylum Chordata; class Actinopteri; order Perciformes; family Stichaeidae; genus Leptoclinus; species Leptoclinus maculatus. The sequence goes on from JAVDOI010000004.1 coordinate 32,433,532, forward strand.
AATGGATACGCTCTAATAGTACAAGCCTTACAAAGATAAAAAGCCACACAGACAGTTCGGATAATTTACACGCCACTTACAGCACTAGTATACAAATAAATCTGTGGGAACTCCACCACTGTTGCTTTTGCGAAGATGACAAACACAAGCACAAATGCCATTATCATCGATCGCAAGGCTTTTATTACAAACTTCCTATAGGAAACTGTTTTGTTTTTTTCCCCGACTGAGGCAAAAAGGAATAAATTAACATGCAAAATAAAGAGGATTTGTTTTCGCCCGAAAGCCAATCCCGCAGCATCAAGACAGGGCATTTTTCTCCCCAAACGACTCCATCGGGCCCGCGGTGAACAATGATCCGCAGGATGACGGAGCGAGTCTTAAAGAGGGACTGGAGTCAAACAGAGGCCTCTCAATGACACCCTCAAGGTTGTGAGCTCGATGCTGTTTTAATGTGAAACTGGGCCTTTTCCCACTCAATGATGATCCTGCTGCACATATCGACTGTACGAGAGGTAACCGAAGGAGGAGGGTTCATAACCCCGAGGAAACTATGATGAATACTGTCGTGACGGTAATATGTTTGTTGTATTGAAGGCTGCGGTCTCCAGCTGTAGTTCTCTTGTGGTTTATGTTTATTGTTTGTGACACAGATGCTGTGAGAGAGCGTCAAATTACTGTTGGCTTTATCTGAAGTCTGAACGCTCAGGTCCTTGTTGGTGTTGGTGGATAGCAGAAACGCTTGTTCATCACCATAAACTACACATAAAGCTTTACAGCTGAGCCTTGGAGACGCCCGCCCACACACACACACACACACACACACACACACACACACACACACACACACACACACACACACACACACACACACACACACACACACACACACACACACACACACACACACACACACACACACACACACACACACACACACACACACACACACACACTCTCCTGGACACCAGTGAATGAGCAAGGTTGCATTAAGAGCTGGCCAAAAGCAACGACATGGTATTGCTTTTACAGGAGAGAGAGAAAGAAGTGGAGAGGTAAAAAAAAACAAAAAGAGAAAACCCGGCGTGCAGGATGAGGGTGAGAGAAAGATGAAAAGGGGAGTGATGAGAGTGGTAAGGAGGAGAGATGGAGGACTCCCTCAGGAGGAATTGTTAAAGAGGTGCGCACACACATCCACAAATACATCACAGGTTCCCGACAACAAAAACAAATTACTCTCCTTTGGTGTCTGAATTAATGCGTTTACATTACTTAATATCTTAGTTATGAGTCTCGTTCTGGTTTTTATTATATTGGGGGGTTTGCCGTTTACATGAAACCTGGTTATTAATATCCCCGAACACATTATTCGGACGGTAACCAGGTTTCTGTTGGTCTGCCTGTGTGCGTGTCTTGATTTCTAAACATCTCATTTCTTAAGTTAATTCAACAATTGAGAATGAACACATTTCAGTCTCCATCTGATCACTAATTGTTAACAAGAGTGACGATACAATTTATGATCCGCATTGCATTACGGAGGTCAGACTTTCCCTTCACTTCAGCTAGTTGATCATCGTTACATGACATCATTTACCACCACGTTTCCTCTTTTACTGACTAACTACTACGTAACGTGAGTTAAAGAAGTACCTGCATACATGAAGGAGAATGATCAGAGACCTGTGTATTCATGCCGTTGTATACTACCGGGGTACTCCACCCGGCATATCCAGGTTTGTCAAAACCTGACCATAACCAGGACCCTCACGCACGTGTAAACACACTCGTTCCCTGCTCTTCTTTCAGGGGAACGTGGCCTCACTTATAGTCAGTGACGAAACATGTAGAGTCATCATCTCCTCGATAATTAATTGAATATATACAAGAACAGTGTGCCTATTCAACATGGGGATGCATCTTCAGGACACCGTAAAGAATTGTTGAGGGATAAAAAGCCGCTCTGGATTTCATTCCAAAACATAGTGCAGTAAAAGTATGAAAGCACTCAAGCAAAGTACCGGTACCTCAAAACTGTACCCAAGTTTACTGCTTGAGAAATTGAGGCTTATTACTTTTCACCTCTGACAAATGCATACATATTCAGAACGGCTGAACAATATTGGACCCTGAAGGGGGGGGGGGGGGGGGGGGAGTCTGCGGTTTGGAGAGGGAGGGAGCTGCAGTGTCAAAAGTGAAGAGCTCAGAGGAAAATTGAAGCCCCATAATGGAAGCATAATGGGCTTAGTGTCAGAGTCTTGCAGACGAGCCGGGGGGGAAGCACGACTGCCGTCAACCTCTCTTACCTCTAGCCAGTGTAACGGGGTTTAGGAAGCAATGCGGAGACAACAACTGGCCCCAAACAGGCTTTAGAGATACACCAACAGCCTAATGGCTGGATGTGGATGGAATTCATAACAGCAAGATGGTCACTCGTGTCTTTGTGGGATTGTAGCGCACCGTGTCTCAGACTCAGGCTGAATACTCAAAACGCTTTCCTCTCAACTCATGGAGGGTTCCTCCTCAGAATGCATGACGGGAGAGGCAGAACATTTCATTGAGGAAGGCTGTATGGCTGGAGTTTGTAAAAGAGAATGATGAGTCTCAGGCTGTGTGACTTGTAAAGGAGCGCACGGACAGGAGGACAGGACACGGATGCAGATACAGACATCACGTGGAGACATTTTAATTCACCTCATGTACAGCACAGCGCACTTGCATCTCAATTCACTGCGAGCACTGTACAACAGCTGTCAAGACAAAAATTGAATTTGAAGTGCCGCCCCCTGGCGATGACTACCAATGCCGAGTAGAACCATCTACTGCCGTCACAGATCTGTGAGTAACGGACAGCCTGCAACCAGACATGTTGAGGCGGTTATCTAACGCCTTGTGTTGAGGCAGATTTCCAGTTAAGTCAAACACTGGGGGGATGAGGGCGAGCGTGGAGCCAGGGGAGTGTGTTAGAGAGTAAAGGATTAAGCTTTGTCCCTGCTGTTGTGTACAAAATGTGCATTTGCATCTTTGTGAAGCTGTAGTTAAGATGCAGGATCCAGATTTAGTGTATTCTCATCTGGTGGAGTGTGTGTGAGTGTGTGAGCTGAGGCAGAGAGAGAATGTGCTGATCAGAGGGGCTTGAGGACGAGTAAAGCAGATTTGGACTCAGACCATGTGTTGGTTATTTTTGGAGAACATCCAGCTCTCTCCTATATGACATAATACTACAGAGGCAGGTTGTAGAGTGCAGCGCTGTATGAGCAGTGTGTTGTGCGTATGCTGTGAGGACGATGAAGACGGGCCAGTTGGGTGCGGTGTGGATTAAAGCTATGGATTCAAACAATAGCGTGTTTCATTATGTGTCACACAGTTAGTTGGCAGTATGATTCCAGCCGTGTGTGTTATCATTGGTTTATATTATATCACAGGCAGGACAAATAAATGAGGTTTCATTGAACTTGTATTGGTGCTCATTTGTATTGTGGACCAGGGCTGCGGTAGTATACACTGTATACTCGTGTGTGTGTGTTTGAACTATAAATAATAAGAGTATATAACGTGCCACACTACCATAAGTTATCTAATGAGCAGAAAACAACTCGGAGGGAAAGTATTTGTTGAAGACTTTAATGTGACAAATGATTAAAGCATTCCTTGAACGTAACGACTGAATCATGAACAAATGGTCAGAGAGGGCTGCCCCCCCGACCCGAAGGCCTGGCTGATCGGCAGACCTGGGCAGTAGGAGTGGGCGATATGTATAAAATAGTTTATTTGACTATGATTTTTTTGGAATTTCATACCTTTTACAGATAAATTAAGTGGATGGGAATGTCTGTTTTTAGTTTGTCCAGTGACTTAAATACCTGTCAAATCCAGATATTTCATCACATTGATGCACAAATCCTGTCATTCCAATATTGCCAATAAGCAGTCCTACTCATTGATTTGCGACATTGTCTGCATTGGTCGAATACAGTAAGAGATATTTAAGGTACAACTACCTCAGTATAGCAAAATCTGCACCAGTGCTCGCAGTAACCGTCATATCGCTCAACCCTACTGGGCATATAAAGTCAATATACAGTATTTAGATGAAAATACATGTGGTGTTCTTGGTTTCATACGTCTTATCAAACAGAAGGGTTAATGTCTACACCCCCCAAAGAGCTAAGCCAACGAAATCAAACTCACCTCAAGTATTATAAAACAAAATAAAATAAAACTCTTATCAGCAATCCTGGTTTACTAACTGCTGGGGATGAACAGAGTCTCTTCAGGGATTAAGGAGGGATGATGAAGAGCAAATGAGCGGAGCAGGGATGAAACGTGCTGGAAGATGCCCCCCCCCCCATCTAGCCTTTGGGAGTCGTGTGCTGACGCAGGAGAGAGGAGATGGCACTGGATTCAGTGACCTCCTCGGGGAGAGAGCCCTCCATGTCTTTGATGGACGGGTCGGCTCCAGCGTTCAGCAGGAGCTCCACGATGTCGGCAAACTCGCACGCCGATGCTATGAAAAGAAGAGGGAAGAAATGATGGAGGAGTTGTAGTTAAAAAGGACAAAAAGCAAACATTTATGCACACTTCCTGCGAGGCCATGCTAGCTGGTGTACTTTGGTTTATGACCAAATTCCTACAAAACTAATGACATTCCCATCAACCTCAGCTCAATTTATATTAAGTGCTAATTAGCAAATGTTGGCATGCTAACACGCTAAGCTAAAATGACGAACATGGTCAACGTTAATCCTGCTAAACATCCGACGTGTCATCATCGTCCTTGTGAGCATGTTAACGTGCTGATGTTAGCATTTAGCTCAAAGTCTTCGTCTCGTTTAAACAATGGACCTGTAGTCACAGCAGAGGAGCGTTGTCGTACTGCCCATCATTTATTCTTACCTAGATTAATGTCAGAATTGGGAATTTGATGGATCGCTGCAGCTCATTACAGACCGTTATGATGGTGTGAAGCCGTTTTGAGTAAATGTGCCTCATCACTTTCTTCTGCATACTGTCGTCAAGTACAGTACGCACAGTGCTGCAGTTAATGAAAAGCCAATCTGCAGGCCCAGCACTGACACCGGCCTGGACCTGTGGTTCTCTCAAACACTTCATTTCTGCCCCATTGGCAATTTGTGCCCCACTAAAAGGGTCTTCTCTCTCCCTCTCTCTCTGTATGAGGGGGAGGAAGTGGGGGAGGCAGGCTCTTTCTTAACCCAGTTAGCATGTCTCTGCTTTCCCAATGCACCTCTCGCCCCTCTGGCACCTCATCCCCCCCCCCCCCCCTCTCTCTCTCTCTTCCTCTGTTGTTCTGAGTGCTCTCCTCCGTCGGTGTCAATCGCTCGCTCCTCTTAAAGAGCGGACTCTGTGCTGCGCCATGATCGCTGATGTCAGCAGCCACTGTGATTGACAGCCAGGCCTTTTAACCTCGAGCCCGGGGTGGCTGGCTGGCTGTGTGCATGAGATATGATGATACGTCGGAATGCATCCAAGTGTGTAAGCAAGTGCGTGTGTGCGTGTGCTCAACTTGTGTCTATGAATAGCACGAGGTGTGTGAGCATCAAACGCTACAAGAGCCACTTATCTTTCAGCCGAATCAGACTAACAAAGCTTGGCCTATTTTTTCCAGCCACACTTGCAGTCCTCCTCTTGTTGCTCTAAACAGCATTTTATTTAGCTAGTGGTGTGTGTGTGTGTGTGTGTGTGTGTGTGTGTGTGTGTGTGTGTGTGTGCGCGTGGCGGGTGTCTCGCCTGGGCCTTGAGCTGTAAAAAGTAGCTGGCCCTCGGGGGAGCCGTAGAGGAGGAGAACAATTTATGGTGAGCAGTAAACCCTCAATTAATCACTTGCCAGCCACTGTGGCCCTGTGCAAAGAGAGGTGGGAATGAATTTTCATTCTCTGCTATTTGTCTCTCGGAGTTCATCGCTTATGTTTATTAGTCATCTTTTTATGCCCCATCCTCGGGGCTTCCTTTGCAGAGTGCGTTTGTGTGTGCAGATCTCCAGCAGGTGATGCAACATGCACACACCAACGCCACCAAGCTGGGGGACAGATGGTGCAGCCACACACACTCAGAGGACAGGGGAAACGCCCCTCCGGGACTTTTGTGTTGGGGCATGAGAGGGTCAGGGGAGTCTAAGGACCAGTGCTGATTTCCTCTGGGAGGTCTGCCGATTATTACACACACACACACACACACACACACACACACACACACACACACACACACACACACACACACACACACACACACACACACACACACACACACACACACACACACACACACACACACACACACACACACACACACACACACACACACACACACACGCATGTACCCGCAGAATACAACAGAGCGGAATAAGAGAAACTGGGTGAAAAACAACTGTAGAGAATAAAGCCGCGGTATGGAGGAGAGAGAGAGGGAGGAAGTGGAGGGAAAGATGACAAATTTGAGACAAATGTGGGCAAAGAACCAAAAACAAGCGGCTGCATATAAAGAGAGTTTGCACACAGACAACACAATGATGTCAGTGAACAATCGATGTTAAGAGTTTCTTTACAAAATGTGATATTCACCATATGCAAAATAAACACACATACACTTATCATAAAGCTTTATAGCATGAAAATAAAATAGACATACAGTGAGTATCCAACATGTTGGACTATAGAGATGAATAAGAAGGTCCTTCTTACCATAATGTAGCGCTGTCTGTCCTTCATTATCCTGTAAGACAAAACAAGTCTTAATAATAATACAGAAATATTTTGGTATGAGAGAAATGACTTTGCTCAAACTTCCCAAGAGTCAACAGGGAAAAACGTTCAGCTTCTAGAATACCAGTTCTCCTCCTACTTGTTGGCTGTGGGACAAAAGGTGCCACGTTTTCATTGTACCAAATGCAAATTATGAGATGATGAGATATTGATTTGAGGAACACGTGACCTGCAAATGAAGTCTTTCAACTCGCAGGTCACATGTAGCTCTGATCAACCTGAACCAATGAGCGACTGAAACTCACCATATAACATACAACTCTACATCTCAACCTCACGTCTGCTGCTCCCCGACACACGGCGCGGTCACAGTGGAAACTTGTTAGAGACAATCTGAGTGTAAATACTTGTTAGCAGAGCAAAACATTGTTGGTTTTGGTATTTTCCTGTATTGATGATTTTATATTTACAGCCTTATCTTTTTAAATGAATCAACCACGGAGGCTATGTGACCCTGACACACAACAACTCAGGGACAATGGAGAGAAGAGTGTCAGAGGGGGACCTGAAGTTCAGTGGTGGTCTCGTGCAAGTGTGTGTGAGAGTGTGTGTGTGTGTGTGCAGGCCGATTTGTGGGTGTACGATAAAAATAATACCTGGGGTCAAGGCGTCAATGATAGAGATATAATTCTTGTTAGAACTGTGGATTGGACACAGGAATGAGGAAATATGTGTGTGTGTGTGTGTGTGTGTAGGTATAATAAGACAATTCTTAATCACTCTTCCTGCCTCCCTTTGCACCTCATAATGATGATAAATGGTCTAACTGTTGCCTTCAGTCACAGAACAAGAGCAGTCGTAGAGCCAAGCACTATGGTCTCAAATGATCAGAGACGGATTAAAAGCCAGCGGGCGCACTGACATTTCCTTCGGTGCCCTAAAATGTCACTGCAGTGGAACTTCCTCCAAATTACTGAAACTGTTCTGAAATTATTCATTAGTCTTTCCATCGTTGCCCTTCCAACAGCAGATCCTCACATGCACCTTCCTGTTTTTGGTTACTTTCATGTCCTTCCTCTACTCTCATCAAATTCTTCCTCCTCTTCTTCTGACCTCCCTTTCTCCAAACCACACCTCCCTCATCTCTTTTCTTTCATTACCTCTCCCACCGTCACCTCTCTCTTTTTCCAGTCCCTCCTTTCTTTCCTCTCCTTTTCATTACCACATCAACGTCTTAAACCTTTTCCCTTCCTTCTTCGTCCTCTTCCTGTCTCCCCTCTCTAGCTGGGCCCGGTGCAGAGTGATCCTATTGTTGTGTGTCTCTCTCTCACTCAGGAGCAGCACTTCGGGGACCTGCTGATTGGATTAGAGCTTTCTATTCCCTCTGGGTGGATCACGGAGCACAGATGCAAATCGCCACGAGCGTGGAAAGCGCGCCGTAGTTAACCTAAGACAACAATGCTGTCTGTCTGCGAGTTAAGTAGCAACCTGTGATCCATCGAGGACATCGTGTCTGTCTCTCGCAATGATTCAGAGAGACAGAGAGATTTTACTGTCCAGGCATTTTCTGTAAAACAAAATAAAATAAATTGCCCGGAGCAACCTCTGTCATAAAGAGGAAAATACATACTTAATAACTTACTTTCACACTCACACACACAAACACACACACACACACACACACACCCCACAATGGGGCAGTGACAGATGTTTAAAGCCGGGGCAAAGTATAAGACCTTGATGCACACAAATACATACAGTTATAATTAAAGTGTAAGGGGTTTAAACCCTAATCTGCTGCGAGCGCTAATCTGCAGTTCAGCAAGCACACACAGAAAAGTATGAATGAGTTGATAATTCACAACACCACACGCCTTAAAGCGCAGCGACACCGGAGGCAAAAACAAAATACTGTTATATAGTATGTCGCCTGTAACCGCGCATGTTTGTTAGGAAACATTCTGCCGGTGTGTGTGTGTGTGTGCGGCGTACATGCTTCTTGCATGTTCATGTGAGGGGTCAGCGGCCTGTCCTCTCAGCGTTCCCTAATGCCCCTTCATCCAGGACGGAGGCTTGATGGAATCACAGGAAATTGGATTGTCTTCCATTTGCTTTGGAAGCAGCCTGGTAGAGACACTCCCTCCCCTCCTCAGCCCACCACTCTCTCTCCCCCAATACCTGCAGTTAGCTACCCCCCCCCCCCTCTCTCTCTGGTGCACCCCCTGTTCCCATCCCATTACGGAGGCGTGTCGCACCAAACCCCTGCTTTTACATGTCGTCCAAAGTTTCCCCTTGCGGTGCAGAAACGCTGGGCTGGATGTCAGCAGAGTGCTCAATAAAGCCGCTGCTTGCACAATACCAGCAGCAGCCGAGATCCAGCACTGTGTAGTGTATCACCCTAATGGGGTGGAGCAATATGCTTAGGAGCAGCATGGATGGGGATTGATCTATTAGTACAATTGCAGTTTTGCTGAATTTAAATCACACCAATCTATCATTTTTACCACACACACACACAGTGAAGCGAGATGGATGAAAGAGAAAGACAGCAAAGCGAGGATGTAGGAAGCTTACGAGCGCAGTCTTATTTCTTTACAGATCCAAAGTAATACTGTAACTACTTCAAAATTGGTCCAATGAAAGATGATCGTGCGTGAATACATTTGTGTCTTTTTGTCAGATCGTCCTAACGGAGTGCAGGAGTCAGACTGAGGTCAGCAAGGATCGAATAAAGCGTCGTCTGTGACTCTGTTTATCTGCAGGAGACACACAAAGGGACTGTCACAGATGTTGTGTTCATTTCTGGAAAGTGGTTTAACTCGTTTTCTCCGTCTGTCTGCCTTCACGGACCTCGGACTACAGGACAAGAATACTGCAAACAGTCACACAAGCTGTTTACACCAGCATGACGCGAAGGGATCAAGGGCACATCGGAGGCAGAAACTTAACTCAGTCAGGGATACAAACAGGACACAGAGTTCCCTCGAGTCTATCTCCTCTTGAAACTAGGCTTCAATCCGTCTTTCATTCTGTTTGTCTGAGTCCGAGGAGAGATTGTGGACTGAAGGTAAAGGTCTGTCGGGTCTGAGACTGAAGAAAGCACAAGTGTGTGAATGTGTTTGGTGACCCGATGGACGTTCATGTTTTTATTTAAAAAAAATGCTACTTAAAAAGGTGCTGTAATTCAACATCCATAAATCATCGCTACAGTCATTTAAAGACATTAGTGTAATTACAGCTAACAAACAAGACCGTAGCCAAGATTACTGGCAGACATCTTGGCTATGTCACTAAACAAGAGGAGGAGTTTATCCTCCAGTGGGCTACAACACCATCAAAGGAAGGGTTATCTGCAAAAGCTTAATAAGATGTGAAACCAATATACAAAAGCTAATGCAGACGCCTTGAGCTGCAGTTCCTCTAATGACCACCAGCTGTACTAAACTCTAGATCTCTTCATTCTCTCCATCAGATCCTCTCTCTCTCCAACTCTTCCTTTCTATTCTTCATCTTTGTGTCTCGGTAAACTTTCTCAGGGCTTTTTTTTCCCCACTCTTCCTTTCCCCGCCTCCCCCCTTTCCCCCCCCCCCCCCCCCCTACTGTCCCTGACAGCAACATTAAACAAGTGGGGAAAAATGGACAAGCAATTATGATTTATGATCAATGCATGCAGCAGCTGCTGACTTTTATAATGACAGTGGTCGGGGGGGAGGGAGAGGGTATCAGTGTGTGTGTGTGTGTGTGTGTGTGTGTGTGTGTGTGTGTGTGTGTGTGTGTGTGAATCAGTCTCCAGGGTGTGTGCGGGGAAGATGAGGGGTGAATCGATAGGCGTCTGGGATCATTGGTATGCAGATTCCGGCAGATAGCATTATGATGAGCAGGTGCCATTAATCAGAAAGCAGAACACAGAGCTGAGAGAGACGGAGGAGAAGAAGACCCTCCTCCACCGGGTCCCATCTGTAACCAGATCAGCTACTGTGGCAACGACCTCACGGACCAGACGGAACCAACTTACAGCACTTTTTACTCAATGTATTACTAATGCTAAAGACCTTTCTGCTTAGCGTAATCTATCACAAAGAACATTTAGTGTGCTATATGTAAATATATAGAAGTGATATTATTGTCACGTAGATGTGCAGTTTGAAAACGCTCCCTGAGTTAGGGAGGAAGAGTTCCCAAAAGTCCATTGTCACCTGTATTATGATGACATAATGTATATAATGCATGATGTGATTTGTAATAAATGTAGATGCAGAATAGTCATTGAAATCCAAAGATGAAGCAATAAATGCTCATACAAACATAAGTCTAAGTATATATTGTTGTATGTAAAGGCCTGTGCATGCACATCAGTGTACCCTATGTTTGCGGCATGTGTTAAACGTCACATGTGTGCACCCCCCCCCCCGTGTTAAAAGGATCTGCATCGGGGCCGGCCCTAATTGAATCTGGGTCTCCTCTCTGAGCCGGGAGAGGTAACCTTGCCACTCAGCGTGTGAGCACTGCCACCCACGGTCAAATTAGCCCGACGCCAAAACTCCCCGTCCTTCACACCTCCTGGGAGTGTCCTTCAGGTGCCCGGGTGATCCCCCCCCCCCCCCTCGCTCCCATCAGTAACATCACTGCTTGAGGGGAAATCCTGAATGATTCATAGGTCAAGGGCTGACGGGGGGGGGGGGGGTCCCGGAGGATGCCAGGGATTATAGATATTCATTGTGTCAGAATTGTCAAGAGGCCTAAAAGTGTGACACACCTTACTCCAGGAAATGCCGTCCATCCCAAAACATCTCCCGTAGGTCTGGAGCAAAGGATAATAAGAGCATCGGAGTGTAAAAGCTCCTTTAAACCACATTCCTTTACCCACAACAGCTTGATTTTCCTGCCTTTCTCTGCCACTCCAGACAAAAGAAGCCTCTCTTTTTCACTAAATCTCCGTTCTCTCCAGCCCTGTTCTTTACTTCCCCCTTCCACACTCACCTCCCCTCCCCATGTCGCCGAGGTTGCCTGTTCCCGTGGGACACCTTAGCCTCCATTAAAGCCATCAGAGAGGAGGATGAGGTTGAGACTGAGAATTAACATCGCCAGAGGGCCCCCCCCGTCTGTCCTCCTGCGGCTCATCGATGATGTTTAAAAAGAAATATATGAAATAAATAAATACATAAAAGAGTGTAATATGAAAATCAATGGCCAGGCAGAGGGGGCTGCGGCTAAGGCATCTGGAGTGAGGGACTCATAAAGCTGAGTACTGCGGGAGACTGATGGAAGGCAAAACACTTACTTTGTTTATTCTCTCTCCTCACCCCCGTCCCCTCCCCTCGCTGTCTGTATCCAGCTCTCACTCTCTCACTCTCTTCTCCCCCCTCCCACCCCGCTCCGGCTGAAGCGGTCGAGGACAGCTTTAATGCTCCTGACAATTTATGTGGACGGTTAAGAACGATGGAAATCAAATAGTTGAGTGTAGGCAAGGCCCAGTGAATGGCCAATAAGAAAGAAACAACAGCTGATGATGGCAAAGAGGACCGTTACCTGCTGGAACGGCTCTTTAGGCCGCACTATTACTGTCAGGTCCGCTGGCTCTTTTCTGAGTGCTCATATTATAGATTCATAACCGTATCTGTGTCCGATAGGCCCTTTTAACACAGCGCGGCAACAGCCTTCATTTCATCGAGTTGAGCTAATGTGCAGCAAGTACTAAATATGAACGCTATAAGAGAGGCTTACAGTGTGGCAAATAAAATGTCAAGAGGCTTCGTTGGCTTTTACGTGCGTGTGTGTGTGTGTGTTATACGTTACCACGGTGTGTTCAGATCCCTCTACTTTAACAGAAGTGTACATACTGTAGGCACACACACACACACACACACACACACACACACACACACACACACACACACACACACACACACACACACACACACACACACACACACACACACACACTTTGGAAAATGCAGGAACAATAAATTACACTTAGCAAGGAATGGCTTTCTTGAATATCTTCATTAATGTGTGCACTAAGCGGTGGGAGTGTCTCAGAGTCCACTATTAATCTGTAGCAGAGACGTGAGTGTGTGAAGGGGCTCACTGTAGCTCTGACACCCTGCCCAGTCCATGCCCAGTTAAATGTGCACCGATTAAATGCTGCAAGCTGTGGACACGTGCAGAGCAACATGCATGCACACATTCATCCTCAGATGTATTGTCCCACTTCTCCTTTAATAGTAGGGTTGCGCAATATGGATGGAAATCTCTATCACAGTATGTGTCATTTGATATTGTGTTATTAATATATAACATGATGGCGAATCCGTTGAGAAACTGTGGATTTAATAACAAGACATGAATGTCTACTTTTGGCTTATTCAGTGAATACCTCACAAAAGAAGACACTCATGCAAATACAATATAATACTGTCGTAAAGGCATCACGATGATTGATTTGTAAGATGGTCAATAATGTCCTAATACAGTCAGAGAGGTGAAAAGGAGTAAACAGTATGTGACCGACTCGTATATTTGTTTATCTGCTCTATTTCTGCCTTCATCCTATTTCATTCTCCATTTTTATTCTTTGAATCCTCGATTTATTCGGTGTTCTTACTTTCCCACCTTGCTGCCTTCCCTTTTCTTAAAGACACTATATATTCAGGGGGATAGGTCGCACAATTACAAACACACTTACACACACACACACACACACACACACACACACACACACACGCGCGCGCACACACACACACACACACACACACACACACACACACACACACACACACACGCGCGCGCACACACACACACACACACACACGCACAATTATGACGAATCTTGCTGGATATTTGTTATGACTGGCCTGACTGAGCCATTAGTTATAGGAGGCAGTGCTGGGAAAGGGGAGGGATACAAACGTGTAATAATGCCTCCACCATAGAATTTCAATCAGCCACCATGGTGTGTGTGTGTGTGTGTGTGTGTGTGTGTGTGTGTGTGTGTGTTTTGATCACACAAGTAGTTGACACCACAGTAGAGGACACAGATGAGAAGGTTCAGTGTTCTTTGTTTGCTACAACAGCCGGCTGAGCATGAATTCAAAAAGCTCTGAGATGTTCTGAGTCGAGCATAATATCCACGATAAAGGTTTGAAGTATTTTTTTTTTTTTGCTGACTTCAATATGAAACGTCATAAATATTGATACAGGTTTACTATGCTTTTTTTCATGAAAAATGAGCACGAACAGATGCTAATGCTTATGATTTGTTCAGTTTGATTAAATTGGAATATTTCCTCCGACACGCTTCTTGATTTGTGAGTCGGGGGATTTGGCACAAACCAAGAAACGCCTTATTAGGAGAACACGGTTTCCTTTGAGAAAGAGCAGTCTTGTGCTATTTGGTAATTGCAGTCGTCCGTATTTATAAGAAAGTCTGACGTTTTATATTTCTTCCATTCATTTTACAGCTGGACTTTTCATCGCAACACCAGATTAATCAACTAATTAGCGAGACAACAGTGTTCTTCAAGAGCCGTACTAACGTGTGAGTAATGTGAAAGAAATATGCCAACATTTTGACAGCAGATTCATCGTTTAGGTTATTATTGAAGCAGAAATGCAGATTATTCTCTGGTTCCAGCTGCTCAAATGTAAGGAGAGCAGCTTTCCTCTTTTTACGACTTTTCAATCTTGAATCTTGAACTTGGGAATTTAACGATGAACGATTGGTTGTAGGCCTAACCGGATACTAATTAATAACTAACTGCATGAATCAGAGGAAACATCCCTTCATATCAGAAAGAGTCACCGAGTTCTTCGCTGACATCTGTGAACAGTTATCAGTTACAGTCACGATTCACTGTTTCACTCTATTAAATAAATAATCAACAGCCCGAGTCAGTCACACACACTCGTATCAATGTCGAATCAATGGATCCATACTTGAGAGAGAGACTCTGCCATTACAAATCAGCCACACACACGTGTGTACAAGAGCTCATTCGCGCTTATTTTACCACACAAAGCAGACAAACAAACTTCAAGAAGTGTATGAACATGTAAAAATCAATGACGTATGTGCCAGTCTGCCAGTCTTAAAGGCTGAACTCCTCACACAGCACACACAGACACACACAGACCTGCCTGCAGCTTCTACATGTTCTACATGCAGACTGCGTGTTGTGAGACTTGTTGTGTGCTCTCTAGCCACCAATTGTAGGCCGCCCAGTCAGATTATTTATTACTATTGATCTAGCTGGTCCTGCTGGAGACTTTTGTTCTGCCGGCTCGAGCTCTGACCTCATTAAGTTATGAATTTCTATCTGATAGACTGGGGAGCGCTTTGGGGGGCCTGCCGTGGCCGTGCTACCACGCTGGATTAATTAGAATTAGCGGTGCTGCGAGTTGCCCTCCCCCCGCCTCATGGATCATGTTGTTTTTAATACAAAGTAGAGGCGGAGGCGGTGGGATGGGATGGAGTGAAGGGGATGGGAGCTTGTGGGGGGGGGGGGGGGTGGGGGGGGGGGGGGGGGGGAGAGCGTGAGGTGAAGGGGGGAAGATGTGAACAGACACTGAGAGGTAAAAAAAGAAGAATGGCATGAGTCGAGTAACAAGGATGAGAGGACACGACCACTTGTGCTTAAAACTGCACCATTAGTAGTAGCTCCTTCCTCCAAATCAACTCCTTTAAACCTTAACTTTCTTCCGGGCATCGTGTTTGTTTTGCGTTAACCTGCATCTCACCCGTCCTTCCTCTTTGTTAGTACTAATCCTGGCTCCGTCACTCACCCTCTCAAGTAAGTCCACACATTGTATTAATACAACTCGTGGGAACCCATCACTGATCCTTTGTTGTAGGTCTGCAGAGAATCTCCGAAAACAAAGCCTGCCCTTTACGACCTCCGGTTTCCCATGAATGGGCATGTCCTTCTTACAAATGCATATTTCCTGACAACCTTACAGCTTGTTGGGGAGGTTAGAGGAGGAAGGGGGGGGGTTTCCCACCTGTAGTGGGTGTGGGATTACACCGTCTGGCCCGGAACGACCACAGGAGTGATCGGACACACACAAACACACATCTCTTAGGTCACACAAAAGGAAAACCAAACCACAATCTTTGAGATTGCCCATATCATCCAATGAGCCATCTTCATTTGACTGATGAACTCTTCTCTAGGGAAAAGTTCAACATTTTGGGGAATATGCTTTGTTGAAGAAAAGTAGACGAGTAGAATCGTTTCCACTCATCTGTATTACTGTAAAAAGCCAGCAGACGGTTAGCCATGGCGTAGTGCGAAGACTTGAAAAATACATACAGACATATTTTGGTCATTACCCCTAAAAATATTAACATCTGACACATACCCCTGAACAATGAGACTTTCTTATAGCTCAAGCAAACTTGTACTGTGGCGCTGTTTTTCACTTGCCAGTCGTGATATGATGGAATGTAAACTTAGCCGATGCCTCAATTAATGCTCTTAAATATACATTCTAGCGCACAGAATACGAATCCAGTGTCTAAGCCTTGATTTCCATTATTACATTAAGTTGGAAGGTTTTACTGTCATCTTCCTTTCCCACAGTTGATGCCCCACTTTCTCCGGGTGTACGGAGCCGCGGGAGCAGTGATACGGTGAGGACGGGGGCTTAATGTGCAGCACCAGGGCAGGATCTAATACTGGCAGGTGCAAGAGCTGTGATCTGTGTATTCAAACACACACACACACACACACACACACACACACACACACACAAGCACACACAGCACACACACACACACAACTACCTATTGTAGTCCTCCCCCCCCCCCCCCCCCCCCCCCCTTGATCAGGATTAACTATCAACGAGCCTTTAATGCAGGTTACCAGGGGTTTGGGAACAATTCACTATAACAATCAGTTGATTAATTTCAAACGATTTTCCCTCCTCTGCCCAAGCAAATATTAATACTTTTTGTTTAACTCTCAAAGTCCCCCCCTCCCCTTTTTAATCAACAAATTAAGGATAAATCATGTTTGATTCTTTATTTACTGGTTGCTCAGGCAGTTGGTAGAGGTCAGGAGAGATTATACTGGTCGCTCCTAATAGCCTGCCAAACAACCCCAAACATTCCCTCTATTCCTCCCGTGAACACACACAACCTCCCGTCTCTTGTTTCACATGAAGCTGCTGCATCAAGTTTTTGTCTTTCTCCTCACATACTACGTCTTCTCTTCCTAATTCCTTTCCTTGGCGTTTTAATCCCAATCAAAAAACCAAAGCAAAGGATGTCCGAGCAGGTCTAATGAGAAGCACTATCAGCTCCGTAAGCTTTACTGTAGAGAGATAATTTGGCATTGGGACAGGAGGGGTATGATTTAGCTGCCTATATTTTTCTCTCAGCCACTCTTTCGCCACCTCATAAATCTGCTACCAGTAACTCTGACTGCAAGAGGTCCCAAGTGTCTTTAATACTCAGAGGCTCTACACATGCCGGCTTCCTCCAAACACCTGAGAGAAGTGCAGGTGACGAGGTCCTGATGGCCTGATGCATGAATCAGGATCATGTTTGCCCTTCCGGTTGGCTAAAGATCGCATCCCTCTGAATCATAATGTTTGACTTTTCCTTCCTTCGTGTACACATAGTCGCTCAGGAACAGGACCGTACCATCCATCCCTCCACCATCGTCTCTCTGTTCTTTCCACACCTACAAATGATTTAAGATAATGGAAGAAGCATTGGATTATTTTTACCAAATCCATGTGTTTGAAAAAAAAATCAGTTAAATCAGACAAAAGTGAGGCGGGACGTAAAGTTAAAAGTTCCTACTCGTATGTATCCACCCATTATCAATACCTGCCCAAAGATTTTATGGTTTCCTTCTGTGACTGCTGAAAGGTCTTGCACATTGGGATATCAATCATATTTTCCCGATAGATTACACGACTGTAAAGACGCTGCGTCTTACAAATGGACACGAGCTTCCCATCTATATACAATCAATCGTCCTTCTGCTGTCATTATCTTGATACTGAGCTCTAAATCATTATGTGAAGTGTTTTCCGTAGTTACCCACTGTTAAGTCTTTTATTGAACCCCCACCCCCCCCCCCCCACAGTGAGCATTCAAACAAAGGGCCATGCATGACTCAAAAAGAGACAGTCATTTCAGTGTAAATGTCCTGATTATGTGGGTTGTGCAACATAAAACAATTTGCCTGATTACTTCCAATTGATTCGGCCTCACAGTTAAAGCCTCAGTGTGCGCCCCGGTGAACTGCATTGTGTCGTGCCGCCGGGCAGGGAAGAGGAGTATTTCTCCGAATGTTGCAGCTGAGCCAGCTTACCTCCAAATGCTAAAGCCTCCTGGATGCTGCTAAAACCTCGGGAAGCAAAACACATGCTAGCTACCAGCTAACTCTGTCATGCACTAAAGCCCTGGGGGATTTGGCTGTGGCACAAAGTGAATTAAAGGTGACCCTTTCTGGGAGGGATGGGGAAGAGAGAGAAGAGCAGTTGAAGCTGGAGATGTCAGTGTTTGCCTTGAGCTTGCATGGACAAACGCTGCATGACAGTGTTACATGAAATGAGGACGCTCCTGTGACTAAATTTCCTTCCAGCCCTCAATCCACCTGTATATAACACTAAAACACACGTCTCTATTTTTAGCTGAATCTAGAACTCAACACACAGCCACTACAATTGTGTCCGGGTGTAGGAAAATGTCGCGAACGCATCTTCTTTAAACTTCAAGAGATCGACGGCCCTCCGAGCGAGGCAGTTTTTGTGTCGTGAGTGAAGCGTTGCATGCGTGAATGCTGATGTTCTGTCCACCACCTGAAATGAACCGACTCAGCTCTTGAATGTAACGTAAATGAGTCTGAAGTCCTGACCTAGTCTGATGCAGGTGGCTGTTCCACGATGTATTTTCCTATAGAGCGTTGGTTTTCGTTGAACAGATTTTGAGAAGGCTGAAACTCAATACTGGTGTTTACAGTCCATATGAACACAAAAATTCGATGGGGAAGCTGGAGCTGTTGAAAGCTAACAAACAAAATGTTGTTAATAAATGAGAACAGGAAACTAAACAATGGAATAAACTAGAATGCACAACGACCTGAGTGGAGCGGAACTCTTGTTCTTAATGCTAATAACTAAAATGAGACAGTCTGGGTAAATATTATATAAGAAGATGCCAATTTCATAACAAAAAGGGGCTCGTTTGGCTTCCACTCATTCATTTACCGATTCATTATCACAGAATGAGGAGAACACAGCTCACCTGAAGTTTGAATGTCTGCTTTGTGCTTCAATAAGACAGAAACCTGCTCCTTGTTGTCCTCGGTCACCGGCCCCAGTGCAGCAGAACCCGGCCCTAGCAAAGCACATCAGGAGGATGAGAACCTGCTCATTTAAATGGCATGTGGAAAAGGTTACGAAACATTTAACAACCACCGCTATGTTTTAAATTAGCTTTATTGCAATGCAAGTGTCTATATTTGTAATTTAGATATGAATTACACCAAAACACATATCTCCTCCTCTTACCTCATGCTCCTCAACGTTAACGTCTACTTCAATCTGTTTCTTTTGGCTTTCAGACACAAAATGAATGATGCACCATTCAGAACTCAGGGAGGCACTCAGTTCTACAACGAGTGACGAGATGTGTGTTTGTGTGTTTGTGTGCAAAGAAGAGCAGTGAGGGGTTCAAGCGGTTGACCGACCGAGGGCTCCCGGGACAAATCACACGTAAACCTGCACACATCTGTAAAGCTTCATTGATGAGACAATTGTCCCCGTACTCTAGAGCAGCGGTCCCCAACCCACCGGTACCGGTCCGTGGGTCATTACGGTACCTGGCTCATGCCACAGGAAGAATAAATAACTTATATTATTTCCGTTTTTATTGATTATCAGAGTCTGAAAGATGTTTTATATTTGAAAAATGCCCGGAGGAACAGACTTCAAGTGTCATTGGTCTCCCGTTACCCCCACCCCAGATGGGGACGTCTCGTTGCAGAGAAACAAGCTCAGGGCTCCACTGAATTCAGCGTTATTGTTGTACAAGTTGTATTTTTTATGCATTTAATTTTTGTTTTCACATGCCGATCATATCATTTTATTTCTTTTATTTCGTTGTGTTTATCCGCCACTACCTGAATAAAGAGGAAATCGTGTCTTACATTGAACCGAGTCCGTCCATGCAAAAAAAGGTTTGTGGACCGATGCTCTAGAGTCTAACACACACACACACACACACACACACACACACACACACACACACACACACACACCACACACACACACACACACACCACACACACACACACACACACACACACACACACACACACCCACACACACACACACACACACACACACACCTCCTTAGGTCCAAGATCCTTGTTCTAATAAAAAACACGACGCAAGCTCAGTTTTCAGTGAGGCCAATTAGGTAAAGCAAACATCCTCCAAGTTCAATTCTGTTGCTTAAATCATATTGATCACCACGGCTGCATGTTAAAAGGGATACTTAGAGCCTGGGCCAGAATACCAATAAGTTGCTCTTTCTCCCTCCCTCCCTTCCCCTCTCTCTCTACTCTTTGTCTCTCCTCTCTTCCTGGTGTTTCTGCTGCTGACTGCTGCAACATTCTCACTGAACACCAG